>JANIVH010000008.1:0-480814 GCA_030557705.1 Taiozyma odintsovae | reverse complement strand
TTGAATATTAGATCTTCTAAAGCCATTCAAAGATTTGAAGAACAAGGTTGGTATTTGATCTATTACACTGCCTCATTTGCATATGGTTTCTTTAACTACTTTGGCTCTGAATATTTCTTAACCCCCCCCCCAATTTATATCGAATTTAGATATGGACCATCGGCTAACTGTAAAGTTACTTATCTATATCGTTTTGAGAATAGGATTAACACTTTGGTTGAAGGGAAGATTAAAGAGTTTATACATTGATAGTTATATTAGACACTCAGTCATTACTCACTACTATCTAGTGAACCTTCCATGCCAGTTTCTCTTTAATTTAATCCTAGATTTTAAACCATGTATAGTAATTAAAGTTGGCAAGGCTTTTACCAAGAAACGGTTAGATAAACCCGTTAACCGTCATGGCTAGAATTTAGCTATAATTTAGATTTAGCTATATAGTTAATTTACAAAGAAGTAGATATGGACAACATTATGTGATAAATGAGACTAGATTAATCCTCCAGTCTTCCCTTTCCCTTCTTTGGTTAAGTTCTTCATTTTCTTAAATTGGTAGTTCCCGCTTCCTATAAACAGATCTGCAAAAGATACAAATTTGGAAAAGACACAAAAAACGTCGGTTCGAAGCCCCGTCTTTACCCTCGGATATAATATTGAATTAAAAGAGAGCAAAAAAAAAGTCGGAATTTAAACATTTACAATTTTTAATTATTTCAGTTACCATGACAACCCATAGGATGAATTCGCGAAGTTTAAAGAAAAATTTAAAAAAAAAATTGTAAAGCGATGAGGTTATAACTTTAACTAAGATTAAACTTAACTTAATTATTCCAAGAGATAATATATAATGATTAGAAGACAAGCACGTGAAAGAAGAGAATATCTATACAGAAAGGCCCTTGAGTTACAGGAATCTTCACTACATCAAAAGAGACAACAGATAAAACAAGCATTAGCTAGTGGTAAAGCTTTACCTAAAGAACTTGCTGAAGATGCAAAATTACAAAAAGATTATGTATTTGATGAATCAATTCAAGAATCTATAGATGATGAATATTCTCAATTAAGTGGACTTCAAGATCCAAAATTAATTGTTACAACATCAAGAGACCCTTCAACAAGATTATCACAATTTACAAAAGAAATTAAATTAATGTTTCCAACTTCTGTTAGATTAAATAGAGGTAATTATATTATGCCAAATTTAGTAACAGCTTGTCAAAGTTCTGGAACAACAGATCTTTTAGTCGTTCATGAACATCGTGGTGTTCCAACTTCATTAACAATTTCACATTTTCCTCATGGTCCAACTGCATTTTTCACTTTACATAACGTTGTATTAAGACATGATATATTAAATGCTGGTAATCAATCTGAAGCTCATCCACATTTAATTTTTGAAAATTTTACTTCGAAATTAGGTAAAAGGGTAGAGACAATATTAAAAAATTTATTCCCACCTGGTGTTAAAAAAGATTCTCCAAGAGTTATTACATTTGTTAATAATGGTGATTTTATTAGTGTTAGACAACATGTTTATGTTAAAACAAGAGAAGGTGTTGAAATTGCAGAAATTGGACCAAGATTTGAAATGAGATTATATGAATTAAGATTAGGTACACTTGAAAATAAAGATGCTGATGTTGAATGGGCTTTAAGAAGATTTGTTAGAACTGCTAATAGAAAAGATTATTTAGCTGAATAACTTTTAACAAATTTTATATCCTTTGATTGAATAATACAATTTATCATGATAATTAATTTGTAGAAACTATTACAGGTTTTAAAATTATTATAATATTAAAAGTCATTTTTAAGGTTGTATACATTACCAACCTCTTGTATAAAAGTCTGTACTATCTTCTTCCTCCCATACTTTTTCATTATTTGAATTATTAACAATTCTATCATTATTTTGTTTTTCATTTGGCGTAGTTCTAATCAATTCATCAGTAGATTCATTTGTTGTCTTTGTAATTGGTTGTTTTAAACCTTTTGCTGAATAAACACCTAATTTTCTATCCCATAATATCGATTTCCTCAATGAATCAGATAATTCAGTGGCTAACATTTGTCTTCTTGTAGTCTTTGGTGATAACTTTCGAGAAATATTGATATTCTTGAAAGGAATCTCAAGATTGGTTGATTTTTCATCTGTTACCGTATTATTTTCAACTTCATCTAAAGTGATTGGTTTTTTTGGAATTGGTAAAACTGGTAATTGATCAACTTTATCATGGTTCATTGAATTTTTATTTGAACTAGATTGTTTCACTGATTCTTCATCACTATCTTCTTCATCATCACTTTCAGAGAAAACACCAGTGGATCTAGATTCTTTAGCAGTACCTGATGTTGAACTCTTTCGTGAATTACTCTGTGATGAATCTGTAGTCTCAACAACGGCAGCCAATCTTGATTTGGCCTTTTGATGAACATTAGGTAAAAACATATGTGTAGACAACGCAGTTGGTAAAATGGTAGAGGCAGTAGGTGGGGCATTGGATTCATGCTTGAATTTGACTCTAGTACGATCACTTGCCAATGAACTGAAACTGTTCTTTCTTTGATGTGCAAAATAGTTGGTCAAATTCAATGCAGATTTGGAAATCATACTGGTGAATGATGATGTTCTTTGATGGTTATTTTGTGATTGTTGTGAAGGACCTTCATCTTGTAATTTAGCTTGGTAATTGTGTTGAGGTTCATTTACTAAACCGGCAACGTTGACATTAGAAGTTGAAGTCAATGAGTGTGGCTCAGTGGTTGTCAATTCCAGTGCAGAACCTTCACTCGATGAATTGGTATGACGGTGCTTGATCTGGATATTGGAGGAAACAGAAGAACTTAATTCATCATTACCAGGTGTTGATGTACCAGATTTCTGACTTGGACCAAAGTTCAAAGGTTTGAAATGTGTCTGTGATTGAGGTTGACGTTCATGTGTCTCTTGGCTACCATGTGGGACTTTTAGCTGTTTTGGCTGTAGATATGGTTGTTGGTGATTATTGTGATGATTGTTGTGGTGATGATGGTTGCTATGGTGGTCATGATTATCATCTTCATGCATTTCATTCAAGAATAACCCACTCAACAAACTCCTCTTAATTTGTGGCTTACTCAGACCTTCGTCTTTTCTCTTGAAGTCCAGAGCGTCCCATTGTTCTCTCAACTTGTTATCATATTCTTCATCGTCAGTCTCTGAAACACTTGACCAGTCACTTTCTTCAGACAAGGAACTATCACTTGAGAAATTCAATTGTCTTGAATGATCAGCAAAAAGTGACGACTTCTTCTTGACCGATCTACCAGAATATGATCTTGTTGAGTTCTCCCTCGAACTATGTGATTTCTCAGATTTATGTGAATGCTGGCGATTTATGCGTGGTTTCTCAATTTTGGTGGTTAATTGTGGAGAGGTATGTTGTCTGCCTTTGTGATCTAAAAACTTGGTAACAGAGTCACTTGGTGATGGTGAACTTTCAATAAAGAACATACTCTTATCTTGAGCATCTCTCGAAGCGTTCTTATGAGCTTCAGATTCATTAGGAGACGGCTGCTGTGATTGTGGTCGTGATTTTGGTTGCAGATGCTGCTGTTGCTGTTGCTGCTGTTGCTGTTGTTGTTGCTGTTGTTGTGGATAGTGCTGGGTATGCATTAAGCTGGTCATACCCAAGTTGTTCAGCACATTATTTCTCTTTGCCTTTGGTGGCAATGGTTTCTTCACATCAGGACTGATACCTACTTGTTCGAACAAAGTCTTTGGTTTCTGAGGTTGCGGTGCCAATTGCTTCACTTTTTGCTGCTGATTGGATTGGAATAGTGATGTAGGCTGTTTGAGTTGGCGATCGGGAAGTTCTTCGTCAGAGAATGATTCTTTAGACAATGGGGACTTCACTCTTTCAACTGGATGTCCATAATGATGGTGCTGAGACTGCTGATGATGAGGTTTCTGATTAGTGAACAACGAGCTTGGTTGAGGCTTGGGCTGTGAGAATAACGAGCTCTGCTGTTGCGGTTGTTGTTTTTGAGGTTTAGGCTGAGCAAACAGACTTGATGGCTGTGACTGTGATCTTTGAGGGGATGCAGATGATTTGAAAGATGAGTTGGATGATGTAGTAGATGCAGGTGATTTCTTTGGTTCTGACTTTTGATTAGGATCAAACCCTCTTACTATGGAAGTGGAAGTTTCTGATCTCGTTAATGCTGGTGGTTGATTTTGATCTTGTGTCACTTTCTCAAAGACACCAAACGATAGTCTTGGGTTTGGTTGTTCGAATAGATCACTGTCATGTTCAGTTGGGACAAAAGTTGATTGCGAATTTTCATTTGGATGTGGAGAATGGATATTTGGTAAATCAGTATGTGATTTTCTCTTTTGATTTAGCTTCTTTAAAGACTTTGATGATGAGGATTTTCTAAACATGGAAGGTCTTGACAAGTTTTCAATACTCTCATTGGATCTATTGTTTTTGGATCGTAGAGTCAAATTTTTGTTAGAGGACTTTCTCTTGCTTAGTGTTGGTCTCTGGAATAAGAGACCTTCATCAGCAACAATTGACAACAAACTTTTAAAATCCCCTTGATTTAACTTGTTCTTTAAAGGTGTATAACTTCCAAGAATCACAGGGACATCTCTCTCATGGTTATCTTCCTTTTCAGCTGTTCGTATCTTGTTGTGATTTACCAGGTTTCTGTTGACAATTCTCCAACTAATATTCTCTAATCTTTTCCCGTTGGAGATGAAATTTGAGCATTTAGTTAGGCCTGTCCATATACTGAGGACGTTCTCTATATCCAAGCCTGCAGTGTCGAAGTTCTGGATCCTAGAGCTCGAAAGCTCTAGAAACGGAGGCGCCTTGTTTATCTGGGACATCTGTGGAGGAGGGTGTGCTCTATAGCAGACAGGACATGGGACAGCTCGAAGTGGGAGGTGGCGTGGTGCTGTAAAAGGGAAAGGTTCGACCGTGGAGGGACTTTAAATGATGGCGATTGGGGCCTTTGGGAGCACGGAGATGGCAAAGAGATCAGCAGATTAGAGAAGATCTGAAGCTTATAAGGGCACAGGGCCTTCTTGGTCGTTATAACTAGTCGTAAAAGAAGCGATTAGTGCCTGATTGGGCTGTTGATTAACGTTTGACTTGTTTTTTTTGTGGTTTTTTGGCCTCTTTTTGTTTTTGGCTTTTTTTCCGTGATCAAAATTGATGCTGGAAAATTGGCCCTGTGTTCTCCGGGGAGGCCTATGCTTAAATGGGTACAAAGAGGGGCTATATGAACATTGAAGAGGGGGTGGGTAAACCGGTTTAAATGAATTCAATTGATTAAGATTAGTGCATTATTTGAAAAGAATATTACTTTTTAGTGAGTTTTATTCGGTGTTTAGGCGTTTTTCAACAACTGTAGACCTAAAAAAGAGATTATCAATTAGTATAATAAACTACATAAATTTTCCAATGTATCACAGTTGTAATTATAATGTTTGTTTATACATAAAATGGAGCAGCCAAGGCACTACAACATCACCATGAGATAGCTCATTCTTGATTTCACTTTTGTTCTCTGACAGCTTTTTGAGCATCTTTTAGACCATCTTGGGTCTTAGAGTGCAAAGAGTCTAAACCTTTCTTGGTTTCAGTGATAGCCTTGTCAGCACCTGAAAGAATTGAGTTACCCAAATCGTTGGCAACATCAACACCCCATTTACCTAGACCATCAGCAGCGCTCTGCACTCTTCTTTGGGCATCCTCTAGGTTCTTCTTAGCATCTAGTTCAACTTCTTTAGATTTCTTTGAACCCCATGAAAACCACGAGCTGGTAGATTTTGAAACTTCATTTTGAGCATCCTTCAAGGCATCTTGAGCATCTTTATAATATTCTTGGGCACCATCAACGTTTGAGGAATACTTCTTGTTAGCCCATCTGGACCAGGAGTTAACTTTAGCTTGAGCATCATTTTTCAATTGTTCAGCTTGGGATTGAGAATAGCTGTTCAAGTTACGGTTGCTTTCATCCAATTCATCTCTTGCAAGCTCTTCAGCGGTTTCACCCCAACCTCTTAGTGAGTTTCTAGTGGTTCTTGCTAATCTGACTTCATCATTTGGTGAATAGTTGTTACTACCTCTCAACCAGTTGTAAAATCCTGGTGATTGTTGTGGTTTGTTATCGTTGGCCAATTTCTTAGCACGTTCTTTCCATTCTTCAAGTTTGGAAGAAGCTTGGTCATATTGAGATCTAGCATTGTTTAATTGTCTTTCAGCTTCAGCATGTAGTCTCTTTTTGTTTTCATCTTGTTTCCAAGAGAACCAGGATGATTTGGTTTCGTCAAATTTCTTTTGAGCTTCACTGACAGCTCTTTGAGCTTCATCATAGGTACTTTGTAAAGCAGCATCAGTGTTAGCCTTACCTCTTGAACCCCAGCTGAAGAAACTTGATTTGGCTTCACCAGCCTTTGATGATAATGAATCGTAATAGTCATCAGCGTTTTGCTTAGCAGTTTCACCCCAACCTTCTAAAGATTTCTTAGCATCTTGAGCAGCTTGTTGTTCCTTAGTGGTACCTAATGAGCCAAACCAGGACTTGGTTTGATCTTTAGCATCTTCAGCCTTGGCCTTACCATCGTAAATGGCCTTATTAACTTCATGTTCAGCTTTATTCTTTGAACCGATAATGGAGTTCTTCAATGAAGAAGCACTACCAACAACGGTGTCCTTAGCACCATTCAAACGTCTTTCAGTAGAGTCCTTAGCATCAATGACACCTTCTTTAACATCGTGACCAAGTTTACGTAAACCGGATGGATCATCTTTATGGGCTTCTTTATACAAAGCATCGGCTTTAGCCTTAGCTCTTTCAGATTCAGAACTCAAAGAGTCAGCGGCAGAATCAAGTTTGTCACTGGCCCAGTTGGTCAATTTAGACTTTTGATGTTCAGCATTGGCAAAGCCAGAATCAATCTTCTTACCAGCATCGTATTGTAAGTCTTTCAATTTTTCTTTAGCATCAATGGCAGCTTGATCTAATTTACGACCAGTTCTTTCACCAACACCGTCTTCAGGGGTGTTAGATTTACCGAAAGATGGTAAATGGAAGGAGCTAACTGGTTGTTGAGCTTGTTCTAGTCTTTGTTGGTAGACATAGTAAGTGGCACCTGCAGCGGCAGCACCACCTAACAAATAAGTAACAGTTTTATTTGACATTTCAACTTTTGTTTAAAGGACAATTGATAGAGTTGAAACAGCGAAGGGTGCAAAATGGGGTATTTATACCCTGTGTCTCGGAATTGTTTCTGCGCATTTTGTTTTGCTAATTATGTGACGAGATTGCTAAATTGCTGACAATAGATTAAAACTACAAGATTACATCATCCAACATGGAAAATGCTGGAAGCCGGAGCTATGGTTAATATTTGGGGGCAGTATACAGGGGGGGGTGCGATTAATTATAATTGGCTTATATCACTTGTTTAGATAGGGATATAAATTCTTTAATTTTACCAGCCACTAACTAACTCTTCGGAGACCTACTGAAGAATAAAGCAACTTTTCAACTGGACAAGTGAAATTTGCAGGGAAAAGGCGCCCGTGAGGCCATTGGCGAGGTCTAAATGCTGGTGCTTTGCCTCTTTTACCATTATAAGTTCCCATAAACCTCAAATCACATTGAATACCACCATTTAACTGGCCTGCCCCCGTTGTTAACAACGTTGTGTCACTCTCTCCCCTTTGACAGCTTTATCCTGTAGATCTCTTTGTGTCAAATTACACCCAACCCCCCCTCCAGACCGAGAACGGTAAAAGAGACGCACGTGATGGGTCACATGACCATACCTTCAACTAGTTCGCATGCTGCGCTTACCGGAAATCTAAATCAAAACAAAACAAGAAAAATTTAAAGAAGACGCGTCTCCCTTTGTTGATTTTGCCTTTGATCTCAACTATTTTTGTTCATTTTACACGGTAATTCATACTGAATCCGCCTCTTAAAAGTGCTTTAAAGCGGTGCTACTTTACCGCTCACTAATACCATTTTCTCTGAAGCGAATTCATCACCAAATTATTGAGCTTTGGAAATTTGACTAAACTATGTCTAAGGGCGCTCTCTCTGACGCTAATAACAAAATCAATATGTCTACCACGAAGAAAAAAAATGCATCAGAACAGTACCAAAAGCTTTCACAGTTAGAGCATATCTTAAAGAGACCAGATACTTATATCGGTTCCACTGAATATCAGGAATCATTGTTATGGATATATGATGAAAAGATTGAAGGTATGGTTGAGAAGAACGTTAAAATTGTTCCTGGTTTATTCAAGATCTTTGATGAAATTTTGGTTAATGCCGCTGATAATAAGATCAGAGATCCAACCATGAAGAAGATTGAAGTCAATATTGACGTTGAAAACAACGTGATCTCAGTGAAGAACGATGGTAAAGGTATCCCCGTTGAAATGCATGAAAAGGAACAAATGTATATTCCAGAGTTGATCTTTGGTAATTTGTTAACCTCATCTAACTATGACGATGACGAAAAGAAAGTTGTCGGTGGTAGAAATGGTTATGGTGCTAAGCTATGTAATATTTTTTCTACTGAATTCACCGTGGAAACTTGTGATAAAAACACTGGTAAAAAGTATATCCAAACTTGGAAGGATAATATGAGTGTCACTGGCTCTCCAAAGATTACAAAACAAACTGGTAAGAACCCCGTTGAATACACTAAGATCATATTCAAGGCCGATTTGGCCAAATTTCACATGGATTTCCTTGATGAAGATATCCTTGGTGTATTACGTCGTCGTGTTTACGATTTAGCCGGTACTGTGAAGGACATTGCTGTCTACTTAAATGGTACAAGATTGAAAATCAGTGGGTTTAAGACCTATGTCGAAATGTACATCAAGGCTTTAAATGCTAAGAAATTGGCTAATGGTGAGATCACTGAGGAGGAAATGGCCAAGAGACCAACTGTCATTTATAAGAAACTTGATGATCCAAAGGCTAAAGGTCGTTGGGAAATCGCCTTCGGTGTTGCTGATAACTCATTCAACCAAATCTCATTCGTAAACTCAATTGCTACAACATCTGGTGGTACCCACGTTTCATACATTTCAGATCAAATCGTTGATAAAATTGGTGAAGTTTTAAAGAAGAAGCACAAGAATTCATCAGTAAAACCATTTCAAATTAGAAATAACATCTTCCTATTCGTCAACTCTTTGATTGAAAACCCTGCCTTCACTTCACAAACAAAAGAACAATTGAGTATTAGAAGACAACAGTTTGGTTCTGATCCAAAAGTTCCAGATGACTTCATTGCTAGTATTTTGAAAACAGAATTCTTAGAGAAGATCATGGACGTTGCTCAAGCCAATGCTGATAAGGCTTTGAAGAAAACTGATGGCTCTAAGAAGTCAAGAATTACAAACCATCCAAAGCTAGAAGACGCTAATAAAGCTGGTACTAAGGAAGGTTATAAATGTACTTTGATTTTAACAGAAGGTGACTCAGCCTTGTCATTAGCCATTTCTGGTCTTGCTGTTGTAGGTAGAGATTACTACGGTTGTTTCCCATTGAGAGGTAAGATGCTTAACGTTCGTGATGCCTCTGCTGATCAAGTCACCAAGAATGCCGAAATTCAGGCCATCAAACAGATTGTCGGTTTACAACACAAGAAGAAGTATGAGGATACTAAATCATTGAGATACGGTAGAATCATGATCATGACAGATCAAGATACTGATGGTTCACATATCAAGGGTTTAATCATCAATTTCCTAGAGACCTCGTTCCCTGGTCTATTGAACATCCCTGGATTCTTACTTGAGTTTATCACTCCTATTGTCAAAGTCAACATCACCAAACCAAGAAAGGAAACACTTTCATTTTATAACATGCCTGAATACGAGGATTGGATTGAAAATGAAGGTCACATGTACACTTGGACCCACAAGTACTACAAAGGTTTAGGTACTTCCTCTCAGGAGGAAGGTCGTGAATATTTCAGTGATCTTGACAGACATTTGAAAACTTTCAACGCTTTACAAGATGAAGATAAAGGTCTCATTGACTTGGCATTCTCCAAGAAAAAAGCTGATGATCGTAAAGATTGGTTGAGAGGTTTTGTTCCAGGTACACATTTGGATGTCGACTTAACGGAGATCCCAATTAGTGAATTTATCAACAAAGAGTTGATTTTATTCTCAATGGCTGATAACATCAGATCAATTCCTTCTGTTCTTGATGGTTTCAAGCCTGGTCAAAGAAAAATCTTATTCGGTTCATTCAAACGTAACTTGAAGACTGAAATTAAAGTTGCCCAATTGGCTGGTTATATCTCAGAACACACAGGTTATCACCATGGTGAACAATCTTTAGTCCAAACCATTGTAGGTCTAGCCCAAGACTTTGTTGGTTCCAATAACATTAACCTATTGAAACCTAACGGTTCTTTCGGTACCAGAAACATGGGTGGTAAAGATGCCTCAGCTGCGAGATATATTTACACAGAGTTGTCCAAGATCACAAGAAAGATCTTCAACCCTTCAGATGACCCATTGTATGAATATGAACAAGATGATGGTGAAGATGTCGAACCTAGTTGGTATTTACCTGTTATTCCAATGGTCTTGGTCAATGGTGCTGATGGTATTGGTACCGGTTGGTCTACTCAAGTACCTCAATTTAACCCAGAAGATCTGGTTCATAACATCAAGAGATTGATGAATGGTGAAGAAATGAAACCAATGGAACCATGGTACAAAGGTTGGGAAGGTCAAATCCAAAAGATTGGTCCAGACAAATTCAGAATGTTTGGTAAGATCGAGAAACTAGACAACAATACATTGGCTATAACTGAATTACCTGCAAAGACCTGGACTGCTAACATCAAAGAGTTCTTATTGCAAGGTCTTGCTGGTACCGATAAGCAAAAGCCATGGATCAAAGATTTACAAGAACAGCATGGTCTAGGTATCAGATTCATTGTCACTTTGACAGATGAAGAGATGAGAAAGACTGAGAAGGTTGGTTTCTATGAACGTTTTAAATTGACTTCTACCATCAACTTGTCCAATATGGTGTTGTTTGATCCTCAAGGTCGTATTAAAAAGTATGAAAACTGCGAAGAAATCCTACAAGATTTCTACTATGTCAGATTAGATTACTACCAACGTCGTAAGGATAACTTGGCTAAAGAACTGTCAAACCAATTGGAAAGATTGTCATCACAAGCCAGATTTATCAAGTTGATCATTGATAAGAAATTGAACATCAGCAATAGAAAACGTGTTGATTTAATTGAAGAATTACAAGATTTGAACTTCCCTAAGTTTGACAAAAAAGGTAATCCAATCTTCAACAAGGCAAACAGTGCTGAACTGACACAAGATGAAATCATTGCTGATGAGGATGAAAGTGATGATGAAGTGAATGCCAATGAATCTACTGTCCACATTAGAGAAAATGCCCTTTCAAGTTATGATTATTTGTTAGGTCTACCAATTTGGTCTTTAACTCGTGAAAGATATGAAAAATTGTTGAAACAAAAGGCTAACAAGGAAGATGAATTGACCGAATTGTTGAAACTAAGTGCTAAGGATATTTGGAACAACGATTTGGATGACTTCATGTCCGCTTGGAAACAATTCTTACACGATGATTACATCAAAAGAACCACTTTGGTCACTGGTAAGAAAAGTAGAGGTAAGAAGAGAGCTGCTAAGGATGATGATGATGATTGGGGTAATGGTTCCAAGGCAAAGAAAAAGAAGAAGACTGTTAAAGAAGAAGATACAAGAACTGGTGAACTAATCACCATTCCTGATTTTGTTCCTCCAAAGGTTAAAGTGAAGAGAGAATCTAAAGAATCAACACCAAAGATTGAAGAAATTGATGATGAAAGCACACCGATCCCACAAGTCAAGGCTGAGAAGGATACAAAGAAGAAAACCGTCGGTCAAAGTACATTAAACTACCCAAAGAAAGAAGAACCTGAAAAGCAAGAGATACCCAAGTTTAAATCATTTTTCGGTAAAGGTAACACAGTCTTTGGATCTCCAGAGAAATCATCATCGACTGACTCAACTGGTGACACAAGTTTTTCATCTAAATTCGAAAGTGCTGCTGCTGCCTTCAATGATAGATCATCTCCAATTGAGATTGATGATGACGATGATATTGAGGTACTAGATGCTTCAGCCGAAGAAAAGAAGGCACCAGCTAAGAAAGTAGCTACCACTAAGAAAGCTCCAACTAAGAAAGCCATTAACAAGGCCACCACCACCAACACCAAGAAGGCACCAGCTAAGAAAGCTGCCACCACCACCACCACCAAGAAGGCACCAGCTAAGAAAGCTGCCACCACCACCACGAAAAAGGCATCAAAGAAAAGAGTCATTTCCGATGATGAAGATCAAGATGAAGATATATCCATCTCAGATGCCGGTGATGACGATGAAAATGTCAGTATTGCTCCAAGAAGTAGAGCTTCAAGAGCCAAACCAGTCAAGAGCTATAAGCTAGATGAAGAAGAAGATGACATTGACAGTTTTGTTATCAGTGATGATGAAGCTGAAGTGTTTGACGTCTCAAGTGATGAAGACTTCACTGAGTAATGTTAATGTTTGCTATGAATTGTTTTGTATATTAGCTAATTATCGTTAATTAATGGGAGGAGTAGATTTATAAGAGTTTTGTAGCCGTTAGTTTGTAGCTTTTAGTTCAGGAACTAGAGATCTCGAAAGAAGTCATATACCTATCTGTTATGAGCCACAACCCACTTGTAATTATCGTTTATGTCTAAAAGGTATTCGCGTACAATAAGACTCCGGTTTTGGACTTGACACAGTATCTGAGACATTAAAGGGCATGCTGCCACCGTTTATCACGAAAGGTCAATATTAGTAAGATGTCTGTTCAAGGGATTGGTAGAGTGTATCCTTGAAGTTTGCTTTGTAATAATTTGGTATGTTCCCTTAGTGGATGTGCTCGTTGGGTTATGGGAGCCGAAACTGTGGCGGTAATCAATCTGTATATATTGGCTGGTGCTTGAAACATTACTTACTAGTAATGGTAGAGAGGCTGAAGACAAATAAAAGAAACGATTAGCCCAGTCAGGAAGAGAAGTGTGCCTAAAACCCTAGAGAAAAGAGAACAAATGAAAATAGAGTGCATTACTAAATGGTTTATAGCTTGAATATCGAACTCGGTTGATCTTGAAGCTGATCAATATGATGACACGTAGTCTTAAATGTTCAAAGAGTTAACTAAGGCTCAAGGGTCTCTTGACAACCTACAAATTGAGATAAGAAAATGATTATAGCAAGTTCATTAGTATAGTTTATATAGCAAGTTAAGCAAATTTTTACGTCTTGATATAGTTGAGAGTTGACATGCACATGGATTCAATCAATATATGGTATCTTTTATTGCAATTACCCGAGGTTTGAATCAATTTGTCTACCAAACGTAAAGTTTTAATCAATATTTGAAGTCTTATCGATTTGATATTTAACTTCTGGGCAATAAATTTGAATTCTTTAAAACGTTTGACTTCTAGGAGCTTTGAGCTGAGAAAGTTACAATTATGAATGGTTTGACGAATCGTTGTTTGAAAATCTTCAAGAGAATGGATGTCCTTCTTCAAAGTTGATGATTTTTTAACATAATTTGATAATTCAAAGAAGCAATCCAGTGATGACTCAATTTCATTGATAAGTTTCAACATCAATTTCCCGTTATGACGAAAAATTTCAACACAGTTCATGATGATTAGATTAATGAATTGAATTTGCGTGATTGATGTTTCATATGCCCCACCAAAGTGTACTAATTCAAAAGAGCTATCCATAGTTAAAAAATTCAATGACAATTCATTCTTTGAATTAAGCAGATCAACAAAGTCATTATAGTCTATAGCTAGATTTTGAAAGCTAAACTTTAGTAAACATGATAGTTTCGATAGTTGTAAGATCAAAACCTCCAAGTTCCAATGTAAGTTTTTCTCTTCAAGTGCACTGTATAGTAAAGGTACTATTCTAAATTTCATCAATAGGATATCGATTTGGTAATAATCGATCCAATTCTCTCTTAATTCATTCGTTAAGGCGACTTCAACTTCTTCAACATGAGAGCTTAACCTGTTGATCAAAGATCTGAGTAGTAAAGGGTTCTTAGTATCACGATCTAAAGTTTTAACCACGTTCACCACATGTTCAGTGTCTAACCCATAGTAAGTCATTTGTTGATAGATCAAGACAAAGGCAAAGCTCAAAGAGTGATGAAATCGTAAATCGCCACCGAATAAACGACGCTTAACGCCTTGAAGAGAGTGCCTAAAGTGCATTAAACGCCAATCCTGTATCCTAACAGTAACAAACACCACTAGTTGAAACCAACAACAACAACAACGGAAACATCAACATCAACAACATCAATAGCACAATCTGTTTATCAAATACATCCCCTAATTCATTTATACCGGTTTGTCAGCGCTGACTTCATCGGTCACATCATAATCGACGTCTTCTAAAGTAACCACTATTTTCACTAAACCAAACAAGTTTCTCATACATATCTTCAGCAAATTTTAACAATTGATTAACATGTTGATTAGAATAGATAAGTTCCATTCCACATGAACGTTTTAAGGAAGTTACAAGCATTGAAACCAATACAATATCAACGGAATAGTGGAAAAGGGAGCCTAACTTTAAACTGTTAGTGTCATTATCTGGTATTAATTGACTGTTTCAATACTTACGTTCATTATGGATCTATGTGGATTGTTGTACTAGTTGTTGTAGTAGTTGTCAAGTGTTATTTTCATTTTTCATTTAAATTTTGTGTATTGACACTTTAACAGCCTAATACAAGAGACCAAAGATCCAAAGATAATTGGTTCCAGTACTTATCTATTCAATATCTGTTCACAATGTCACATATGAACAAACAACTATCTTCTAAATTTCTCAATTGCATCCAATTAGAGCAAGAAGCAGATTTACAACAAACTGATAAATTACTACGATCTTTACCACCAAAGAAATTAGCACAGAAAGGTTTAGCAATCTTAAATCTCACTTCAGAGTCAATAAAGACAGGTCTAGGTGGTCGTACTATCCTTGAGCTGACAGTTGATTCTGCAATCGGTGATAATGAAGTTAAAACTGGTGATATTAGAGTTGGTGATATAGTTAAAGTGGAAAAGATGGGGAAATTTACAGATGATGATGAAGTAAATTCTGTAGAAGGTGTTATTCAAAGGATATCACAGACAAGTATTGTAATTACAGTTGATGAGAAGCATGAAGAAACGGTTTTAGGTTTAGGTGATGGTAAATTATGGATTGTTAAATTATCAAATAGTGTAACATATAAAAGAATGGAATCAACAATGAGAAAATTATCAGAGTTTGAGTCATTACCATCTGAGTTATTTCAAGTCCTATTAAATGAAAAAAAAATCAATCCAAACACTAAGGATATCGATCTTGATCTTTTCAATGGAAATTTAAACGAATCTCAGATTAATGCTATCAAATTCTCTTTACAGAATATCATTTCAATTATCCATGGTCCACCAGGGACAGGTAAAACATATACATTGATTGAAATAATCAAACAATTAACACTTATAAAAGGTGAAAGAGTATTAGTTTGTGGTCCTTCAAATATTTCCATTGATACTATATTAGAAAGATTAGCAAAGAAGACTGAAAAAAATTCGTTTCAAGTCGATGATTTAATCCGGGTAGGTCACCCAGCTAGGTTATTACCATCTATCTTAAAACATTGTTTAGATTTAGTGAATAGTTCTAATGATAATGGTACCATTGTGAAAGAATTGAAGAATGAAATTGATTCATTATTAAAGAAGAAATTGAAAAAGACTAAATCATATAAAGAACGAAGAGAAGTTTATAAAGAAGTTAAAGAACTTAGAAAAGATCTTAGAATTAGAGAGAAAAAATATGTTAATGAAGTGATTTTAAAATCTAAAGTTGTCCTTAGTACACTCCATGGATCATCTTCAAGGGAATTAACCAATTTATATAAAAATGGGAATGGTGATCAATGTTATTTTGATACAATAATCATTGATGAAGTTTCACAATCACTTGAACCACAATGTTGGATCCCAATCATTTCTCATTTCAAAGCCAAGAGATTGATCATTGCCGGTGATAATAAACAATTACCACCAACTATTAAATTGGACACGAATGAACAAGTTAAGGAACAATTAGAGAGAACGTTGTTTGATAGATTGGTTGAAAATCATGGGGATATTTTTAAAATGATGTTAAAAATCCAATACAGAATGAATGATAAGATAATGAAATTTTCATCAAAAGAATTATACGGTAATGAATTGATAAGTGCTGAAAGTTGTCATGATATAACACTAATAGATTTTCCTGAAGTTAAAGAGAATGATGACACAGTGGAACCTTTAGTTTGGTATGATACACAAGGTGGTGAATTCCCAGAAAGGGATGATTCAGAGGATAATGATGAAATTGTTAGTTCAAAATACAATGAAATGGAAATTTATTTAGTTAAATATCATATTGAAAAATTAATTAAATCTGGTGTCTCTATGGATAAAATTGGTATTATATCTCCATATAATGCACAAGTTTCAAGATTAAAGAAATTTTTATCACAGGAGTTTTCCAATGATTCAACAAGAGTGAAATCAAAATCCAAAATCATGAAAAGGAAACCCAAAGATACAGATACCAAACTCAATGATCAATGGTTAGAAATATCAACAGTTGATGGATTTCAAGGTCGTGAAAAGGAAATTATAATAATTTCTTTAGTTCGTAGTAATAATGAAGGTGAAGTTGGTTTTTTAAAAGATTTTAGAAGATTAAACGTTGCAATAACAAGAGCTAAGAGACAATTAGTAATTATTGGTGATATGGAAACATTAAATTCATCCAAGAATTCATTTTTATCTAAGTTAACTCAATGGATGGAATTAAATTCATTATTAATATATCCTGATGTTAATGATTTTTTATAATTCAGGAATCCACATATTAACATTAAGATCAGCTGTAGTAAATTGAGCAAATTTTGGATTAAAATTAACCATTTTTGGACGAACATCCTTCGAGGATTTCAAGATATGTCTTGGATTTGTTAATTTTGAAACCTGGTTTGTTAAATCATATAAATTAATTGAACCTGAAAAATCTCCACTTAATACAAATTTCCCATCTGGTGTAAAACAAGCAGTACCAGTACTTGGCCAATTTGTCACTGGGACAGGTTGTACTTGTAATTCCGTGATAATTTCACCAGAAAATGCATCAGCAATTAAATGATTCCCATTAACTGAACTGAAAAGGATATATTTATTATCATTTGAAAATTCCATTTTATTATATTCAAAACCTGATGGTAATTTAATCTCTAAAAAATGAGCATTATCAAATTTTCTAACATCTTTTAAAGTAACATTAATTTGTGTACCCATGGAACCATTTATACGTGAACCCATTGCACAAACTAAACCCGATGGGTCAAAAGCTAATGAAGTTGGTGATTTTAATGGAGTGAAACCTTGAGAATTTGAAGCACGAAGATCCCAAAGTCTAACACTATTATCCATTGAGGCAGAGAGTACCAAATCATGGGTTGGACTCACTTCTAATGAGGTAACTAATTGTTTATGACCTTTAAAATATCTAATATATGAATTATCAACAAGTGATAAATATCTAATTGTATGATCTTGTTCCTGTATAGTGGAAGAATAAATACAATTTTGTGAATTATGAGTAAATTTTGCTAAATGACAACCATATTTCTTTGATTGAACCCTTTTTAAAAATTTCCCCTTAACTGTATCAAATAATTGAATTGATTGATTAATTGATGTAGCTAATAAATATTGACCACTATCATCATAATCAAGTGAAGTAATGGGCTGATCATTTTCACTATTCGTTACAAATCGTTTGGATAATCTGAAACTTGAATAAGTTTCTCTTGTGAGGTTGATTGACATTTTATTCGTGGGTTTAGTGGTGTTTTTAATTGTGTTTGTTTCATCAACAGTTTTTTTTTTATATTGAAAGAAAATGAGAATACAAAGAATTAATTAATACATTTACTCTATAGAAAATATAGAAAATAATAAACGTTGATGTTATTATGAAATCAGTATTAAATGAAGAGAATCTTTGACTGTTAACAGTTTAAACTCTTCTTTTATTCCATTACATTTTCAAATAACGTTCATTTAGATTCTATCGATACAAGTACTAATTATTAATAAATCCTCGAATGATACCTTACTCACTGAGATCAATGATAACAAGTAAGAGATCAATTATCACTTGAAGTCGATTATTTGAGTTTATTGTAATTGAGTAGGATATGGTTAAGATAATAAATAGTTTGCTAACTTAAAGAAGATAAAAGGCAGATTTACCACTATGAAGGTGTCTTAATATTGGACACCAAACCCATACTTATACCGAAGATATACTTAGATATACTAAGATATAGTAGATAAGTAGATATAGTAGATATAGTAGATATAGTAGATAAGTAGATATAGTAGATATACTAAGATATAGTAAATATACTTAGATATAGTAGATATACTTAGATTTATTTAATATCTAATTATACTATAATGAGTTTTCGCGAAAACGGTTTATATGACAATTGCATAAACTAATGAAAGAAGTTGAATAGACTAAGTTAGAGAACTATAACTTTAGAGTAGTTACTAAAGTATAACTTGAGAGTAGTAGACTAGAATGAATTCAGAATTACTATTAGAATCATTGGTAAAGAATCAGCTAAAAGATTTATGTAGAAGCTTTATTGAATGAGATTTAGATTTATATTAGAAGAGATAGATTATTTTCTAATAAACTTTATAATTACAATTTAATCATAATCAATATGTTATTTATGTTTTTGTATCTTTAATTCATTAATCTAATTTAACTTATAAACTTCTTTTTAAGTTTACATAACAGTTAAATCACCAAATTTT
Organism: Taiozyma odintsovae; assembly: GCA_030557705.1. Taxonomy (NCBI): domain Eukaryota; kingdom Fungi; phylum Ascomycota; class Saccharomycetes; order Phaffomycetales; family Wickerhamomycetaceae; genus Taiozyma; species Taiozyma odintsovae. Next base: position 461,790 of record JANIVH010000008.1, on the reverse strand, counting down.
TCTTTATAACCTGGAGCTGTCCAAATACCCTTTTTAACTAATAAAGTAACTTTTTCATCAATTTCTGGATTAGCTTTAACAACATCATCAACAGTTAATTGATCAAATGGTCTTGCAGAATCGATATTAGCAAGAGTCTTTTGTAATTCAGAAATTTCTTTTGAAACAGTTTTTTCAGTTAATGAAGCATTTTCAATTGCTTTTGATTCAAATGCTTCAATTGATTTTAATTGTTTTGAAATATCAATTTTAACTGGAGTATAATTATTAAATTCTTTTTCAATTTGATCAATAATTTTTTGATTCTTTAAAATTGATCTATAATGATTAAAATCAATATCAGTTTTTTGTGATTCTAATTCCAAGATTGAACGACGAGCTTCATCATTTCTTTTTTTAAAAGCTGTTAATGATGATGCAGTTTTACCAGTTAAACCTAATTTATTAATAATTTTTGTCCAATCTAATTTGGATGCAGCTGAAGTACGCTATAAATGAGTTAGTAAATATCTTAATATAGGATCAATTGGTAATGTATTGATAATAGTATTATAATTATTGAAATTGATAATATTTTATTAATATTGATAATCATAACAATCATAACAATATATCAATTATAGTCATAATATAACATAAACACCCAATAATTCAATTTTTATTTCAATTTCAAACTCAATTGATCACAGAATCACCAATATCTTTCATAATTTAATAACATACTAAAACTGATGACATTATTACTTTTAAATTATTAAAGTTAAAAGGAAATTTACTTATAATTTCAACCCTTTTTTTCTTTATTTCTTCCGTTTTTTTCTAAAAGATTTTTCATTGGCCTAAAAAATGGATAAAATTTCCCACCTTAACTTTTTTTTTTTCGCGAAAATGTATAACTTTTAAACGTTGTGACATTTATGCAGAAAAATCACGTGAGTGGTCAGGTGATCAGTCATGTGACTTGTTACTCACTCTCTTCTCTCCCAAAAAAAGGGGGAGCAATCACGTGACTTTCAATTAGTATATTATCTATCTCTTCTGCGCCTACCGGATTCCTCAGATGAGCTCCCATTTTTCAATGGCAAAATAAAAACAAAACTCAACAAAACAATCCTTAATTTAACAATTAACATACTCATATAAAGATGTTAAAGTGGGTTCAAGGTAATATTTCTGCTGTTACAGGTATAGCTGAACCTGAATATGGTCCAGAATATATTCATACAATTACAGATTCTGTTAAAGGTAAACAACCATTATTTGAAGCTACAATGGAAGATTTTAAATGGCAAGAAACAGGTTCAACAAATGTTGAAACTTCGACATTTTATTTTACTGATATTGAAAAAAATTTAATTGGTTTTGCACAAGTTATTCATTCAACTATAATGGGACTTCATACAACTGCTCAATTTACTTTTAAAATTTATAATACAATTACAAAAGAACAAATTTGGACTTCAACAAAATTACAAGATTTTGTTATTAAAGGTACAAATTTTTATGCTAAAAATTTACAAATTGAATTAAATCAAGATAATAATGAATATCATTTAATTTCAAAAGTTAATGAAGAATCTGAAGTTGATTTGATTTTTAAAAAATTAGCACCTGCAACAAAAATTGGTAAAGATGGTACTACTATCTATGGTGATAATATAAATGAACCTTGGGGTACAATGAGACATGTATTTTGGCCAAGAAATAAAGTTACTGGTACTATAAAATCAAAAAATTTGGAAACTGGTGAATCCAAAGAATTTTTAATTAATGGTTATTCATTATTTGTTATGGCTTTACAAGGTATGAAACCTCATCATGCCGCATCAAGATGGAATTTTTTAAATTTTCATTCAAAAACTCTGAGTGCAATTGTTATGGAATTTACAACACCAAAATCTTATGGTGCAACAAAAGTTTCAATTGCATTTGTTGCAAATGATGATAATATCGTTTCAGTTTCAATTAATAATGATATTATTCATGAAAAAATTGAAATTGATGAAGTTGGTTGGCCAAAACCAAATGCAATTGATTTTAAATTACATGGTTATGATCCAATTGCAACTGATGATGAAATTTCTAAAAATGAAAAATTTAAAGAAGTTGAAATTAAAGGTAATTTAACTTTAATTGAAAGAGTTGATGTAATGTCAGAAATTCCTTCATTTGTTAAAAATATTGTTAGTGGAGTAGCAGGTACAAAACCATATATTTATCAATTTTGGGATAATTTAACAATTGAATTTGATAATATTAAAGAAACTTCAATTGGTTACGTTGAAACTACATTTATTACTGAATTATGAATTAATTTGACAATATTGTCATTTTTTTAATTGATATCAATTGATATCATTTTTTACTATTGTCTGTTCTATGTGGTTTTTTTATCTTCTAATTTTAATGTGCTGCATTTCTTAATTATAATAATGGGTTTAAAGGAATAAACGTTTAATCTATAAAATTGTAAATGGGTGTTATAGTTACTATAATTACTATTACTATAGTTACTATTACTATAGTTACTATGGTTTCGTAAACTATAGTTATTATAGTAATATTAAAGTAGTAGAATTATAAAACATTAATCTTTAATACTAATACTAATACTAATAATACTAATAATACTAATACTAATAATACTTTATAATTCAATTAGTTAATCAATATTTCCCCATATTTTCAAACCTTTTACGGAATCAACCAATCAAATCGCTTAATGAAAGCCCCGGTAAAGCCACTACTCGATTTAATGTTGACAATTAATTAAAGATGAAAATTTTCCAAAACTTTAATAAATTTCAAATTTAAATAAGTTTATTCAATTAAAAATGTCAAACGAACGTACTTTCATTGCTATTAAAGTAAGTTATTCAATTGAATTATTATGAATTCATAGGATTAAATCATTTAATTGAATATATTATTAACAAATTAATAGCCAGATGGTGTTCAAAGAGGTTTAATCTCTAATATCCTTTCAAGATTTGAAAATAGAGGTTTTAAATTAGTTGGTATTAAATTAGTTACACCAACTGAATCTTTATTAAAAGAACATTATTCAGATTTAACTTCAAAACCATTTTTCCCATCATTATTATCTTATATGTTATCAGGTCCAATTTTAGCAACTGTTTGGGAAGGTAAAGATGTTGTTAAAACTGGTCGTACCATCTTAGGTGCTACTAATCCACAACAATCTGCTCCAGGTACTATTAGAGGTGATTTTGCTATTGAAACTGGTAGAAATGTTTGTCATGGTTCAGATTCTGTTGAATCTGCTAATAGAGAAATTGATTTATGGTTTAAAAAAGAAGAATTAGTTGATTATAAATCTGCTTTATTCGGTTGGATCTATGAATAATTATTGTAATTGAATATCTATTGAATTGAACTATAGAATAATTCTTATTAAATAATTCTATTGAATAACTTTTAAATAATTCTATTATTGAATAATTCCATTAAATAATTCTATTAATTCTATTGAAATAAATGATCTTATTTTAAAAATGTAAATACAATCAATCATAGTCTCGATGATCTTCAATTACAATATCATTTCAATATAATCAATATCTCTATAATCAATATCTCTATAATCAATGTAATTCCTCTCTGTCATTACTCTCCGTGTCACTAAGACTTCCCCTTTAATGATTAATTAACTTACAATTACCAACAATTAACTAACAATTACCAACAATTAACACAACTCACAATTAAACAATTCAAGATGTCATTTAGAGATTTTGATGTTGATTTAGAATCTCAAAGATCTTTTACAGATTCTCCAGAATTTGATAAATTTATAAATGATTGTTCAAATACCTTATTAACAGTTAATAATAACCTCGTTACATTGAATAAATTTATTAAAAATTTAGAATTAAGTAAAGGAATTGATTCAACTGATAAAATAAATTCACGGGTATTAAAACTTATAGAGACAATAACTTCTTTATTTAAAGAATTAAGTACCTTGAATAAAGAACTTTTAGAATTTAATGAATTAGATCAAACAAAGTTATTTACAAAAGATAAAATTAATAATGAAATAAAACAATCATTAAATGAATTTCAAGAATTACAAGAATCATATACAAAGATAACGAATAAATTGAATCAAGAGGCAAAGACTGCATTAATTGAAGATCAAAATCATTCCCCAAATTTACAATTCCAACAAGAACAAAATTTAGTCTTAGAGGAAGATTTAATAAATAATGAAGAATTCACATATCAACAAAATCTTATTAGAGAACGTGAAGAAGAAATTCAAAATATTGAACATGGAATTCAAGAATTAAATGAAATTTTTAATGATTTAGGTACTATAGTACAAGAACAAGGTACAATGGTTGATAATATTGAATCAAATATTTATGATATATCAGGTTCAACAAAGTCAGCTGCTTCAGAATTAACAAAAGCTTTAAATTATCAAAGAAGATCAAGGAGAAGAACTTTTTGTTTATTTATTGTATTAATTGTAATCTTACTTATAATTATATTGGGGATTTTAATATAAATATATTTAAATACTCCAAATATTAACATTCCCATCATCACCACCAGTAATTAATAATTCTTTCCCTTCATTATTATAATCTTTACACCATTGAACTATATTAGTTTCATAAACACCATGACTTAATTCCCTTGTAGCATAGATATTCCAATTACCATTTTTTTCTTCATAAATAACAAGTTTACCATCTGAACCAACACTTGCAATTTTACCTGATTCACTCCAACTAACAGAATAAATGGCTCTACTATGTGCTTTAGGTAAAATAGAATCGACCATCCAAATTTCATTATCAAATTCATCATCCTCGGTATGTTTCCAAACTCTAACGGTACAATCATCACTACCACTAACTAATCTATTATGCTCACCATTTTTTTTTTCAAAATCTGAACTCCAAACGGTACCTTCGTGTCCATTCAATGTAGCAACACAATTCCAATCATCATCATCTTCTCTCCAAAGTCTAATAGTATCATCATAACTTGACGAGGCTAATAAATCTTCATATGGATGCCATATAACATGTTTTACATCTTGTGAATGTTCTTGAAGTACAGAAATACAATCAAATTCTTCATTATTATCATCAGCTTCCCAAATCCAAATACTTTTATCCCTTGAACATGACGCCAAAAATAAACCATCTTTTGACCAACTAACACCTTTAACTTCATTTTCATGACCTTCAATAACTGCTAATAATGACCATTCATCAAGATCTTTACCCCATACCGATATAGTAGAATCAAAGGACCCACATGCTAATGATGGATCATCACCAGAAGGTTTCCAACTAACAGATCTAATACTTCTCTTATGTGTATCATCTAGTTCAGAGACTAATTGTTGAGTTTTTAAATCATAAATTTTACAAGTCTTATCACTAGACACGGTGGCTAATAATGGTAAAGTATTATGCACAGCAATACTCCAAACTTTATCCTTATGTGCTTGAATCTGTTGAATAAGTTGAATTTCGATTGTCATTGTAAATTTTAATGGTTTTAATGGTTTATAATCAAATTAAAAGTTTTGTTTAATAATCGCGATTTTTATAATTACTGATCATATTACTTACAACTATTACTTACAATTATTACTTACAACTATTACTTATTAATTACTACCAACATGTTCATTAGAAGGGTATCCACTATACTGAGAGTGAGGTCTCTTTCGACAAAACCTTCCAAACCCAATAATTCTGTCCCTGGTAATCGTAATGAAGAGATTAAACCAAAAGCCCATGCCCCACCTCCACCAAGAGTTAATCTTATTGAAGATAAAACCAATTATATCCCTCAAGAACGTTATCAACGTGTTAATTTCGAATATCCAAATGAACCTAATGCAAGAGATATTAATAAATCTCGATCAAGGTATAAAATGTTAATACCAATTGGTATCGCACTAGTTGGAGGTGGTTGGGGTTTATACACTTTCAATTTCTTAACAGATCCTGCACCAAATGAATATTTACACCCAGATAAATTTATTCCATTTGTTATAACTAATAAAGTTGATCTAGATAAAGACCACTATTTAATAGAATTAACTCCAAAGTATTCAAAATGGAAAACTACAAATCGAGATTATGAACCTTTTAATGGGAATAAACTTTGGAATGTCGAAGTTAAACAACCACAGATAATGGTAGTAAGAAAATATACTCCATTACCTTTAGAGATCTTTAATTCACAAGATGGTGAATCAATTATTAGAATCCAAGATACAAATGCAAAATTTTCTACCACGGAGGGGAAATTAGTTTTCTATATTAAAAAATATAATCAAGGTGAAGTTGCTAGATGGATCCATAAGAAACCTCTTGGTTCTGTCCTTGAGTTACGTGGTCCATTTATTGATTATGAATTTGTCAAGACTCCAAATAATAACGTTGAAAGACCAGGCATGAAATATTTACCAAGTAAAGTATTACCTGATCCTTCTTATCCGATAAAGCCTGATAATATTGCATTTTTCGTTGCAGGAACAGGTATAGCACCAGTTTTACAATTATTATTATCTAAAAATCCATATAGAGGCTTTATCGATGTTTATTATTCAAGAAGAACAGAATCTGAATTACCAATTCCTAATTATATGTATTTCTTAGAGAAATTAGATCGTGCAAAATTTCATCATTTTATACAAGAAAGAAACCAAATTTTGAAATTAAAAGATGTACCAAAACCTGTTAAATCTAATTGGGTTAAACATAAGGAAAGATTGGAACAAGAAAGAAAAAACCATGAACAATTAGTAGCAGAAAAACTTGCATTGTTGAAACAAGGTAAGAAACCAATCGTATCCACTGAAATTGAACAATCAAACAAAGTTACCATCACGGAACCTACTCAAAAATTCTCCACAGCTCTGGAACAGGCCAATGCCAATCGAAACATTGTAAAGAGTGGACCCTCGTTAGCACTAGTATGTGGACCTGAGGGATACATTAACTACGTTGCTGGTCATCGCCCTTTTGACTCTCAAGGTCCATTAGGTGGACTCTTAAAAGCTCAAGGATGGACCGAAGATCTTGTATATAAATTTGAATAACCTTCTTTAATTGGAATATATAATCTTAAATTTACAGTAACTTAATTCTATGTAAGTTAGTTGTTAATCCAAATTTGTTAAAGATTTGCGAAATCTTGCATGTTACCACTATTTCGAGTTTAGTTTAAACTTTCGAGAAAAAAAAAGTTCAATTTTAATTAAAACTATTTATATTTCTGAGGGGGAGCAACTTATATGGAAAACTATGAGCTGATACTTCAGTCAGGGTTTATAAAGTGGTTATAATTCACTTGGAAGAGACTCTTAGTTAAAAATTATAGTATGCAGGCTATCAAACTGAGTCCGCTCATAAAATTCAAACTTTTACAACACCGTTGAGTATCAATGTGTTCAAAGGGCCCAATGAGAGATGGAATTAGTCATGTTACATAGACCCAATTAATTAATTGTCATACTCACCATTCGTTTGATTTTCTTGATATTCATTTAAATCCATTCAATATTCGGCCTTTACCCTATTCACTAGAGGGTAAACACCTGGTCGATTTACAAAACTGGTATACTCAAAAGGCTTCATCAAGGTAACCATTTACCAATATGTTAATAGTCTATTTACTTACGTTGCCCTGGATTTCAATATTAAGTTTAAGTTCAAGTTTTAGTTAAAGCATATAAGATCAAACTGTAAGGCTTCAATTAAGATTGTTCTATGCTATAATTCACTTTGAAATGATCTTTATATTACAGTTCTAATGCTGCCTTTGTCCCTGCAAGATCAAGATTGAATCTGACCGTTGGCCTACAGTTAAAACAGGTGAACCTCCTATATTGATGTTTTCACTGTGGTTAACTAATTGAACGACAGTCCATTAGTTTATTGAACACACGTTCAACGTGTCCACCTATTATTGACTTATGTTGATTGTCAACGTGTCCGCCTATTAATGACTTATGTTGATTGTTGCAAGCTGTAACTCAACAACGTGCCTTTCCATTTCATGATAATGACTTAAGGCTATCAATGACTTGGAAAACTTTCATGGTCTCTTAAAACTACCACTTTGATCTCAAGTACCACGGTCAAGAACTAGTCAACTAAAGTTGGCAACACATGATGATTTTAATTAGTTGCTTATCTGTGAGAACAAAAATATTATCTTCACCCTGAACCTTCAAGTTGGTTTAATTCGTTCTTTGAATCCCTTCTAATTGGAATTTTGACACCTTGACTTGCAAATACTTTACCCAATGGAGAACTATCAACAACACCAGGAAATTTTTTGGCACTATAAACATTAAATGGTTGTGTAAAGATTGAACTTGTTTTATTATTAGATAAATCTGTGAATAATAATCTTAATTTAAATTCACCTCCAATTCTAATTGACAAATCATGCATTATAAACCAAATACCCCTTTCATTCTTTTCATCAAACAATTTAAAAGGATTAAGTACTAAATTACCAATGATATTACGTGTTGGGATTTCTCCAAGACTTTCATCAGAATCTGAAGTAGTTGTGGGACTTCGTTTTTTTGTATGAACCTCTGAAGGCGTCGATACACTTGAACTATTTGACATCTTGGGACTAGTCTCAATTGATGAAGTCATATGTTCAATCTTAGGTGGAGACTCAGTTGTGAAATTTTGATTCAAAGTTAAATCTTCCTTTTCATCAGATGACCAAAGTTCAACAACTAATACAAAAGCATGTATATCTATACTTTCAACGTCAATAGGTTTCTTCGTGCTTGCATCAATGATGTTTAATTTAACAAAAGGTGGTGGTGAAATATGTCTTCGATCCTTATCACCATGACCACACATACGTGCTCTCACTGGTTGTTGGATTATTTCAAGATGATATATCATCTCTGGTTTACTTTCAGCTAATTGAAGATGTTAGTAAAGATTTATAAAGGGTAAAATATCCAAATCACTTACTCATTATGTGATATATGTATTGGATGTGAAATGATGAAACTAATAAGACAGTTAGTTGAATTGAAATGCTAATTGTTGGAAATTATGAAAGAATGATTTTTGCAAAAGACTTTCTTTAAAGATGATAAGTTTACAGTTTAAAGTATGATAAATTATGAAATATTAGGTGTGTGTGAATCAGTGAGTGTGTATATGACAAAATAGCGTGATTCTCACAATGGCTATAATGTCTTCAACTTAAAATAATCTAGAAACAATGATTGGAGATTTGTTATTAAAATGGATGGATGTGTCAGTAACGATGAACTATTGGAGAAATGTTTCAAGAGTTTATTCACAAAGATTTTTGAATACAAGTTGATTGACAGGTTATCTGCTTTAAAATTTGATGCAATGCAGAAGGAGTAAACGATGATCCAATGTTATTATACTTGAATTAATAATGGACTTCGTTTGTGATCAGTTCCAACGTACAAGATTGAAATGAAGTTTGAATGGGAATAACAGTGACAAACTTTTAAGCAGCACACGTTAAATTGTGGGGTTTACTAAGCTTTTTTATCACTTAATGTTTACTTTAAACAAGATCGAATGTCTCAGTGGTATTAAAATGATGATGATAGAATTAATGAAGAGTATTGTCAATTGGGAGCGGGGACTATGACTAAATGATGGTAAGCTTTTTGTCTCGGCTATCTTTAATCTTGAAATAGTGTCTCATACAATCTGCAGTTGCTTTCTTAAAACCGTACCTCAACGAGAAACCTCTTCACGTTTATGACTCTTGAACTCAATGATAATTAAATTATAGAAATAGATTAAATTGATAGATCACTATAGGTTAGAACTTAAGGAATTACACAGTATTTTATATCACGAGCGGAAAAAAAGCTAGAGAATATGTTGCAGGCGTTGGCAGATGTTGCTGCTCAGAAATGGGCAAAAAAAAAAGAAAATTATAAATAAAGATCAGACTGTACTAAAGACCGGCAGATTTATACAGCAAGTACTAGGTCCCCTTCAAGTCTGAATTGTTGACAGCATGTGATTAATTGCAATGAAGGGCATTGGAATGTCAATTTCGGCAATCTTCGGAAAGTTTTTAAGTATCAATTTTAATGTTAATCAATTCCGATTTACAAGTCTTAACCGTTGAATCCTTTATCATTAAATTCTAGACTAGACTCAACGTCCGTGGGTTAAGGTTTCCGAGCTGCAGTCTTGGTCTCCGAGCTTCTATGACAACGTAATAAGCAAAAAAAAATCATACAAAAACCACAAGCAAGAAAAAAAAAAGGTTTAAGTTGTAAAAAATGGGAGGCTGAGGTGTAAATTATTAGCTGTATGGAAGTTCAAAAAGAAGATGCACTCGGACAAATTCGGTCAATTTCAAGTACACTGATTCTTTTGCTTTATGCTACAGGAGGGCACAAGCCGATGCTGATGGACGATGGCCTAGTTTTAGACACGTAGATCTTTAAATATGAAACATTACTGCATCTTTACTCTTGAAATTCACGCGCTATGATTGAAGTCATGCCTTTAAGCGAATAATTTGGACCTATTTAGAAATAATTAAATACTAGAACAAGTTGACACTACTAATGATACCTCTAGTGACCGTTAACCTGAGTTTAATATCGTAAGAATACCTCAATATGACTTAACTTCGAACAAAACTCATACATTTAAATAATTGCCCTGAACGACTCTTCTTGAACACAAGATGGAAAAATTTCGTACCTGAAATGTAGTGGGCACCGTACCTATGCACATCTTGGATCAGCAACCATCTTGTGATATTTGGGGCCGCATTACTTCTACAGTTTTTAACAAGAAGATCTGACTCTAGCCTATAAAGCCGCGAACCTAAGCAGGATACGGCAACATCACATACACCACAATTTTGATTAAGTAAACACTGTTATAATAGTTCACAAGTCTTACGTGAATTTCCCAAAGGTGTTTGAGGCTTATGATATCAGTTTCAATTGAGTTACTCGACGCAAATTTCATTTGATCTAGCCATAATGAACATACAAAGGGCCTGGAATCTTGTCGAGGGACCAATGTACGTGACTGTAGTTATGAACAAAAGAATGTCCCCAAAAGTGAACCTCAATTATACTTGTGTCTTTTTTATCTGTATGATGTGCTGATTGTTTACCCTCCCCTAGGCGATTATTATACACTTACTGCATCGATCGACCAACGTGTATTCTTCTTTCTTTTCATCTTAATTAAGGTAGAATACATACAGAGTCATGTAATTAGCTCTAATTCTTGGAAGGCTAAGGATAATCAACGTCATTTGTAGATGTTCCTCAATAACTGTAACTTGTTCGCCGCTCACATTACGGCCGATAAGGAATGTTGAGTCGACGTATGCTGCTTATATTGTTCTTTACAATCACCGGGCTGACGTGGAAAGAATATCAAGCCAATATGCAGTAGATCAACCACTCTATGACGCTAGCTGAAACTCTGATAAAACCTAGATTCCATGTTTGGACCTATCAACTTTCCGACAAGCACAGTGAATCAAAAGGCAACAAGGAGCCGTGGGTAACTGATTAGTTTGGTCTAAGGTGAGCAGACTCTAGGTACGTTTCTACATGAATATGTTTAATTAACTCAAGATTTCTATATTCTTCCCTGAAGATTAGCCAACAGACTACTTTAGGAATCAAACTAGCTTCAAATATATCGAACCCTAGCACTGGTGGGTGATTACGCACTGATGCATATTGCTTTGTTTACGGAATCATTTATGCCGGAACTTTATGAGGTCTTTAGACCTCTTCAGCAGCCCCGTCGATCCGCACAGCTCTGCATAACACCTCGTACCTTTGCGTACCTTCGCATAAGGAGATCTCTGTTTATGCATGATCAGTGAGCTGCATATGCAAGGACATCCTAAAAGTAGGAGAGAAATCAAAGACGGAGTTGAAGATAGATCAAATGCATTCGCTAATCATTGTCGACCCTTAAAGAGGAAGAATCCGCTTTTCTAGGCAAAAATAAGCACTCTGTTGACTCGGATTGTAATAGTTTAGGGTACACTCTTGAAGTATATAACTAGATATTGAATTCACCATTAGGTACTTTGAACGATATTCTTCACGGATTTCTGGAGTCATCCAAGAGCTTGCTATTGTCCACCCGCTCTAGTTGAGATCTGTAATCGGATGAGCAATTTTGGATATATATAAAGGACCTAACATCAGCTAGCCGGCATCCTGCTGCGTCTACCGCTAAGCCAAGGTGGCTAATTAAAGAACAATTAGCTACGATAGCTTTATGGTAGAGTAATATCTGGCTCTAATGAGATCTGATACGGGAATGTATTTTTATCCCTTTGCTCCTTGAATTTTAGGGGATCTTTCGGAATCTATATCACTTTCCACTAGTACCAGAGTGAGATTGGAAGTTGATAACAACGAGATATAGTTCGCCGAGTGATACAAATGATATACTCTAAGTCTCTACAAATTAATTTGATAATTGGAAAGATGTGTAAACGGTGCCCGCCAATCCAATCGTTCCTCTTTAGCTTGTTATCCGTATAGCACACCTGGAACTGAACAAATGTTGGAGATAGAGGCATCTGCTACATTAAAGCCTATGTGCAATTAGTATATATTACTAAAATGCTTGATTGAAAGAAGTAAATGTGCTACCAGAGTCAACTATCATTCGAGATACTATGCAGAGCATATCGTTACGGGCATGGTCAATACTCCTTGCATGAGTGACTAAGGTCCTAGACCCAAATAATATCTCTTCCTTTGCTAAACTCGTTAATTAGTATGCACATTACATAATCATGAGGCTCTGTAATTTGTATATTTATACGATGCGTGAGAGTTCCTTTGATCTTCACATTGTGTCTGGCCCCCTGTATAGTTTTCGTGTACTTCGTATTATATATACAAGCATTTGCCTAGGGTGAAATTCCCACCATTTACAGTAGACGTGTAGGCGATTAGATTCTAGTTCAAGACCAATATTTACTCGGATATGGAGATGGCCGATTCGGAACTTAGGAAGATCTCTTCAGGAACTTACAAGCAATTTCGTATATAGCTGATTTGGGTGTACTCTTTCTTTGTTTATTCTTAATAGTACTGTTTCAGTTTGAGATCTAGGTGGGGAGAACAAAACTGGAAAAGTATTGTCTAGAACTTCATCCCTCGAGAGCATGCAGATCAAGCTTTTTTTGACGAGGCAACAAGCAATGGAGTATTATCTCGTAAATGGCATTCAGTGAACTCTGTCTCGTATTCTGTAATAACGACACGCGAGTTAGTTTCGATGTAAATAGAAATAGCTCTCGAACTCATTTTGGTCTATCTAAGAAATATGAAACAAGTGGACAACATCTAAATGCATCAAGTAGCTTTTTTCTCTGCACCACACTGCATAACATCTATTGTTTCCATAGCGGGTATCATGCAGATTGATGCAATATTCGGCATAGACCATGTGTGAGAAATAGAACTTATGGCCGTCTCCATCTCCTAATGAAAATCTCTAGGATTGTAAACATTCAAAGGGATCACCCAATGGGGTTCAATTGCTCCCAATTGGTATTACAACTGCATGAGTAAGTTCATAACAAGTACATTGGTTGACGTCACAGGTCGTAACTAATTTGATAACGTCTACTACTCAAAATTAACTTTATTGATAATTGATTGAACATAATACACAATGTCAAAGGCTCCAGGGATTACTCTGCATCTGGACTATCCTTCTCTTTTTTACTACCACCAAAGATACCTCTCTTAACTTTACCAACAACACCAACACCACCACCAATAACTGTTTTACCAACTCCTAAACCTGCACCAATACCGGTGCCGACAGCTTTTAAGCCTTGATCACCAATATTTGTGGATTGTTTGTTGACATGAACGATATATCTTGGTCTAAATGCGGTCTTAACTTTGATAGTACCACCATTTTCACCCTTTGGACCTTTCACAGGTAATTCATACTCTGATGGTGAAATTGGATCAATTTCTGCTAAATCTAAATAAGCTTCACCAATTTTATCATCTTGACCAGCACCAAAATCCCAATCAGCAACTTTTATTCTTATAACGGTGTTGACTCTATTAGTAACTTCCAATGAAGTCTTTTCGTCCCAAACTGGATCTAAAGTTTTCTTCTTGGTCTTAGTCTTAAAGAAATTATCTTCTTCATCATTAACATATAATTTAACAAATGGATCAGACTTACCATTTGAATCAGCAGGTAACAAGTTACTAGCACTAATAATATCCAAGTCTAAATCACCACTATTAGTAATTGAATCCGAAGCTGGTAATTTATCAACAAGGATAGGTAACCATTGAGTTTGAATATGTAATTTGTTATTACCAAGACCGGTTAGTGTTAAAACATTTGGTTGATGATAAGTGTTTTTCAATAAACTCAACACAGGGATTGTAGATTCAGCAATTGGTTCATCGATTCTAGTATCGTATTGTTCCTTAACTAATCTGAATGTAACAGTGGCCCATTCTAATTCTTTAATCATAGCATCACCAGTGTTTGGAATATTGACTTGTTTATGCTTGATTGGAGGTGAAACATGATCTGGATAACCATGACCATCAGTGAAAACTTGTAAATATGTGTTGATATTGTTGTATTCACCAGATAAAATAGTATAGACGAATAAACCGGTAGAATATTCTAATAATTCTGACAATGTTAATTCAGCTTTTGAAGTTTCTTCAATTTCTGAATCATCAATATCTTTTTTATCATCTTTCTTTCCTTTCTTCTTATCATCTTTCTTTTCAGATTTTTCTTTCTTTTCTTTTTCAATTTTTTCTAATTCTTTTCTCTCCTTTTCCTTTTGTTCATCTTCAATATCTTCTAAAGATTTAACTGGGAAAGTTGGATAAAATGATAAGCCATAAGTGACAACACCCTTTGGACCTTTTTTATGAACTAATCTACCAGTTCTCAATTCTTTATCCACATATTCAACATAACGATCATCATCATTCTTTTCAATGATTTCTGAAGTTTTAATATCAAATGAACCTAAAGTACGATCTCTATGATTTCTCTCAGCGTCCATAACTTCAATTGTTAATTTTTGATTTGCTGAAGAGACAGGGATATACAAGACTTCATTCCAAACAGGATCCAGGTCACCTTCAACGAAATCGGTACGAGCTCTTTGAGTACCATTAACAAGGACTCTAGCATATGGATCTGATTTCCCAACTTTTTCCAAATTTCTTAAACCTTCAGCCTTATTTAACAATACTCTAACGACACCAATAGGTTCAGTGTAACCACCAGCACCTGCAACATCGGTCAATTCAACAGATTTCCAAGTGGTCTTAATCTTGAATTCACCTTCACCTTTTGAAAAAGGGACCCATTCTTTATCAATTTCAGTACGATCAATCAAGTTATTTAAAGTTTGAATAGAAGCAGCAATGATATTACCCTTTGGATCCTTTGTTAAGATTTTAACTTTAGATTTACGACGATCAGTGACAATGGCTTCGAATGGGATTGAAAATGTTGGATTATCATTATTCTTAGCGACAGGGGTAGTCTTGACAAGTTCATTATTAAAATATAATTCAGTGTATGAAGATAATTGTTTTTGATCAGTTTTAACGTTTCTAATCTCAGTTAATTCAATCTTAGTTAAACCTGTATTTAAATCAGGTGGAGATTCCATAGATCCATCAGGTAATGTTGATGGTTCTAAAGTTGGACAAAATTCATAATCAAATAATAATTCACCAACGGGTTTAGTATTTCTTAAAAATTGACCAACTTGATTCTTTGCTTGTTTCCTATCAGAAACATCTGTTAAATCTAATAATAAAGAACCTAATTTTTTATCCTTTCTATCATCATTATAATCATAAACGGTAATGAACAATGGCTCGGCAAAAGTTGGAACAAGTATATAGACATCTTCATTCCAAGTTGGAGTGAAAGTATCTTCAATGATCTTAGTCTTTGCAAGAGTTTCAGTATTTGAAAAACTGAAAGTTAAATATGGATCAATAGTATTACCCAAGACACGATCAGCAGCTTTTAATTCTTTAGCGGATCTTGCTTTAATACGTAAGATACCAACAGAAGTATTTGAACCTGATAATAATTGAGGTACATTTAATTGAAAGGCAAAAGGTTGGAAAAGTATTGGACCTGCAAATTTCAGAACTAATTCATTAATAGTTGGTAATAAACCTGGGAAACTTAAAACTTCCCAATTAAAAACTGATTCACCTAAAAGTTTTGAAATAAAATCAAATTTTGGTGGTTCCATCATTGAAACTGAGATTGTCTCGATATGAGGAAATGCAGTTTTCATTCTTAATCTAACACGAGCCCAAGCTTTAAAACTAACATTTTCAACAACAACAGGAATTGTAATACCAAATAATTTTGCCTTTAAAACAATTTTTTGATTAACATAGTTTCTTAATTGTTTTGCACTTAAATCTGCAGTTGAATTTGGTGTAAATGAAAATGACCAATCCATAACAACAACGTCATCTTTTGGAACTTCTAAAGTTTTAACAAAATCAATTCTTGGTGGTTTAGTACCCACTGTAAATTGATCAATCCAAATAGATTTAACAAAAGCTGGAATCGCTTCATTTGAAGCCAAAATTGGATTAACTTGTTCAGTGACAATTTGAGAAATTGAAGGTTCTAAAAATGGCCAATATTTATCTAAAAAAGTATTTAACCAATCCATAGTTTCATAATCATTTTCAATCTTTTTAACAGTGAATTCTTTTTGAATCTCTTCTCTCACAAGGCCTCTATATTTTTTAATAGATGCTCTATAATAGATAGCAGAAACTAAGACGATAAAGAACACAGGAGCAAGTGAGAAATTAAACCAACCAAAAATAAAACATAAAAGCCCAGCGGTTATAAATAACGCAGTACTATGATACCAATCCCCATAAAGATGATCAGGAAGATAACTATCCAATAAAGTTGGAGTAGCTAAATCCATTAATTGATCCTCTTGAGTTAATTTATCTTTATCTTCCCATTCACCAATTTGTTTCCAACCAACAGAAGTTGCAGGAACTGGGTCCCTTCTTTCAGCTTCAGCTAATTTTTCAGCTTCTTTAATTGCATTAGCGTCAATTGATTTTGAAGTTGGTGGATCTTGTGACATATCGGTAGCTTTTGCAATAACATCTTGTTGCTAATTTAATTATTAGTTTAGTTCATTCTCACCATTAGGGTAAAACTCATAAATTCACTTACATTAGCAATTGGCTCCGTAGTTGGATCCTTTGGTAACAAAGGTGCAGCTGCAGTGTCAAGTTCAACCATCTTTAATTGACACCAACTTGTTGGTTTAATTATTTGATTATAATTGTTAAGAGTTTATGTTTTATCAATTTAAATGAAATTTCAGTTGCGCCCGGTGTGGCCCGAACCGGGTTTACTTATACTTATACTTATACTACTTATACTTAACAATTAATACTGATACTACTTATACTTAACAATTAATATTGGTAATGGCTTTATATAACTTCTATTAGTAATAATTTTATAACTATTTATCTAATGCATCAAGTTTCAATGACCTAGACAAGATTAATACAGTGTTAGAATTAAATGTTACACCTCACATTAGACCACTACAAGTATAACAAGCTCAATTTTGTTTCTTAATTTTTTCCTCACTTGTTAAAGGTTTAATCCTTCTATAAACTCTCTTTGTCAATGAAATTCCAACCAGTGTAAATTGATACATAATCATAACAATTGTTATAAATAAGATCCCAATAACTAATAATTCATTCTCCAAGATTAAATCAGCATCAAGAAATTTGGGAATATAATATTTTTCAGGGTCAATTAAATTTGTTCTCTTTTCAGGGAATGGTCTATCAATTTTAATAACATTTTCATTTCTTTCATATTCTTCAGATCTTGTTACATCTTGTTTTAATAAATCTGGAAATAATTCTAATTGTTGCCATCTCCTTTCATGATTTTTATTAATTAATCTTTCATCCAATGTTGTATAAAATAATGAATGATTTGGTGATGGTAATTTTCTTAAAGTCTTTCTTAATGCAAGATCTAATAAGTTAGTAATTGTACAATAACATTTTTAAAATATTTACATACCTGCAAATTTTAATGCTTCAATTCTAGCAGTCTCGTTACCCTTTGGTAATTCAGGTAAATTAATCCTTATAACTCTTTTCTTTGTATCAATATAAGTTTCAACTTCTTCAAAATCATTTAATTCAATTAATTGAGCTGAACATTTTGATCTTGCATAATTACTTAACATTTCATAATCCACTGGTTTTTCTAAACGTGGAATTAAACCTAATGTTGAAGCTTTTAATGAATGAGTTCTTAAATATAAATAACCTTCTAAATGTTGTAAATCATCAAGTGTTAAACCAGGTTGATTAACAAATATATATGCATTTGAAGTACATTGTTCAATTAAACGTTTACTAACTTCATGTACTCTCTCCGTTGGGAATATCAATGAATTATGATGATTTATATATGATTGAACTTTTGGAACTCTATTATATTAGTAATTGAGTTCAATTAGTAATGGTAAAAAACTTACAATTTATGAGAATAGATTACCATAGGGATCGTTGCAATCACATGGACAACAAATGTGAGTAATGTGAGTGCCTTTAATAACATATTGGATGTAGATTAAATTTGTGTTAAGTTAACTAAGTTGAGATTTTTTATTTTTTTTTAATTTACAATGATTACAAAGATTACAATGATTACAATGATTACAATGATTACAATGATTACAAAGATTACAATGATTACAATGATTACAATGATTACAATGATTACAATGATTACAATGATTACAATGATTACAATGATTACAGCATATTATTCATTATTTAATCACATAGACATCAACGGTGTAATCTTCTTCTAATTCTGTATCTCCAATAGTTCCAGTAAGATCAATAACTTCATCATCAAATTCTAAACGTAAATTTGTATCAATTGGAAGTTGTCTCTTCATTAAATAATGTTTAACTAAATCAGTGATCTTTGTATCTGAATTAACTTTTACAATAATTTTTTTATTATCTTCACTTCTTAAACCAATTTTAAAATAACCTTCCAGGTCTTCAGGTTCTTCTGATTTTGTCTGTACTGATTTAATTGCAGCTTCTTTATCAATATCTTTAAAATCATCTGCATAAATATCATCATTTTGAATTTCAATTTCTTTATTCTTAATCAATTTTTCATATTCTTCATCTTTTTGTAATTGTTTAATCTTTTCATCTTGTAATTTTCTCTTATCTTGTTCAATTTTTTCACTTTGAGATTGTGTACATAAACCAATTTCAATAATTTTACCAGGGATATACGTTAAATCTTTTAAAGCTGTATCAATTTTCATTAATGGATGTATAGATTGTTGATTTTGATATAAAACAACATTATTTGCGTCATAAAGGTAATGAAACTCTGGATTAATTAAATTTTCAACTTGTTTTAAATATGTTAAAACTTTATTAATTATTGAATTAATTTTCTTGTTACCTTTTACTTGTAATGTAATTGCATGATCATTTGATCCAGGTATGAAAGATGTAATATTTAAATTATATTCCCTTTGTTTATCTTCTTCAATACTTTCATTTGTTGAACTTCTTGTATTTGAACGTTCTTTAATTGATGGACCTATACTATTTAATCTTGCTAACCTTTGAGCAAAATTATCAGGTTCAATATATGTATCAATTTCATCATCTTTATAATTATTTGCATTTTGTTCTTTATATAATTTTTTAAATTCTTCTTCAGAGATTGGTGGTGGTGTAATTTGTCTTATAAGTTTTGGTCTTTTAACATCAATCTCAATATCATCAGATTTAATTTCAATAATTTCATCATCAATTGGATTTATTATTAAAGGTTTTGGACTTTCAATTTGTTTTCTTTTTTTTTTCTTCTTCTTCTTCTTATCCTTTTTAAATATTGATAAATCAATATATTTTGGTTTATTACTCATTGAAAAGAAATCATCTTCTAAATCAATAACTTCAACTTGATTTGTTTGATCTTTATTAGCATTGGTTTCAGCATTAGCATCAGCATTAACATCAGCATTAACATTATTAGCACTAACATCAGCATTAACATCAACATCAACATCAACATCAACACCAACATCAACATCAACACCAACTTCAGGTGGATCACTTTTTATGTTATCAATGGGGCTACCAACATTACTTGATTTTGCTAAAGCATGATCAAGTATAATTTCATCTTGTCTTTCATTTGCATCAATTAAAAATTCTTTATTAACTTTAAGGTTAATATTATCTTTTATAATTGCACCTGTGATTAAAGGTCTCTCTTTTTCCATAATTGAATCATTGATAATTCTTGTTGATCTATTAAGATGTTTTAAATTTTTAATCGCGTTTCCTTAGTTATTAAATTTTTATGTTCGCGTATTTATATTTGTGTTAGTTATATTATTGTTAGTTATATTAGTGTTAGTTATATTAGTGTTAGTTTATATATGATTACATTAGCATTAGATTATATTAGTTTATGTAAGATTATATTAGATTATATAAGATCATATTAGAATTGATTATATCATTGTTAGATTACATAAGACCATATAAATTACTATAAGATTAATACAAGATTAAGAATAGTTCATTATTTACAATTAGATCATAAAACATACAATCTAATATTCCCCTTTCTTTTATTATTAGTCATTTAATAATGACTTAATTATCATCTTTTAATTATACTGATAGTTCTTTATCTATAATTCCTTTAATGGTTATTAATGGTTATTAACGGTTATTAATGGAAATTAAATCTCGGAATATTCCCCATTTTTGGAATTATACTTAATGTGGCTTAACGTTTATGACTCAATTATAAAGATTATAATTATATAAAGATATATATAAAGATATATATAAAGACTGAATTATTAAATTAATTGAATTGATCTTTGTTAATTCATCCTAATTATGGTCGGTTTATCAACTCAATTGATTCATTCAGATGATATTCATAATAGAGTTCCAGATATTGTGGCACCAATTAATACTTCAACAACTTTTAAATATACAAATGAACCTTTAGATTTACGACCTGCCGTTGAAAAGACTTCAGAGGATATTAATAAAGAATCAGTTTATTCAAGAGTTTCACATCCAAATGCTGTAAAAGTTGAAGAAATCTTATCAAAGATCCTTGGTGGTCATGCAGTTGCATATTCATCAGGTTTATCTGCTTTCTATGGTTTATTCACTTTAGTTCATCCAAAGCAAATTGCTATTGGTCCATGTTATCATGGTGTTCATGGGATTGTTGATATTCATAAAAGAAAATTTGGTTTAAAACAATTATCTTATTCTGAAGAAGATTTAGACAAATTACAACCTGGTGATTTAATTCATATTGAAACCCCAGTGAATCCATTAGGTGAATCTAAAGATATTCAATGGTTTGCAAATAAAGCACATTCAAAAGGTGCATTATTATCAGTTGATGCCACGTTTGCTCCACCTCCATTACAAGATCCATTTAAATTTGGTGCAGATATTGTTATTCATTCTGCAACAAAATATTTTGGTGGTCATTCTGATTTATTAGCAGGTGTTGTTGTTGTTAAAAATTTAAAACAAAAATTAGAATTATTAGAAGATAGAGTTTATTTAGGTGGAATTATTAATGGATTTGATAGTTATCTTTTAATAAGATCATTAAGGACATATGAATTAAGAATTAAAAAACAAAGTGAAAATGTTTTAAAAATTGTAACATACTTGGAACAGAACAAGGATAAATTCAAAGTATTAGAATCTATAACTCATTCATCTTTACAAAATGATTCATTTGTTAAAGAACAATTAAATGGTGGTTTTAATCCTGTTTTTGCAATCTTTTTAAATAATGTTAATAATGCAAAGACTTTACCATCAAAATTAAAATATTTCCATCATGCAACATCATTAGGTGGTGTTGAATCTTTAATTGAATGGAGAGCAATGTCTGATTCGGAAGCTCCATTAAATTTATTAAGAATTTCTATTGGTATTGAAGATGCACAAGATTTAATCGAAGATTTAGAACAAGGATTGAAATCTTTGGAATAGTGTATTACTTCTATTTCTATTACTACTATTACTAATATTACTTCTATTTCTATTATTTACTATATTTACTACTTATTATACATTACTTACTATTACTATTACTATTACTATTACTATTACTATTACTATTACTATTACTATTACTATTACTATTACTATTACTATTACTATTACTATTACTATTACTATTACTATTACTATTACTATTACTATTACTATTACTATTACTATTACTACTATTTATTTGTTTGTAGACGCGAAAATTAAAATTTAATAAATAAACAAAGGATAACAATTTACAATACAAACACAGGAAATGCCAGGATTGAGACCAAAGAGAAAGACAAGAACGGAGGTGAATTATGCAAAATTGGATATTGATGATGATGGATTATTACAACCTGAAGTAGATATTGATATTGAAGTTGATATTGATGATATAGATGATGATATAGATGATGATATAGATGATGATGGTGATGATGATGATGATATTGAACCAGAAGAACCAGAACCAGAACCAGAAGATATTGATAAGCCAAAGAAAGTCAAGTCTAATACGACAAAGAAACAATCCAAACCTTCTGTGAAAGTTCAAGTTGGTAAGAAAGAAATTAGAAATTCAAAACAGATAACTTCAATAAAAGAGAAATTCTTAAGATTCTTTGGTAATAATGAACAAAAATTAATTGAATTAATTCAATTGCGTAAAGATTGGGAACATTCATTATTTTGTATTGATACTGAGAAATTAAATAATGAAAGTAATTTACATGATTTGTCAATACCTAAACCAAATTTAAAAAAATTAACTAATGAATTACTCATGGAACAATTCCCATTGAAAGAAGAACCAATTTATTTACAATTTGAATCTGATGAAATTAAACAAATATCAAAAAGTTCATCTATAACTAATTCTTCAACAACGATCTTAAATACTGGTGGATTAATTACTGATTTAACTTGGTTAAATTCAAATACTCTGGATCAAACACTTGTGATTTCAATTTCAAATATTACAAACTCTGCAATTTCATCAAATTTTAAATTATTGTCACGTAATTCTTATAATGCTGCTTTCCAATTTTACAATTTTAATATCAGCACTCAAAAATTTAAATTGATAAAGACAATGTTACATAATTGGGGTTCCGCATGGGATTTAAAGACTTTAAATACTAATGAACCTATCATATCTGCAGTTTTCAATGATGGGAACGTTAGATTGATTAATGTTTGTGATGAAGGTAATCACTTTATTGAAACCCCTTCAATTGAATTAACTATCCCTGGACATATCATAAGTACATACGATTGGTTATCCAAAGATACGATCATTGTCGGGACAGATTCAGGTCATATTGCCGAATTTAATATTAAAACCCCAATTGAACCATCATATTTATACCCTTTACACACGGAATATATCTTTTCTTTAAGTGTTTCCAAATCTCAATTCGATTATCCAGTGGTTTATTCATCTTGTTCAGATGGTACTTCTGCCATTTTCACTACAAAGGATATTGTTACAAGTATCAATAGAACTCCAAAATCAAGAGCATTGAGTAAAACTGTGGTATATTCAAGTCAATTATATAGTTTTGTTCAATTGGAAGGTCCATATACTTCAAAAGCTATCCCAATGCGTGCAAATTTTGGTTCAACTTCCATATCGAAACATGATGGATCAACAGAATCTGTTGCAGTTTCAAAATTACATCCATTTATAATAACTGGTGGTGCAGATGGTCGTGTTAAATTGACAAATTTAGCAAGAAAATTATTAAATGGTCAAAAACAATCAGCAGGAAGTCATAAAGTTTTAACTCTGTTCAATTTACAATACGGTGCCAAAGAGAATCAATATCGTTATATCGAGGATCAAATGGTTGAACAATTACCTGCAGTTGATAATATAAGTAATGTTAATATTTATCCTGAACAAATCAGTATTAATTCATTGAAATGGAATGAAAATGTCATCGCTGGGAATTGGATAGCTGCTGGTACTACCTCTGGTTTAATAATATTAAAAGAAATTAAATGATAATGAATTATGTATTAAATGATTTAATATGTAGGAAACTTTGAATCAATTTTATCAGACCATTGAAATAACCCACCAATGATATCTTTAGTCTTTAAACCAAACTGATCATTTAAATAACGTGAAGCATATTGAGAATCATTACCATATCGACAAATGGTATATATAGTCTTTGAGATGTCCAATTTTAAATCCTGACAATTGTCAGTATGGGTAATAGTATCCAATGGGATATTAATACTGTTTGGTAAATTTACTATATCAAAATGTTCCCTTGGTCTAACGTCTAATAAGATATGATCAGTATTACGCACTTGATTATATTCATCAATGGTAATTCTTTCATCTTTTGAAAGAACGTTATAATTCATAACACCACAAAATTCAGCATAATTAATCTCACCGGACTCAATGGTATCCTGAGTGATAGTCCCATTACATGAAATACAATCTTTCTTACGTCCTCTCATCTTAAAAGTCTTTAATGTTTGACTCTCATAACCGGAATAAATTGTTAAAAAAGGTTTGAAATTTTCCCTTGTGTAAGTACCAACAATGACCTTGATCGTCTCTAGGGCCATCATGATCCCCATTAAACCAATCACTGGACCAACAACACCACCGTCTTTACAGGAGGTGACACTGTTTGGTGGTGGTGGTTTTGGATAAAAACATCTATAACAAGGTCCAATGTTTTCAAAATTTAATATAGATAATTGACCTTCAGTTTTCAAACCAGATCCAGAAACAACGGGGATCCCCACCAATACAGCAACATCTGAGATCAAGTATCTCGAGAATGGAGAATCTGTGCAATCAAGTACCAAATCATAATGAGGAAAGATCTCAAAAGCATTTGAAGTTGATAACCTGTATGGATAAGTTTGAAATTCAACATTAGGATTTAATTTCTCCAAATATTCCTTTGCTGACTCACATTTGAACTCATCAACTTTATCACTAGTGTGTAAAACTTGTCTATGAAGATTCGATGTATCAATGGTATCACCATCCACGATACCAATCTTCCCAATCCCAGCACCGGCCAAATACAATAACGCAGGACAACCAAGACCACCGGCACCTATCACGAGTACTTTGGCTTTCTTTAATTTCAACTGACCTTCAAAACCGACTTGTGGTACAATCATTTGACGTCCGTATCTTCTATACTCATCAAGTGTCAACCCATTGATTTCTTCACCTTTTACCTGTTTTAAAGGGGTCTTATCGGAAATCTGGGCTTTTAGCTGGGCATTCTCGAGCCGTAGTTGCTCTAAATCCTTCAATAGTTCTTCCTGAGCCCTATCAGACATCTTTTGTTGATTGGTTTCAATGAGTTTAAAGAGAAATTTAAAAGAAATTTGATCTTTAGCATAATAAGTAGTTGCGGTTCGGGCCACAAGCTCATCGCTTTAAAAAAATTCTTCGAGATTTTAAGCTATAAACCCCATACTATTAATCATTATTATAAAAGGTTCCCATCGGTGTAAAATGGCTCAGAAGAAGGGGAACAAGACCCCAATCACGCAGGATGAGCGTTTCAAAAATGTTCATAATGATCCACGTTTCAAGATGCCTAAAAGAAACGATTTTAAGGTCGAAGTTGATGATAGATTTAATAAATCTGATTTAGAAGCCATAAAGAAAAAATCAAAGATTGATAAATACGGTAGAAAGATTAAAGGTGATGATAAGGATGCTGCCTTTTCCAAATATTATAAGAACAAGGATGATAAGAAACCTTTGAAGGTTGAATCCGACAAAGAAGAATCCGAGTCTGAATCTGAAGCTGATGATGAATCTCAACAATCCGAAGAGGAGGAAGAGGAAGAAGAAGAAGAAGAAGAAGAAGAAGACCAAGATGAAGTTGATTCTGCTGCTTCTAAACTAGATCGTGCTCGTGGTGAAGTCATCTCAGATGTCGAATCCTCTAGTGATGAATCATCTTCAGATGAAGAAAGTTCAGACTTGGATGAAGAATCAGATTTAGATGAAGATGAAGAAGGTAAACCGGAAGAAACTGATCCATCTAGTAGATTTGCCGTTGTCAATTTGGATTGGGACCACGTTAAATCCACTGATCTGTTTGCAACTTTCCAATCTTTTGTCCCATCTGGTGGTTTAATTAAATCAGTATCTGTTTACCCAAGTGAATTTGGTAAAGAAAGATTACAAAGAGAAGATATTGAAGGTCCTCCAAAGGAATTATTCAAGAAAAAATCCAAGAAATCTCAAGATTCTGATGATTCTGATTCTGATTCTGATTCTGAGATTGAGGCTAAGGATCTATATGAAGAAGGTAATGGTGAAGAAGATTATGATTCCAAGAGTCTGCGTAAATATCAATTACAAAGATTAAGATACTATTACGCTGTTGTCGTTTGTGATTCTATAAAGACAGCAAAGAACATCTATGATAACTGTGATGGTACCGAATATGAATCCACAGCAAATTTCTTTGATCTACGTTTCATCCCAGACGAGATGGAATTTGAGGATGAAGCTAGAGATTTATGTACAAAGATCCCATCTAATTATAAGCCAGAGACATTTGTCACTGATGCTCTTCAACATTCTAAAGTTAAACTTACATGGGATGAGACCCCAGCTGAAAGAGTTAAATTGAGTTCTAAGGCCTTCAGTCAGAGAGAATTAGACGATATGGATTTTAAAGCTTATTTAGCTTCAGATAACTCAGATGAGGAAGAAGATGCTGGTGAAGATTTGAAAAATAAATATAAAAATTTGGTTGGTCTAAGTACGAAGATTGGTAATAAGGATATCTTTGCCAAAGAGCAGAAAGAAGATGATGTTGATATGGAAATTACATTTACACCAGGTCTTGATGAAAAATCTGCTAAAGCTGATGCCGAGGAAGACGAAGATGCTAAGGACGGTGAGGATGAATCGACTATTGACAGACTGAAACGTAAAGCTAAAGAACGTCGTAAACAAAGAAAGGATAAGATTAAAGAAATTAGACAACAAGAAGTCGAAGAAAAGAAGTCTGCTAAAGAATCCAATGGTAAGAAGGGCAAAAAATCTAAAGATAAATTAGATGAAAAATCCAAGGCTGAATTAGAACTGTTAATGATGGATGAAGACAACGATGACTCCAAGAGTAAAGCTCAACATTTCAACTTAAAGGAATTAGTGAGATCAGAGAAGGAAAAATCAAAGAAATCCAAGCACAGAAACAAAGAAAAGATTATTGAAGATGATTTCAAAGCTGATTTGAACGATCCTCGTTTCAATGAAATCTTTACAAATCATGATTTTGCTATTGATCCATCCCAACCACAGTTCAAAAAGACCGCAACGATGCAAAAGATCTTGGATGAACGTAATAAACGTCGTGATGATGAACCAAAACAATCTAAGAAGGAAAAATCAAGCTCAAAGAAGAGGAAACTGGATGATCAACCTGAATCTTCCTATGATGTTAAATCTTTGGTTCAAAAGTTAAAGAGAAAGGCTACGAAATAGACTTAGTAATTAGTAAATGATGATTGTATAGCATTAATGTACTTGGATTATAGGACTAAAATCACACTTGTATGTATTCTATCTTCATATCCAGATATAACATCCACTCTAGTGGTCCTCTAAAAGCCCATCGAGGAGAGCTTCGAATTACAGATTTTCTATCTGGCCATCTAGATACAGTTTATCAATATAACAGCTAGCCAGTTCGGTTCCCCAATGGTCTTCTCTATGTATAAATCTCGTGTCCGGTAAGGCCACTCCGGTGTAAAGATTTTTGTCACTTTTATATGCTAAAAAGAGATGAGGTTTAATCAATTCAAGAGTTGTTTACTACTGCCAAGTTGGGAGAGAAAATATATACAAGAATGCTGAAATGGGTTCATTCAATACGATGTGCTAGTCGAGGCCGGTTTTTCTCATCCCAAAGAGCATTGCTACAGCAAGAACCAACTAATAATGAACACTCTGTGTCTCAGTATGTAACCATCAGTTGAAATGATAGATTTGAAGTACCCTGTACTAACAATAAAAGCAGAGTTCCAGAAAGTGCAGAAGATTCAAAACCACTAAGTGTGGCTGATAGGATTGCTGCTCAAAACATCGATAAGAGTAGAGTAAGAGCCAGCGCATTATCATCGTTGAAAGGTGATATCGAGATCAAGCCATTACATAAGATCATAAATGAAGGTAATCAGAGATATGAGAAAAGATTTATCAGACCTACGAGGAAATGGTCCACTAATTTGAAGAGACAAGTCTCTGATTTTGATGAAAGCCTCTCCGAAGGTAAGAAGTTCTTCACAATTTTGGATGAAAACTTACCACAGGCTAAGAGAACCATCAATGCTACAGACCTGTTTGAACCTCTAGATATCGGTGATGCCGTTGACCTGAGTATCTCTTTGAACCAGTCTGCACTTGCTGTCATTGTTGAAGTGCCCTCAAGTGACGATGATCCAAGGTATACAATCATGAACAAGTTAGGTGAATTGAGATACCTTGAAAGATCAGCTGTAAAGTTCAGAATTCCACAATTAATACCTAAAGAATGGCTAAAGAACATCATTTACAAAGTGGAAGACTCATCTTCGGACTATGGCTCGATCAAGACCACTTTGGATCATTACGAAACCTATGCTGTTAGCCCAGGTGCTAGAAGTTATGTCACTAGACCACTAGTTGAAGTCACTAACGACGCCTGGGCCCAGATACAAAGAACATCAAGAAAGTTGGAGTTCATCCACAGACTAATACAAACTGATGGTCCTAGGGAAGTATCGCTCTTCACTTTATTGAAAGCTCTTCATTACATTGAAATTGAGGCAGCTCAAAAGACTTTTAAAAACACAGATGTCGATACAGCGTATGAAACCATCTCAAAGACTTTATTCAAGGAATTAGGTGATTTAAAAGGCACCGATGGTGAAATCCAATTGGGTAAAGAATATGGTAAGCTGTCATCTCTTGACTACTTTGAAGTCTCCACATTCTATTCGTTAGTTCTAGCATTGAGAAAACAGAGTAACTTGTGGTCTACCTCTTATTCATCTAGAGCAACACTTGTTCCCTTATCTGTCACTGCTCTTCCAATTCAGTATGCTAACAGAGTTGATAATGCAGCTGATTTACTGAAATCTGAACCACTTTTGCGCAAGGCGTTCCATCAATATGTTGAAAATAATGACTATACTCATATACCGGAAGAGTTAGAACCGATCTTCTTCCTTTTGAAAGAATTTGCTGTTGGTAACTTGCAAGATCCAAAATCGGTGACATTGGTATCTCAATTGATGAAATTTAATACTGAGGAAGACATCAATAGAACTGTGGTGTACAATTTCCTTTCTGATATCGGCTACATCAATACCCGCATGACCAATCCACAACATTATACCACAGCACTAAGTATACCGAACACAGGTGTCTCCAACAAGGCCACTATTGAACAAGAATATTTTGAATTGAACGATGTTAAGATGGAGAGAACTGGTGATTTGGCTCATGCTAGAAAAGATTATAAAGATTTAAGAGTTTTCTGTATTGACGCTGAAACTGCTCATGAAATTGATGATGGTGTCTCTATTGAACGAGTGGATGGCGATAATGTTAAATTACATATTCATGTTGCCGATCCTGCCTCATATATGGCCAAAGAGGCACCTTTAACAAAAATAGCATTTGAAAGAGCCTTCACCACTTATCAACCTGAGATGATTTCACCAATGTTACCAAAATCGATGTCTGAACTTGCCGGTTTAGGTGTTGATGGTGTTGAAACTAGGGCTTTAACATTCAGTATCCCTTTCAAGATGTCCACGGGAGAATTTGATCTTGGGAGAGCCGATGTACAAGCTACGATTCTTTCTACATTTCCAAAATATACCTATGACGATGTCGATGAAGTTTTAGCACAAATTAGAGATGGGAAGTTAAACTTGGATAACCCAGAGCACAAGGATCTTCAAGATTTATTTGAAGTTAGCAAGAAACTACGTGATAATAGAGTTCAAAGTGGTGCAGTGATCTTTGGTGAAAGTCTGGGTGCTCAGGTCCATGTCACTGAGACCACAACTCCATCTTCAGAATTGGATGATAATATTGAAGTCAATATTTCAAAACAAAAAGCCACTGATTCTGTTCTTTTGGTCTCTGAGCTGATGATATTGGGTAACAGAATCGCTGCTAATGTGTTATCTCGTAATGAGATTGGTGGTATCTTTAAAGGTATGTCCAAACTGAACTTGACAGGAACTGCTGCTGAGGTTGTCCCAAAATTGAATGAATACACTAAATCCAGTGCTAGATTACCATCATTATCAGAAATTGTGAAATCTTTCAAGTTCATAGTTCCTGCTTTCTACTCACATGAACCAAGAGAGCATTTGATGTTAGGTGTTGATAAGTATGCACCATCTACATCACCATTGAGAAGATTTGGTGATTTAGTGAACCATTTCCAATTCCATCAATTATTAAACGGTGAAGAGCCATTGTTCTCAGAGGAAGAGATCTTATCAATGACATTACACATTGAAGCCAGAAATGATATCTTGAGAAAAGCTAGTCGTGGAGCATTGGCCTATTATTCCATTAAGCAATTGGAGTCCAAGCTCAAAGCTGGCGAGACTGATTTAGGTGATTTCATGGTAACTTCAAGGGCTTTAGACGGTGTTGTGTTTGGTCAATTGATTGATCACGGGATTATGACAAAGATGAAGGTTTCAGTGAGCAGAAAACCACCAGCTATCGGTGACGTGGTTAAGAAGTTTGAAATCTTGGAGTTTGATAGCGTTGGTGGTATGTTGAGTTTAAAAGAGTTAGACAACTAACTAATTGCATATTGTTTATAAATACGATAGAATGTCTTTGTATATAGAGAAATTGAACGAGTTAATGATAGAATTACGATTAATAGAAGCACTGTAAGTATATATGTAGCAATTGGTGTATTATTGTTTATGCAGTGGGGTAGTGGGTAAATCATAGATGGTCTTTCAAGAATCTATAACTTTGATAACTGACTTTATGATACCATTGAAAGTAGAATGGTTGGCTTTTCAAATCCAATTCCACATCATTCTCCAAAATATCTATACCTTGACTCTGTTTAAACTTGACTAGTTTCTTGTAGAAGCTCAAAAGGGCAATGGTGAAGTAAACTCTAGCAGCGTTAACAGCGAATGTTAAAAAGAAGATCCAACCGTATTCATAGCCTTGAGTGGCACTTTGGGAATAATCTTGACCCGGAACAATCTCTAACTTGACATCTTCAAAGATCAACCACTGAGCTGCAAAGTACAAAGTGTAAAATAAGCTTACTGCGGTGTCAATCATATAGATCACAACAATAGGAGCATGTTCTAAGATTTTTGGCTTTGTGATGTTCTTAAAACCTATCAGGTAGAACGGCACCACCACGATCGAGTAAAGGTAGAATAGCCACTGCATCAAGTCAAGGGAGTTACCCATAAAGAGCGATAGGATACCGTAAAGACCCGCTAACTTGTTGATGATGGCTGTCCCCAAAATAAACTCAACACCAATGTATAATGGAAGACCTAAAAATGTCTATAATCACGCGTTAGTAAGCTCTAAAAAGACCAGAATTTCGCAAATACGTACTTCCACGGTAGGTATTCTCTGGGTAAACGACATTATCTTCAGTTGATCAAGCTATTTAAATGCTCTTCAGTGTAATCATGAGATCAGATCTCTTTCGTTAGAGTCCCTTTCTACATAAAATTTCCGAGTCAAAATCGGAAATATTCGCGGATTTGGTAGGTGCCACATTCATTTTTTTTTTTTCTATACCTTCTTTAAGCTAATAAGATGCGATGAGCTTCTAAAATTTGAGCTTTAAATCCATAAAACAACTGCTACAATGAGTGAACTTGAACAGAGTGTTGCCGATATCGATATTTCAGACTCTGAATCTGATATCTCTGAATTTGAAGACGAAAAACCTTCGAATACAGGTGATAACAAACAAAAGAACTTGAATAAGTCTGAAATCTTAACAAAGTACTCTGATAAGATTAAGACTGATGAATTCATTTTCAGAAAGAAGCAACATAGCAAAGATAAAGCCGATAGAGCCACTGTTGAGAATGTTTTAGATCCAAGAACGATCAATTTCATTGTAAAACTGATGAAGAAAGGTACAATTACAAAGATCAATGGTTGTTTGAGTACTGGTAAAGAAGCTAATGTTTATCACGCTGAAAACGAAGTGACAGGTAAAGAATACGCAGTAAAGATTTACAAGACCTCCATCTTGGTTTTTAAAGATAGAGAACGTTACGTTGATGGTGAGTTCAGATTTAGAAATGCAAGAAGTCAACATAACCCACGTAAGATGATTAAGACTTGGGCTGAAAAAGAGTTTAGAAACTTAAAGAGATTACATTCAAATGGGATGTTTTCCCCAGAACCGATCGATTTGAAATCACATGTGCTTGTCATGGAGTTTTTAACAAGAGGTGATGGATTCCCATCTCCAAAATTGAGAGACTATGCATTTCAAGATTTTGAAGAAATTACTAAATTTTATCATCAAATGATCTATAGTATTAGATATTTATATCAAGTTTGTCGTCTTGTTCATGCTGATTTATCAGAGTATAATTCCATTGTTCATAAAGGTGAACTATATATCTTTGATGTCTCCCAATCTGTGGAGCCAGAACATCCAATGTCATTAGATTTCTTAAGAATGGATATTAAAAACGTTAATGATTTCTTTATGAAAAAAGGTATTGATGTTATATCAGAAAGATTGATATTTAAATTCACTATTGAAGATTTAGCAACGCTGGGGATTGAAGATGATTCAAAAGAAACTCAATTGGCATATATAAGGAATTTACCTTTAAAATCTGGAGTTGACAAAGAGATGGAAAATGATGATGTTTTCAGAAACTTACACTTGGTTAGATCTTTAAATCATTTGGAAGAACGTGATTTTGCAAAATTTACAGATGGTAAGATTGATACTTTGAAATCCCTTGTTGGTGAACAAGATGTTGAAGATGAAGAAGATTCTAATGAGGAAGATAGTGATGATTATGATAGTGATGAAGAATTTGATTCTGATGATGAAGATAAACTAAAGAAAGATTGGGAAGAAAGACCAGTTGAATTGAAAGGTAAGAAATATGAAGATAAAGAGACAAAGAAGCAAAGAAAGCAAGAGGCTAAAGAATCTGCAAAGGAGAAGAGAAAGACTAAGATGAAAAAACACGTTAAGAAAAAATTAGTCAATAAGAGTAAATCCAAATAGATGTATAAATATCATAATTAAATTGCATTAATGTTAAACATAATTGTAGTGGAAATTAGCTAAATTCGAGACAATGGAAATGTTTTTAAACAGATCCACCACTTTGATGACCACCAACAAGACCAGCCATTTCCAGCAAGGCACGATCTTCCCCTAAAGATTTAATATTAATTTGTTGTCTTCTCTTTGCCTCAGTTTGTTCCCATTCCCATCTCTTATTTTGTTCTTCTAATTCCTTTTCACCACCACAACCCCAAACTTCAACGTTCTTAATTAAGATTCTATCTTCATATTCACTTGACCAATCTTCAGGATTAACAGATTTAAATTCACCACCAATTCCCATATTTCTGAAAACTGCAAACTCCAAAGTTGAATCAATTGTTAATGAAACATTACCTGGATTATATCTCAAAAAATTGTTCTTCACTGTTGGTTCTGCACTCCCGATACCAATACCACCACCTAATGTATTGAAATAAACGTGATTCTTTGCAATTGGACTTGCTTTAAAGATTTTTTGTTGAGGTGCAAGTTGAAATATCGTGGTCTTTTCATTACCGAATGTTTCCTTATTAGATATTCTCCATGGTTGATCAATATAGACACCGTATGTAACTATTTCATTATCTTCATGATTAGGATTGATATCACCTCTATATTTGGGGAAATTTTCATCAAATTTGATATATCTTGGATTTTGTGAATCTTTTGGTATTCTTATACCTTGAATAAATAACAAAGAGGGAGCATTCCATTTGAAAACTTTAGATTCAAATGATCTCATTGAGAATCCAGAATCAGCACCGACGTATAGTTTTCTAATGTTGGAATATACGAGTTCTTTCCTTAAGAATGTTGATAACTGTGCTAATGAGAACTCATTTATCAAACGTGATGTTGTGTGAATGGTTTTTACTTTATCTAATTTATCTGGTTGATCTTGGATATCGAATAATAAAGTTTCAAGGAATGAAGACAATGGGTTTAATAAATTAGGTGCGACATTCTCTAAAGCTGAAACAAATTGTGAATATGTAACAGTGGTATTTTTCAAATTCTTGGAATTGATCTCTGGATTCATAGATCGTAGAATTTGTAAGGCAAATTTCTTGTATTCATCAATTTGTTTAAAATTAGTTTCATAGATCCTTAGGGACTCTTGTGGTTCAAGTCTTGAAGTTACGAGTAGGAAAGCGATAAAGTCCAGCAAATCAAATGCTGAGATGTAAAGTGATTCAACATCAATGGAATCATAACTTTGAACACTTGGAACATCTAACCATGACACCGTACCATTGGTTTTAAAAGCGACTTTTTGTGTAGAATCTGTTTGAGCTTGTGTCTCCTTTGAATATTCAATACTTTCGAATGCTAAAGAGATAAATATCAGTTTAATATAATTATAATCTTTTGTAAGTACTTTACCATATCTATCTGGATTTATCAAAGTGATAGCTTTTATAAGCCCATTGAAAGTCATATTTTGTTCATTATGGTTAATAAGTGGGAATTGACAAAGCAATTTAACAGCTTGATACAGTCTATGTATCATATTAGAATCCTCTGGTAAGCCTAGCATCATTTGAAACTCAAGTTCACTAATAGCTTCATTTTGATCCTTATCAAATTTCTTCATGTTGTTCTTTACTGTAAACAATTCAATAGGTTGGAAATGTCGTGAACAAGCTTTAAAAAAAAGTGTAGAAAGTTCTGCATTGGTAACAGTCTTTGTATGTGTCGCAATGGCATCAGAACTAGTAGATTGACCCATTCTAAAGTGAAATTATCCTTGAAATCTTTAGAAATTTCTATTAATGGCAATCAATATGTTTAAAGGAATTTGAATTTTAGTGCCACTTGACAAAAACGGCAATTTTCGCGTGTGCATAGAATTGTATTATAGTGTGTACTCACCGATAGATCAAACCACTACAAAGAAATTGAAGTACAGGGAAAGTCAAGGGTCAGATGATGATTTTATTGGATTATAGCACTTTCTGCTTGACGAAGAACACTTTCAAATAACGAGATTGAATAACACCTGTGATTAAC
Source organism: Taiozyma odintsovae (assembly GCA_030557705.1). NCBI lineage: Eukaryota > Fungi > Ascomycota > Saccharomycetes > Phaffomycetales > Wickerhamomycetaceae > Taiozyma > Taiozyma odintsovae. The sequence continues at coordinate 426,243 of JANIVH010000008.1, read as the reverse complement.
AGTACAGAGACTTGTATAATAGACCATCTGATAACTTTTGAATTGGTATTTTCACTTTGATCACGGAATGATTCTTCCCTTTCCTGTTATGGTGTTAGTTACTATTATCATTTAATTCTCAATATATAGAGGAGTCATATACTTACTCTGATCAAGGCCTGTTCCCTTCTGATCTCATGGAGTTTATTGTTCAGTTCTCTAATACGATTATTTAATTGTGAAATCTCATCTGTTCTCTTTGAATCAATTGTCTCTGTACTACCTAATTGTAAATCAAATTGGATTCTTAAATTTGTTTGTTTCTCATGGAAATGTGGAGTGATACATATCTTGTGTTCACCTGAATCAATAGATGTGAATGTAAATTTACCACTATGTTTACCTTGTTGTGACATAACTCTATGGTTATCATCAAAAGTTTCCTAATGTCCAGTTAGTAATTATTACATGGTAGATCAAAACAAAAACTCACTTCAACTGTAATACCCATAGTTAATCCTGGATCTGAGTTAAATTCGCCACTAGGTAATTGAACATGACCATTTAAAGTCCCAGTGACAAACGTGGCCTTTGGTAATTCTTCAAAGAAGCAGCGAGTATCACCTGAAAGTGCGTAGTAGTGCAGACAATGCACAGTCTGAATGAGCAGCAGCAGAACTGGTAAAACACTCAATGGCAATTGCATTATTTGTTTTGCGTATGCTTTTTAAACTTCTTTTTTCAAGCTTTACGTTTATATGAAAAGTGTCAGATTTTCATATTGTGTACAGAATTAAAACTGGAGAAGCTGATGTAAGCAGTTCAATTACAAGACATATTAAGTATTTAGCATAACGTAAAATTATAATTATAGTATGTAACAAGAGGGAAGTTATCAAACTTTAGTAAAGCACTGCAGGAATTAACAAAGTGCAAGGGCTTCCCTCTAGTACGAAGCAAAAATATTCATCGTAGAAAGTATATAATTATTCAATTGAGGTATCAATTAAAGTATCAAACTTAGATTAAGAAAGATAAACCAACAGCGGCAACAGCGGCAGCAACACCGGTAACTTTGTTGGCAGCACCTTCGAAAGTGGCAACGGTGGCAGCGGTAGAAGAGGCTTCAGTAGCTGATGATTCAACAACGACTGGAGCAGCAGAGGTGGTTTCTTCAGCAGTGGTTTCTTCAGCGGCAGAGCTAGTTTCTTCAGCAGTAGTAGATTCAACAGCAGCAGTAGTTGATTCAGCGGCAGCAGAGGATTCTTCAGCAGCGGTAGTTTCTTCAGCAGTTGATTCTTCAGTGGTAGAAGTTTCTTGAGCAGTAGCTGAAGTAGAAGTAGTTTCAGTAGCTGAGGTAGAAGTAGTTTCAGCAGCACTAGTAGTAGCTTGAGCTGAAGTTGAAGTGACATCAGCTGAGGTAGTTTCTTCATCACAGTTACCTAAGTATGAACAACCTTCGATACCGTAATCTGGGGTATAGATATCAGTTAAAGTGGTAGAACATCTAGTAGTACCAGTTGGTTCAGTGTTTAATTGACAGGCACCTAAAGCTTCTGAAACGTAAACACCATAGTATTTCCATAAAGTCCAACCACAATCTAGACATGGGTCAACGTATTGGTTGAAAGCGGAACCATCGGTACATAGACAGTCTTCATCGTATGGACCTTTGTAACTGTTATCAGTGTTTTGAGAACATTTTTGACCTTCAATAATTAATAAACCACATGAAGCGTGACAAGCAATTGAAGCACAGTCATCAGCTGAAGCAGCTAAAGCATAGGCTTCTGGGTCAGCGTGACCGATGGCTTCAGCTTCAGCGTAGGCATCAGCGTAGGCTTGAGCAGCAGCATTGGCTTGTGGATTAGCTTTTGCCCATGGTAAAGCGGCAGCGTTTGGAGCAGCGTTGACTAAAGTTAGACCAGCTAAGATTGAAGCGGTGATCAATTGGTATTGCATTTCGAGTGGGTTAAACGAGTGAAGATTATCAACGAATAGGTAATTCCTTGAACTAAACTTTTCTCTTTAATATTGATTTAAATGGGTGCAGATTGTCTAGTATTTATATAATATGACATTTCCATTAACAGTCGATTCCAAGAACTAACTGTAACTGAGCCGAGCAGCACAAAGTTGCAGAACCTAGTCGTAGATGCAGCTCTTTATTGGTATCCACCTGTTTTTTTTCTGCTTTTGGCACTTAATTTTGGGTCTTTTCGGGAACTTTAGTTAATGGAGTTATCGTTAAGGGTTTATTGATTGTGCTGCAGATAACTGCACGTCTGTGCCATGGAAACAACAAGAAAATAACTAGTGTCCTCGGGGTTGGTGGTGGTAAAACGAGAGTAGAAGAGATAGTATTGAGAGGGCGTCCACTAACCTGGGAAGGTCTCCGTCTTCACTATCAGCTTTGGAAGTGTATCTTCTATAAAGTCATGTAAGTATTTGTGCTTTAATTGTAGGTTTGATGATTTTAGCGGCAGTTTGTTTGTCTCGGTGATATCGTTCAAACACCGGTTAATTAAAAAGAAAGCTCTGCAGTGTACCCGCTAATGAGGACAAATTTTACTTACGAAAATTCACCACAAAACCGCTAGAAGCCCCACGGTTCTCACTAGCTCACCCTCCCTAGACACTTTTTTTAAACGGGGGCTTCCTCATTGCTGCACGAGGCTGCATAGAGCCCTGTGTTGTCCTTCCGTTTATGGATACCTCAAGAAATTGTCGAGAATTATTAACACCCGTTTTGAACTTCTGGGTAAGTCCGTCCATATCACAGTTCCATCAACTTCGAATTCTTCCAGAGGCAGGTGAGTTCAATGAGTTCTTGCGGGGAAAGCTACTTCAATGGTGTCAAAGTCTCCTTACATGTTCTCTTGTATGTATGTCATTTATTCTACCTTTGAACAACCCCCGAGCAAAGAAGATGCCTCTCAGACAGAGAAACAGTTCTTGTAAATTTGTCTTAGTTTGGTCTGCAATTGTAACTTTTGAAACCTTAAAAGGGTTGTCACTGACTCTCGCGATAGTATTGGCTACGTACTTCATCTACAGGGAGTTCGGCATATTACCATTCTGGGGTATTGTTGTTTCCTTTTCGAACAACAGTGTAATGGCACCAATAATACTTAGGACCCTATCTTTGACACCTCCACCGCTTGCACCCGCTAATTACAGTTTTGTCTCTTAATGCTTAATAATGTGTCATTTACTAATCTCGTAATATCTTTTAACTAATAATAGCTGTTATGTGTGTTTACTTTTGTAAAGATCTGCCTTTCTAAAAGAGTCTAGATCTATTGGTCATTAATATCGTCTTCTTCCAACGAGTTGAAGGTTAATTCATCTAGCTTTATACCGTGTTTCTTTAATAATGCCTGTCTTGCTGATCCTGGTACAGTGATGGGACCCATCCGCAGTTTTAACCATTCATCATCAACATCGTCTGAACCAATCATCAAGTGTTCAATCCTGTCATCATCAGTAGGTAAGCCCTCAACTTTAGATAGAAACTTCCCAATCAATTCGGATTCGAATTTGGCTAACTCATTCACTAAGGAATATGAACTTGGACTATCCTTAGACTTGTTTAAATACTCATTCAACTTCGGTTCACGAACAGTCTTGAAATAAGTGGTCAACAAGTCAACATATTTCCCAATCAGTGAATTTATTTCATCATCATCAAGATTAGATAGGATGGTCTCAATAGACAAATATTCATCCTCGATCAAAGCACTGGAATAAGGACTAACACCAGGAGTCTCAATAATATCATTGTCCACGGTTTCAACTAACTCTAATAAGTCTTCAACGTAATCGGGACCAACAATCTCTTGATCAACACCATACTTCAAAATTCCCAGCGCTCGATCCTTATGATAAGTCAACCCTTTAGCTAAAGCAAATGGGGAAAAATTCTCATCGAGCAACAAATGGATATCTTCCAATTCACCACTTTTGGAGTAAGTCAACTTGAACTGAATGTTTGGAAGGATTCCAAACCATTTTAAAGCCTGACCATAGTTATGAGAGTACTTAACACCCTTGACTTCTGATTCAACGTTATAATTGGCGAGAAATCCTCTTTCAATTGGATGTTCGTAAAGGACAACTTTTTCAGAGTTCCAAGGGATAAAACCATAGGCATGGATAAACTTATAAACATCTTCAATCTCAGAGTAAGTAATAAACAACTCAATTTCACCCTTGATACCCTGTAATGCTTTGCCTTTGACTTTTAATAACACATCATTGTTCAAACGGTCAACATCAAACACTGAGTTTGTACCATTGTTGTTATGATTCACAAAATCGATCAATGGGACCATCGTAGATGCAACAGCAAATGAGTATTTTTTCTCCTCGGTGGATCTTTGAACTTTTCTTGGATCAGTGGTCTCTGGATCTTGGTATCTATCATAACGACCTTGTTCCATTGTTGATTCGACTCCCGATGATTCTTCTTCTTGAACGGATTCAGATCTCAAGACCTTTCTGAAATCAGTCTCTTCAGGGTCTTCATATTTATCGTATCTAGTTTGTGTCTGTTCCCCATCAGCTTCAGAAGATTCCTCAGACTTAATGTCTTCAGGGATCTCTAGAATTCTTGAAATCACAGACATTTCAATTTTTTTCATAACTTTTGTAGTGAAAAAGTCTTCTTGAATCTTAATCAAGATGGCTTCATCATCGATCACGGCCTTAAAAGCATTGAAGATAGCATTGTTCTTATTGGTTTCAATGACATTTCTGAACTCTCTATCATGATATTGGAACAACTCTCTATAATTCTCTTCAATCTTGATACAGCCAACATCAATTCCGAATAGTAAGTCCAAATATTCATCCAATTTCCCCACTGGTGAATTTTTCAGGAACTTTTTGTAGTCCTCAGAGGTGCTTTTATCATTGATGATGATACCTCTCAACTGTTTCAGCAAAATCAATACTTGAATTTCACCAACTAAGATATTCGTCTCGTTCAACCCACCTTTTACAAACGGATCTGACTCATTTTCAAATAATTCATTGAAATTGGACAAGAATATCGACAAGATCTGACCCTGTTGGATCCAATCACCATTAGCACTGAGATCATACTTCAACTGTGGTCTCAGAAAGTTTTCAGCAATGGTATCTAGAGACAATGACAATTTCTTCGGCACTCTTAACACCTCAATTAGTGAATCTGGTTGGATTGGACCATTGTCCTTTGTGAATTGATCAACGTTAAAGAAGACACCTGTACCACCAAGTGCGGAATCCTTGATGGATAAGTAGGAACTAACAATGGAGCCATGATTCACTGCCCACTGGACAAATTCGTCCCTTTCTTGCGTCGTTACAGTCATCTTCAAAATCTTCAGCCTTATAAGTTGTATTTAATAGCGATAAGGGGCAACTGACGTGGAATCGACCGAAGGACAGTACTAGGTTAATGCAAATTCACCTCCATTTTTCATTATACCCCAAGCTATATCGATGTGTCCCTAACCGACACCCGGACACCACGTATAAATTCAAAACCTATTTCTATATAAACACGACTCTTCAAAAGCGTCTTTACGCCTCCCCGAAGAGCACAGACTACCACTGGAATGAGGCTGCTGAAGATTCCTAAGAGCACCGATGGCATAGGTGAAACAAAGTTCAACACTTTTGCACTGGACTCCTCTGGGGAATTTCTTTATGCCGGTAGAAATGATGGGTACATTCTTCAATGGGAGATTCAACAGCTCCAAAAACTGGCCAAATTAGAGAGTCCCACCATAGATGATTTCAAGGGCCTCAAGCCTGTCAAGTCAGTGAATGTCCATGAAGGGGTATCTGTGAATAGCATCCAAGTTTGGGATAAATTTTGGATCAGTTCAGATGTTCAAGGCCGTGTTTACAAGACTGAGATCGAAGGTGATAACAACAAACAACTACTGCTTCAGAACTCCTCCGAAATCAATGAAATACAGATACTACAAGAAAGAGTGGCACTGCTTGCCACTATGAACAAGATCTTAGCGTACGACTTGATTGAAGACAAAGAATTGACACCGATTCCATCCAGATCTGATGTGAGAAGCATTAGTATTGATCCTACAAACACGTACTTAGTTACTATCTCATTCACCAAAATGGTCTCGACGTATCATGTGGAGTTCGGTAATGGTGATTTACTAGTGAAGAAAACTCTGATGGGTAACCAAACATTGCAGTGCGTAAATGATGTTTCCAAACTTTCATGGTCCCCAGTCGGTGATAAGTTCGCTGTCCCAAACTCCAACTTGGATCCAAAGGCTGCCTCAATCGGTGTCACTACAAGATCCAATTGGAAATCAGAGTTCAATCTAGTCGGTCACAATTGTAATGTTGTCGAGTTCAACCCACAGACATACGTTAACGAGGAGGACAAAGTTTACAATATCATTGCCTCATCTGGTATCGACAAATCAATCGCTGTGTGGAACACTACATTCCAAAGACCATTGTTCACAGCAAATGATGTCTCAGAGGCACCAATAAATGATCTGATATGGACCAGTGATGGGCTCACGCTGCTTGCTGCCTCCAACAGTATTATCATCTTTACATTTGATCAAGAGGAACTAGGGAAACACGTTTCTGAGAAAGTGCTACAAGATATGATTTCCAAATTGAAAATGCCAGATTCATTAGTTGCTAGACTACCTAAATCTGAAGAACTTAAAGATACCACGCCTACTGAAATGGCTTCAAATCCAGAAACTCCACAATTACCAAGCAAAACGATCAACGACGTTCACGCAAATGGTCTAATCGTGAAAAAAGACGATAAGAAGGAGACAAAACAACAATTACAGATAACAGCTGCTCCAGCTCCACAATCATCTGCAATAACAACACAAGCTATCACCTCTAAAGACGGCAAGAAAAGAGTTGCCCCGACATTACTTTCTACCAATGGTAAAGCTCCAGTTTCAACTCCACTAAATACCCAGCAGCAATCTGCTCCAGCTAATGGACTTACAACAATGGAATTTGACACACCGTCATATTCAGTACCTAAAGATTTGAAGAGAAGAGAGGAATTTGACAACGAGCAACAAAAGAAGAAAAGAGAGCTTGAGGCAACAGAATTTATTGGCTCCATCGCTATCAACCCATCAACATCATTTTCTAAAATCCGAATCTCCACTCCAAAGATACGGTCATTCTTTATCCTTGATTCACCAGACGATGAAACTTTATCCCTAGATGTAAGGAATGGGTCAGGTAATGAGCAAAAACCATCGAAAATCACTTTATTCAAGAGTGGGACTAAACAGGTATTTGTTGATTTCATTCCAAAGTTAATTGGTCTAGCCACTGGTGGTGAAGGTTATTTTTGGGCTGTTTCATCTGTTGATGGTACGATCTATGTGTATAGTGACACAGGGAGACGAATCTTCGCGCCTCTTGTCATTGGTTCTCCACTGAGCTTCCTAGAGAGTAAAGGTCAATATCTACTTGCTGTCTCTTCCATTGGTGAAGTTTACGCCTGGGACGTTGAAAACAAGAAGGCCATGTTTGAGCCTACTACATTATACCCACTGTTGGCTCGTTCCAATCCAGATCTGTTAACGAGGGCAGAGAACTTAACGTTGTGCAGTATTTCATCATCCGGTATCCCTGTGGTTACAGTCTCCAATGGTAACGGGTACCTGTATGACAATGACATGGGCTCTTGGTCGTTGATCAGTGATTCTTGGTTTGCATTCGGTTCTCAATACTGGGATGGGAGGGATAACAAGGGTAACGGTACGATCATTGCACAATTGGAGAAGAGAACAAACGACGAGATTGTTAGAAGGGGCCGTGGTAAGTTCTTACAAAAGATCGCAAAGACCATGTTGATGAAGGAAGGTTACGAAAACTTGGAAAAGAATATTTCACTTGCCCATTTGGAAAACAGGATCTTAATTGCTAAGAAGCTTGGAGAAGACACTGAGTTCAAGAATCATTTGATCATATACAGCAGAAGAATTAGTGAGATGGGTCAAGAGGCCAAATTACAAGAGCTATTCCGTGAACTATACGGACCAGCATTCCCAGATCCACAATGGGATCCAAAGATCTTGTCCTTCGATAAACATGAACTACTGAAGGAACTGATTTTTGCTTGTGCTAAGAATAGAGCTGTTCAAAAAGTTCTTGATCCTTTTGCTATTGATTTGGGTATCCTTGATAAGGTTAAAACTGGTGTCATGAATTCGTGAGTCTATATATATATGTATCTTTAATGCCGTCTATGTACAATTAATCATTATTCTTTTGTAGACCTTTAATCAAACCCTGTGTTGGCCTTAACTTGCTTGATAGTTCTTTGAGCGATCTCTCTGGCTCTTTCGTTACCCTTTTCCACAACAGATCTTAAGTACTCCGGATCTTGCATTAATTCGTTGTATAGCAATCTTGGAGCTTCAAACTCGCTGATTAGGACATCAGATACATAGTTTTTGAAGGCTTTATGATCTTTGATATGTGAAATATCGTTTTCAACTTCTTGAATGGACTTTCTTTGGATGCCACTGATGGTATTGATCATATTGGAAACACCTGGACGTTCCACTGGATCGTATTTGAACTCGTGAGCGATAGAGTCAGTGACGGCCTTCTTGATCTTCCTTTGAATCTCCTCAGGTTCATCGGTGATGTATATCACTGAGTTTTGATCTGGGTCTGATTTGGACATCTTCTTTTCTGGATTTTTCAAGCTCAGAATCTTTTTAGTTGGTGCAAAGATTGTAGTTGGTAATGGGAAGGTCTTTTTAAATGTTTTGTTGAACTGTTGAGCAATAGTTCTACATAATTCCAAGTGCTGTGACTGATCATCACCAACTGGAACGATAGACGATTTGAACAACAGAACGTCAGCAGCCTGAAGAACTGGATATGAGAATAGCCCCAAACTAGCGGACTCCAACCCATCAGATTTGCTCTTCCATTGCGTCATTCTGTTCAAGTATCCAACACCAGTCAAGCAAGAAAGGATCCAGTTAAGTTCTGAGTGCTCATGTAGGGCACTCTGATGGTAGACAATTGCTCTGTCATGGTCAATACCCGTAGACAATATACTGGCAATGGCTTCATATCTATACTTCTTCAATTCTTTTGCCTTCTTAGGAATCGTAAGAGCGTGTAAGTCAGCAACACCGTAGATGATCTTTGTACTCGTTGGGGAGACATCGCACAGATCTCTCCATAGACGAACAGCACCCAGGTAGTTCCCAAGGTGGAATCTCCCAGTTGGTTGAATGGCACTGTAGATGGTTTCATTCTCTTTGATATCAAGAGATTTCGGATCAAAAGAGGTGGTTTGCACTGTAGAAATGGATCTAACCAGCTGTAGAGTTTGTCTCCTCGAGCAACGTGCGGTACTGAGCATTTTCTAATGGTAAAAGTGTCCAAATTATGAGGTTCTTTTGACTCTGATCTCCCACAGAGTTTATGACTTTATCAAAAAAATTCGCGAATTCATTCCATACACTACAAACCAATTAAACTATTATACAAAACATGTAACATTAAAAGTGCAATAATTAAACGATTCTATGCGTCATTCTTGACCTTCTTTTCAGGAGATCCCGGGGTAGTGGCTTCTTCAGCTGGGCGTTTGTTGCCGGCTGTTTCACCGTTATCTTGAGGCTTTGTTAAGTCTGGTTTGGCAGGAATACTATCTGGATTCTTAGTACCGTTTACCTGAGCCTCCAATGCCTTCTTCTCCTTCATTAGCTTCTCAATCTTGCTCTGTAACAACTTGCTACGCATGTTGACTTCTTTCAGCGTGGCTTCACGGCCTTGCTCAAACCCAATCTTCTTCTCTTCCTCCAGTTTGGCTGTCAGTTCAGCTAGTTTGGCCTCATGTTGCTTCTTCAATGTCTCAACTTCGGCACTGTTAGAGGCAGATCCTTGTTTGGCCTTCAGTTCATCAATCTCCTTTTGGTATTTCGTTTCCAGTTCTTTTCTCAAAGCAGCAGCTCTTTTCTCAGAGATTTCTTGTAACTTTTGTTCAGATGGGGCACGTAACTTCTTCTTGTACTCGTCCAATTCTTTGTTCTTTTGTTCTTCGACTGATGCACGTATAGCAGCTTCGCGTTTCTTGACCTCAGCTTCGATGTCAACCTCAGCGCCGTTGCTAGAAGAAGCAGTAGCAGCAGCAGCTTGTAGCTCGGATTTGGTCTTCTCAAAGGCTTCTTTCTCTTTAGTTAGCTCTTCTTTAGTTTTGTTTAGATCCTCTTGTGACTTCTCTAACTCTTCTTTCAGTTTTGTGATTTCAGCGTCAGAAGATGAAGCTGGGTTAGCAGCCGTGGCAGCAGCAGCAGAAGTTTCAGATAGTTGTTGTTTCAAAGCAGCAACTTCATTCTCTAGGTCTTGAACCTTGGCCTCCAAAGACTTGTTGGTGGCTGTCAACTCATTGAACTTGGTTTCAAACTCTTTAGCCTTCACTAACTCTTCTTCTTTGCTCTTCAATTGTTCTTTCAGTGATTCCAATTCTTTGGTATCCACCTCAGCAGTCTTTCCATCACCAGATTTCAACTGCTCCTTCAGTTCTTCAATCTCTTTACCCAATTTAGCACTTTCAGCTTGTGTTGATTGTTTTAAAACATCCAATTCAGCAGTCGTTTCGCTCAATTGACGTTGAACTTCTCTCTTTTCTTCCCCTCTACGTTTGATCTTCTCTTGAGCTTCAGTCTTCAAACGACCTAATGTGGCTTCCAAGTGTGCAGATTTGTCAGTTTCAGTCTTCAACAATTCTGTGAATTCATCATTCTTCTTCTTGAACTCTTCAATACCTGATTTCAATTCTTCAACTTGCTTCTTCAAGGAGTCATGTTCAGCTGGATCAACACGGTCATATTTATTTAGGATATCTTGAGATCTTTGTTTCCAGCGGTCTCTATCTTCGACAATCAGTTCAATCTCTTTGCCCTTATGGGTTATTTCAGCGGACAACTGCACTACCTTAGATTCTAACGGTTCTAGCTTAGCACTAGCTTCAGACAGTTTAGATTCCAGAGTCTTCACCTTAGCAATGTTTTCACGAAGTTCGTTACGCAAAGTGGTGTTTGACTCACGTAACAGACTTAGTTGTTCAATCTCCTGTAGCAATTCTTGGTGGTCTTTCGATAGCTTAGCGACATCAGAGTCACGGACCTGTAGTTTTGACAATTCCAATCTGGTCTTATCTAGTTCAGAGTTAGCCGAATCTAGTTGTTGACGAACACGTTTCAAATCTCTAGTAGCGACATCCAGCTGAGTGTCAGAGATCTCCTTCTCGCGACGTAAGAAAGTGATCAACTCTCTTAGCTCGTCGCCGGCACCTTCAATACCTTCATCGGTAGGAGTATGGTTAGAAGCGGTTTCTTGTCTTTTGATCAAACTTTCAATTTGGTTGTACAGGATATGGTTCTGTGAGGTCAAGTCTTGCAATCTTGAAGTGGCAGAGCGTAGTTCTTCTTCTAAGGTGGCTCTTTGAATGTCCCAGCTCTTTTGTGAGCTTTCCAATTCATCTCTAGCTTGCTTGGCTTCAGCAGACAGCTGACAAACTTGTTCTTTGAATTGATTGGATTCCTCTCTCAGTGATGAGAATGCCTTGGAAACCTCGGCATGTTTCTGTAGTTCCTTGTCGTAGTTCTTTTGAGCTTCTGTGGCAATGGCAACTTGTTGTTGGTATGATTCCTCGATCAAAGCAACCTTAGCATCATAATCTTGTTTCAACTTGGAGCAGTCAGCTAACTGGGAACGCAAGGTTTCAACTTCTTGCTTAGCAGTTTCAATCTCTTTATTGGAACTTGATCTGATTTGGGTCAGCTCATCATTCAGTTGGTTGGATTGATCGTTCAAGATCGTGATCTTTTCACTCAATGACTTGTTCTCCTTCTCCAAAGACTCAATCTTTTGAGTGGTGTTCTCTTTGTAGCTGTCAAATGATTGGTTAATACTGGTTAGAGCTTCTTCAGCAGCAGCAGCAATGGACTTGAAGTTTTCCGCGTTGCTGTTAGCCTCTTCTAGTTCAGACTTAGTCTCCTCAATCTCAGCCTTCAATTTCAAGGTTTCAGTAACCAGAGAAGACTCTGAGTTAGCAGAAGCAGTGATGTTTTGATAATCTTGTAGGCGTGATTCTGAATAAGACAATTTAGATGATAAGGAATCGAGCTTGCTTTCCAAATTCTCAACAGCACTCTTCTTGTTGATCAATTCTTCTCTTGTTGTACTTAGTTCAGTTCTTAGACTATCAATTCTCTCTTGATAGGCACGGCCATCAGACTCTCTTCTGTTTGAAGTCTCTTTCAGTTCAGTGTATGTCTCATCGAGTCTTTTTCTCAAGTTTGACAATTCGCCTTCTAGTGATTCGGATTGTAACACTAGACGTCTTTGTGATTCAGCAGCATTGGACTCTCTCTCTTTCTCTAATGATTGGACACTTAACAACAGCGAGTTTAATCTACCCTTCTCTTCAATCAGAACAACATTCTCCTGTGATAGTCTCTTCTCGATAGAAGACCACAATTCTTTCTCAGCTTTCAAGTTCGTGGATTCAGTACGCAGACTTTCAACCAATGATTTGCTCTGTAACAGTTCTTCCATGACTTGTTGAGTCTTGACCTCCTGTCTTGCCAAGTTTTCTTGTAGTGATTGACTTCTGTTTCTCAGTTCGTCAGCTTCAGCTTTCACAAATTTAAAGTTCTCTTGTAATGATTTGTATCTTTCTTCAGTCAAAGCAGCAGATGACTTTTCTCTAGCCAAGTTGACCGCCAAAGTGGATCTTTCTGAAGATAATGATGAGATCTGTTGGTTCAACAAGTTGATAGTGGTGTCTGATTCAACTTTGATAACCTTCAGTTGATCATGCAAATAAGTGATCTCCTTTTGAGAGTCTTCATACTTCTTAGACAATTGAGCAACATCACGGTTGTCAGCACCAGTTAGATCGCCTGTTAGGATATTACCATGGTTACCCTTTGATGCCAACATAGATCTAAACATGTCACGTTCTCTTGTGACTGAGTTCAATTTGGTTTCAGTAGATGCGATTTCTTCTTGTAAGGTCAAAATGGCTTCTTTAGCTTCATTAATAGCAACATTTTCTAAGTCTTCTAATCTTGATTTAGAGGTTTGTTCTTCCTTCTCTAATTTGGAGCCCAGCTCTCTGATGATTCTTAACAACTCTTCATTCTTTGTTTGTAAATCAACAATGTTATGGAAAACAACCAGTCTCTCTGAAATCAACTTGTCTGTGTCCGATTCGTTCAAGACTTTGTCACCATTAGCGATTCTGGCAAGAGCTTGTCTTTCAGCTGGAGTCAATGGACCATGGGAATCACCACGGATAGTGACTTGAACTAACAAGTTCTGCACTTGACGAGCTAAGTCGACACGCTGTTTGTTTAGAGTGGTGATTTGCAGTTGAGATTCTTGAATCTTACTCTCACGTTCACTCGTAGCTTTCTCTAATGATTCTTTTTCTCTAGTAGTGTTCTCCAAGATGACTGATAGATGGGTTAGCTCCTTTTCTAAGATAGCAGCTCTCTCTTTGGTTGCGTTGATCAAGGGAGCTTTTAATTCCAATTCATTGACAAAGGCATCAATTTGTTGCTGCATACGTTCTTTTGCACGACGTTCTTGGACTAGCTGTCTCTTAACAAGCGAGAACTCTGAATATAGTTGGCTCAATGAGAAACCATTGGCTTTTGTTGCTGCAGCCTGGGCTGATGGTGAGAGAGGTGGCAATGTGGTATTAAATGATTCATTCTCAGTATGACTGTGTTGTGTTAACTCTTCGATTGTACCTTCTAGTTGTTCAATCTTGGCTTCAGATTGGGCAAGTTTGGCTTTGTAAGACTCAATGGTTGATTGTAGAGCTGCAGATTCACTAGCAACACCTGTGCTTGATGAGTCCAGTTTGTTCTCTAGGAACGTGACCTTCTCTTTCAAATCTTCGTTTGATTTCTTCAATAACGTAACCAAACGATCTTTGACTGAAATCTCTTTGAAAAGCTCCTCTTGACTTTGTGACTTTTCATCAGTTAGATTCTTTACTTCCACTAGAGCATTGTCTAGTTTGGATGATGTTTCCTGGAATCTTGAGGACAGACTTTCGTATCTAGACTTTAATGACACAAGCTCAGATGATTTATTCTCTAAATCACCTTGCAGAGTGGATATCTCACTAAACTTTTCTTTTCTGAAATTGGAGAAATCATCAGACACGGATTTCAATTCTTTGTTCAACCAATCATTGTTGTTGTTGAGTAATTCCAATTGGGTTTCTAATGATTGAACTTTCATTTTAAATTGTGTCAAATTGGAGCTGATAGTTTGGTTTGAGGTTTCTAGCTCAATCAATTCTTTTCTTAGTTTGCTGTTAGATTCTTGGACACTACTGTAGTCTGACTTTAACCCTTCTATCTCCTTAGATTTACCCTCCAGAAGTTCGATGGTTTTTCTATTTTCAGATAATATGTCATCTAATTTGGATTGTTTCTGGGAGGATTCTGAGTTCTTAGAGTTGAATTCTAACTGAAGTTCTGATAGTTTCTTTTCTGATTCGAACTTTGCAGATTCTAAACTTGAATTCTTCTCTCTAAGTTCTTGGTTCTCTTGTTTAGATTTTTGTAATTGGTTCTTTAAGAGATCAGCACGTTTGTTGGCCAAGTGTGTAGTCTGTTCCAAATTCACCTCTAAGATAGTCTTATCAGATTCAAGGTCTGTTAATTGAGATGCACGTGCTTGAATCCTTAGCAAGATGGAATGGTCAATGGACTTGATGGATTCAGGATCAGTTCCAAGAAATGATGAAACGGTATTCAGATCAAAATCTATTGAATTGGACTTCTCCTGTAGGGCATTGCTCTCTTGTGGAAGATGTTGCAGTGGTTCAGCTGTGTGATCAGTGGCAACTTCGAATGGTTTCTCAATGGCGTTCTCATCACTTAAAACAGTTTCTCCAGATTCTTCAGGAATTGGTAAGTTAGTGCTTGTTTCAGCAAATTGAGGAGCAATACCTGTCTCCTCACTGGTGGTTGGTTCAACATTCGTTATCAGTTGATCAGGGGGGTGGCCCTCGACCTCATCCTCAGATGACATCTTCAAATGTGACAATGTATACCTCTGTTAACTTCTTGACAGTTTCGATCTCTGAGGGTAAACAGAGTCTAAAACAGATCTTCAATCAACGAAAAAGCTATGGAAATGATGGTACAAGGATGATTCCAGGCTAATTAGTGTAATTGAGATAAATTAACGCGCTGTGAGGCAATAATTGGTTAATTTTTTTTGGTGTCAAAACACTAAAATATCTATTAACTTAAGTTGTCTCGATTTTGATACCGAAGAAACATCACCATTGTGTGCGCTTACCGGTAGTTCAGCCAGCTATAAGGTTAAAGTGGCGTTATTACAAGTTATTCACAATCAATGGTTTGGAGAAAGCAGCTCATCTAATACAATGAGTCCCACTATATAGAACTACCAAGTTTCATACATTTTCCTACACTAGAAACTGTTTTAATGAAGATCTTTATATCAACTAGCAATTACACTGACATATAAGTGGCAGCCCTATCGGTATCACGTGCCTATCACTCTCTAGGGCTTCATTTTCCAAAACTTCCCCTCCATAACACCCGCACACCATTTCCTCATTTTTTATTTTTTTCCCACCCACACCCGGACACCACAAATTCATCAAGTTTTCCCGCGACGCAAAGCTGAAAATTTCCAAATTTCGTGCGCGGACCGTGAATTTAACTATGTGTCGATTACGTAACACGGCCATATTGCTCCGCGAATTCATTTTTTTAACTGGTAGACTCTCGCTCGGTTTTGGTGAAAATTAAAACTTTTAATAGCTGTTACTACTTTCCAACCTCAAGAAGTAAGGTAAATTTTCACCAAAATGCAAATGTAAGTGGTGACAATACAGCACTGAGTGGCAATGAAGAAGCACGAGAACGAAAAGAATAGAGGCAACTACACAATCACGAAAGAAGAGTTATAACACGTCGTTTTATGAAGTTTCTATGAGTTACAATCAAGCAATTACCAATCAAACAAATTCTTAAAGCATTAAACAAAGTGAACCAAAATTAGTGTAGAGAAGTCAATCAAAGTGAACCATTTTCAATGAAAGCCAAGTTAATCATTACCAGTGAAGTTGAAAGTCTCAAATTATCTTTAACTTCAACTTGAAGACAATGTGATTTTCCAATAGTAAGGTCACCAATACCTTATATTCATTTCAAACTTGTGCCATTCATCACTCAAACCTATCAAGAACCTTGTACTAACATATATAATAGTTTCGTTAAAACCTTAACTGGTAAAACCATTACCTTGGAAGTTGAATCTTCTGACACTATTGACAACGTCAAGTCAAAAATCCAAGACAAAGAAGGTATTCCACCTGATCAACAAAGATTAATCTTTGCTGGTAAACAATTAGAAGATGGTAGAACTTTATCTGACTACAACATCCAAAAAGAATCAACTCTACATTTGGTCCTAAGATTGAGAGGTGGTATCATTGAACCATCTTTAAAAGCTCTAGCTTCCAAATACAACTGTGAAAAATCTATTTGCCGTAAATGTTACGCTAGATTACCACCAAGAGCTACCAACTGTCGTAAGAGAAAGTGTGGTCACACCAATCAATTACGTCCAAAGAAGAAACTTAAATAGATGGTTTCGCTCTTTTATTATGTTATTGGTTTTCAAACCTTTATAAATTTTATAATGAGAGTGTTTTCAAAGAGGTCTATTTTTTGGTATAATTCAATTAAATGATCATATTTTGTACATTTATTGTAACTGTTGTAGATATCTTGTTAAATCATTGACGATTATTGTTAATTAGGTATCATTGATATTAATCTTTCCAGATCTTTTCAGCTTTTCATTTATACAACTTTAAACCTCGACCTGAACGACTACAACTTATTTTATCGTAATTATATTCATCTCATTATATTAGTATTGTTCGTAAATAAAAATCATGTTAATCATCAAAGGTAAGAGTACACTTTAATTAAAAATAAAACACCACATTAACAAATTTCAAGATGCTCTTCCACTAGTACCATCACTTGAGGTAGATGGTGTAGTTACAATCTCCTTTAGTATAAAAGGACAATATTCACTTAAAATTTTTCTAACTTGTGATCTTCTAACTGGTTTTGATAAAAATCCAGTCATACCGGCATCAAGACATTCTTTAACATTACTCTCATCGGCAAATGCTGTTAGTGCCACAATTGGTCCTGTAAAATTCATTGATCTAATTGTCTTTGTAGCTTGTAAACCATCACATTTTGGCATTTGAACATCCATGAAAATAATATCATATGGTTTAATATTTTCATCAGTTTCAGAGTGATGAGACTTTACATAATCAATAGCTTCTTCACCATCAATAGCCAAATCAATATCAGTTAAACCTTCCAAGTTTAACATTCTCTTAATAACTTCTTGATTAACACCATTATCTTCAGCGACTAATACTTTTAAAGGTTGGAAAACATTAGTAGCTGAATTTGAATTAAATGAATAAATAGACGAAGTCTTTGCAGTACCAGTTGATTGTAAGATTGGTCTATCAAAATATCCATTTTCTTCCTTACCAGTCATTGAACCTGGAGTTCTTGGTTCTTGAATTGGCTCATTACTCTTTAGTTCTTCTGATGGTGGTTCAATAATTTTAACTTTTCTATTTTTTTTACTATTTGCGTTAAATTCATCTTCATAACTATCATCTGTAATTAATTCTTTAGTCTGTAATAATGGAACTCTGAAAGTAAATTTTGAACCTACACCAACTTCACTTTTTAATTCCATTATACCATTCATCATACCAGCTAATTGTTGACAAATTGATAAACCTAACCCGGTACCACCATATTGTCTTGATAAAGTTTGATCACCTTGTACAAAAGGTTGAAATACTGAACTTTGAAGTTTTGGATCAATACCTGGACCTGTATCTTCCACAATAAATTCAAATACCCAAGTTTTCTTCTCTGGGATATCTCTTGTTTCTAAAGATTTTTCAGCATCACCATTATTTGACAATTTAAATTGAGATTTAAAAAAATTATCATCATATGAAGATGTTGATACTGTCATAATTGATTTTTTATCTGAATCTTCATCAGTAACAGGAGTTGTATCATTTGAACTTGTTGAATAATATTCTGAAATTTCTCTCTTAGTTTCATTATTTAAATTAGTAGTTGTAATTTGTGATGATTTTTCTTCAATTGGAACGTATGGAGCTTTAATATGAACAGCTTTAAATTCCTCAGCTCTACTTCTTTCTTCATCATATTCACCAATACAACGAATTGTCACTGTAACATTCCCATCAACAGGTGTAAATTTTAAAGAATTTGAAACTAAATTCATAACAACTTGAATAATTCTATTTGAATCACCATATAAGACCATTTTTCTTACATCATTTGGTCTTAAATTGATCTTTAAATTAACATTTTGATCTTTAGCTAATTTACCAAATATAGATTTTACTTGTAATGCAACTTCCATTGATGTAAAATCTGAATTTTCTAATTTTGATCTCTTTAAAGAATTTTTTGAAAAAGTTAAAAGTTCAGTTAATATATGTAATAATAATTCACCAGATCTAAAAATTAATTTTAAAGAATCTTGAATTTTATCTTTATCTTCTTCAGCCATTGCAATTGCTGTCATACCTAAGATACCATTTAATGGAGTTCTTAATTCATGTGAAATATTAGCAATGAACACGGTTTTAGCTTCATTAGCAGATTCTGCTTGAATCTTTGCAGCTTCTAATTGTTTAGTTCTTGCTCTAACACGATCTTCTAATTGTGCATATTGTCTATCTAATTCATCAGTCATTGTATTAAAAGTTTCAGTTAACATTGATAATTCATCTTCAAATATTCTTGAATATTTTGGAACTCTTGCATTACCAATATATGTTGATTCATGAGTGATACCAGGGTGTGGACCATATTCATTATCATGCTGATTATTTGGATTATAAAAACTTGTAGTTCTACTTGCAACATTCTCTGTTGAATTCCCACTACGAGGTCCATAACTACCAAAACTTCCTCTACCTGAACTAAAACCTGAACTTGGATCCCTTCTTGAATGATGTGTTTGTAAACCACGACCTTGGGCAATAGTTTCTGTTGCCTTTTGTAATCTTAAAATAGGTTTTACAGCCCAATCTGCTAATGGAATTGTAACAAGACCTAAAAATAATGCAGTACCAATACTTACCCCAACTAAGATCCTACTTAATTTATGATTTGGTTCTAAAAATGCACTTCTTGATTGTTCAATAACAACACCCCAATTAGTTAAATTATAAACCACTGGACAATAACCAGCGGCAATTTTTTTACCTTTTTCATTTCTTGTTGATATATAACTACCTTTTTTTTTCCTTTGTAATACTTGGGTTGCTAAATCATTATTCTTTGTTTCAAAGACATCATCAATAGATTCTGGACTTTCAAAAGCAGGTGGGAAAACATAACCATAAGTTGCATTAACATTTTCACTTTCTAAATCTAAACTTCTTAATAGAACAACATCAGCATCTTTTAATTCTGTAATTGCAACTAAACTTTGTGCAGACATTACTAGTGTTATATAACCTGCTAAATTAGTAGCTTGAACAAGAATTGAAGCGGAAGCAAAAATGGGGAGTGTCATTGACATTACATATGATGTATCATTTAATACAGGTCCTGTGATCATACCTTCAGTATCTAATGAAATAGGAATTTCATAATTTGGATCACTTAATGGTAAGACTTCATCGAGTACTTCATCAGGTACATAAAGATTTGACCAACTATCCGAAGATTTTACCACTTCTGAAGCTTTTGTATCATAAAGACTAACAGCGGCAAATGTATAAGTTGAAGATAAGAATTGTTGAATTGATTGGCTTGCATCATACCAATTAGATTCTGAAGTATTACCTGCACGATATGATACTAAAGATTTTTGTACTTGTTCCCTTGTTGTTAACCAATAAGCTTGATAATATAACCCATTTAAACTTTGTTGAACTTGAGATGCTTTCATTTGTGCAATAACTTCTAAACGATCAGCTCTAATATTTTTATAATTTTGACTAAAATAAACACCCGTTATAATTGCTAAAACCATTAAAGAAAATAATGCAACAACAAGCACTAATGCTATAAGCTGTTGCCTTATTCCAATTTTGAAAACTTTCATTATATGAAGTTTCAATTTTCTTTAATCAAAGAAGATAATGATGATGTTTATTTTCAAATGGAAACATGCAGTTTTGCTGGAAATAAGTTTTCAAATTAAAATTATAGTACAAATGGAGTGGGAAAGTGGTATATGGTTAGTGGTATATGGTTATTGATAAGAATCTTTTTCAGTTCAACTCTTTGAAGGCAGTGTTAAAGGGTTTTTAAATTTAAAAAGATTAAATGTTGGAGTACTTTTTAATTGTTTTTTTCTTGTTGAAATTCTAAGCCTCGCGAAAAAATTAATTTTAACATGCAGGAAGTGTTAAATTTAATTCTATTAAGTGTATTAATTTGATCTTTCTATAGAGATTAGATCTTATTGATGTACTAGTGGTTTATTAGTGATCTATTAGCTGTTAATTAGCTGTTTATTAGCTATTTATTAGCTGTTTATTAGTTGATAATTCTCTTATAATTTATGTTCATATCTTTTTTAATGTATAATTGTTGCATTGATTTGCGATTTAACCTTCTAGAACATATGAAAAGCAAAATATTCAATAATCACTAAATAACAATAAATAAACTTTACTCTAACCCTTTACCCTTTCTTTACTTATGAGGGTTATACTCTTCCCTTCTTCTTCTCTTCCCTTCTTACTGTATTTAACATTACCTTATTATATCTTTTAACATAAATGCAAATGTCTGCACTATCACTTAATATGAACAGGCTACTTTAGCATATTAAATAAAGTCCGCTCTAACCAATTATGTGGGAATATATATTGAATCATAAATTAATAAAAAGGTATATAGGTTAGTAAACGAGGTCAAATCAAGTTATTTAGTTATAAATTAACATAAGATGTTATTTGTCTTAGTCATAATTAAAGTGTAGATGATACAGGGGTAAGTGAATAGATATCTCTTAAAATGAAAATAATTATATTAGTTAATTATAGGTATAAATAATTATTATAGACTACATTATTTAGTATTGTTCAATCAAAGTTAATTGATGTTATTTGTTATTGTTATTTGTTATTTGTTATTTATGTTACTTCTGTTTTATGTAATTTGTCATTTGTTATTTAGTTAATTATGTTATTTAATGTTTTAAGTTATTTAATGTTATTTAATGTTATCTATGTTTTATGTTTTATGTTTTATGTTATTTAATGTTATTCATGTTATTTGTTCTCTATATTATTTATGTTCTATTGTTGTTTATGTTACTTATGTTATAGAGTTATTTACGTTATTAATGGTATTTGTTATTTAATGTTTATCCTTTAATTTGTTCTTATGTTTTGCCACATTTTTCTTCCCCTCATCCATTTTTGACACTTTTACTGATAAGAATAAAAATCACAATTAAACACCAAATTTATTAAATTAATTACAAAACTTAAGCCGCCATTGTCTAAACTTGTTTAAATTAATCTTAAGGCAAACCGCCATCGTGATAATTAGTCATTTATTCATTAAAACTATCATTATGTCAATAATTCATCAACCAGAACCAAAATTAAAGAATCAATCAACAACGATAACTACAAATAATCGACTTTTATCATCTCATCATTCAGTATTAGAAATGCTTCATTCAAAACAAGATGATATAGAGATTAAATCAACAAGTCCAATTAATTTAAATTTTTCAACTTCATGGCAATCTATTGGTGATATGTTAAGTCCAAGACCAACAAGTTCTGTACTTTCAAATTCAGATTTTGAAGATGATAATGATAACACTGTTCCCTTGTCAGTGTCACCAAGAGATATGTTTCATCAAATCTCTTTAGATCATGATGATGATAAAACTATTGAAATTAATTTAAATAGTGGTATCAATACTGGATCAATAACTGATTCAAATTTTGTATTCCCAGATATATCAACTTATAAAGATTTACAATCAAATGAAATGTTTGAAGACTTGAGACAAGATAAAATCTTAATTATTGGTCATAAAAAGACTAATTTCTTTAAGATGTTAGATGAAAATTTACGTTCAAAATTTACTTTAGATATTAAATCAGATTATAAATTAATCCTAGTTATATTTGATGGTTTGTTAAAAATTGGTAATATCTTAAATTTTGTTAAACGTATCAAGTCATCAACTTATAATAATGGGAAATTATTTATCCCCATTTTCAGAAATATTAATTTAAAAATTCTTAATAAGATTTTAGCTGCTCATAGTGTTGATCTTCTATGTCCACCTATTAATTATGATAATAAAAAACAAGTTGAAACTTTGTTAAATTTTTTAAGTGAAGATTATTTACTTGAAGATCTTAACTATAAACAACTGGAGTATGAAAATTCAAATATTAATAATTATCAACTTGTTAAATTATACTCAAATGGTTCAAATACATCAGATGATGAATTTAATAAGGCTATTTATAAAAAAAGTGTTATAGTGAAACATCATACACTTGATCAATCAGTTTCAAATTTAACAAAGTCAGGGTTAAGATCTAAAAAATTAAGATCCAAAAGGGCAAAGAAAAAAAAATATTTCTTCCTAGCTATATCTTTAAGTCTTGGTGTAGGTATTGGTATTACATCTGCTTATTTTATTTCACTTTGGAAATCAAATTTTATTACAAAACCAATGGAACCTATCCCTGATACATTATCAAGTTATAGTTTTAAAAATTTAAAAAAAGCTCAAGATTTTACATATTTAGGAATAAAATCAACAAGTGAAATATTAATTAAGAATCTTGAAGTCTTTAAAGATGTTATTCAAGATGCTTCAACACTTATCTTTAATGGTGTTAATATGAATGTCTTAGAATTTGCAAAAAAATGGGATAATTGGGTTGTAAATGTAGGTTCAAATTACAATAATACATTATTATGGATCATTTGAAATCATTGGGAATTGGTTATAGGTTAAGGGAAGGTTTAGGTAAATTATGGGGTTTTAGTTTTAATTAAGATATCTTTGGTATACACAATTTGGTTTTATTTTTAATTCAGATGTCTTTGGTATACACAGTTTGGTTTTATTCTCAATTCAGATATCTTTGGTATACACAATTTGGTTGTGTTGGTTTATCTGCTGTTTTGTTTTGGTTTTTATATACAGGGACACTATGCTAATAATAATATATTTTTCATTATTGTAATGAGTAATTAATGAGTAGCTGTAACAAAGTGTTAGATCTTTCGATGTATCCACAACTACATTGGAAATTTAAATCATAACATTCGTAAGTTAAACATAATATTGATCTTTAAAGGGTTTAAGCCTTCCCAGCTAAATATTTAAATCTCCAAGGGACATCCATTTTCTCTAATTTTACTTCAATTAATCTCAATTGATTACAATCATTTCCTAATTCTTTCTGTAATTCATCATTTGTTTCAATTTTTAAACTTTTACTCTTTCCCATAACATCACCAAATACTTCAAACATCTTTGTCCATTGCCAATTTGGTGCAATATCATTATATGAACTCGTTTCACCCATAATAGCTCTTTCAACACTATAACCTTCATTATTTAATAATAAAACCGTTGGATTAATATCATAACGAATATATGAAGTTAATTCTTGAATTGTCATTTGTGAAGATCCATCACCTTCAATTAATATAACTCTTGAATCTAAAGATCTATCCTTTAATGATAATGAAACTCCAAGTGTAGCAGGTAATGCATAACCTATAGAACCATAAAAATTTTGTGTTATAATTTGAACATTCTCTGGTAGTGATAATTCAGGAATATTGAAAAGGAAAGAACACATCTCAACAATAAGAATGTCATTTGGTTTAATCATTGATTGTAATGTATTTAAAAGTGATTGTTGTGTTATTTTGGACTCAGTGGTGGTGGATGTCTTTAAAAGTTTAGATCTGTATAAATTTTCACTACAGTCACCAGTTTGTAGTTTATGAGAGCTTGCATTCTCAATGATCTTTTCAAGTACAATAAATCCATTAATACCTTCATAGATCTTATTATCAATTGAAACAAAATCTTTACCTAATTCAACAACATCTTGAATATGATCCCTGATACTTGAATTTTTTATATTTGAAACTTCATTATGATTATAACCAATATGTAAGCCTAATTCAAATCCATTTTGGGAAAGATCATCAATGGTTCCCTCTGTAGATATAGGACCACCAAATACACCATGAAATAATTCAGGTCTTGTCTTTTCATCAATAACTGATTTCCCAAGGACCGTGGTGAAAGAATGAATTGAATTTTTTTGTAACCAATGATTTAACTCAGGACTCATCTTATTCTTTAACAATGAATCACCAAGAACACAAAATTTCTTAGTATATAATTTTTCCAAGATCTTCCCAGTTACTTCATCAGAAAGCTTGTTGTTTGTCTCCTTTTGTGATAGATCTAATCTTTGAGAAACTTTAACAGGGATAGTAATATTAGCCATATCAACAGGTAAAAAGATATAACCAGGTTTTGATTCTCTATAAATAGTTTCAATGACATTATCAATCTTGGATTGAATTTGGGACATATCTTTAGTAGTTAAACTTTCAGTAATAATACTAAAAGGTTCAACCAATTTTTCATAAACATAATGATCTTGACCAATTTTCCATGTTTCCTTTTGTGGGATTAAATGATGTAAATTCATATTATTGATAGCTTTTAATCTAGTGGATGATGTACCAACGATATGTAACACTGGAGCATTTTCTGCAAAGGCACCACTTATAGCGTTTAAAGCAGATAATTCACCAACACCATAAGTTGTAACAACTACACCTAAACCATGAATTCTTGAATAACCATCAGCTGCATAACCAGCATTTAATTCATTACAACAACCAACCCAGTTCAATCCTTGAACTTTATAAACGTGCTCCAGTAATGGTAAGTTGAAATCACCAGGGACACCAAAGATAGATCTAAGATTGTTCACTTGTGATAGACGATTGAATAGGTAAGTACCTAATTGAATGTATTCATATTCTGAGACTGTCATCTTATAACTTGGTTAATAATTCATAATATTACTTTCATGGTCAAATAAATGGTAATTCCACCTCTTTATATACTTTTAGAAGTTTTCTTACCTGAGGGGAGATTAGCTGGAAAAAATTGGGTTATTTGCAAACTTTGTCATTGTGTATCTATATGTATGTATACATTGTTTGAACGGTAAAAAGAGGCAATCAGCGGAATTCAACGGTTCCCGTTTGGTAGGTGCCACATACTATCGGAATTCGACGGTACGGGTCGGTAAGACACGGTATTAGATGGCGATGAAGACCTTGAATAACCTTTGATTGCCTTTATAAAAATGGCTCTATTTCCTAAAGAGTAGAAAGGCATCTTCAATAAGGCTTTGTTATCGTCTCTTAAGGATCTTTAGCAAAATTTGCAAGGAAGCCGTGAATGATGCTATTACGAATTATTATATGTACCGTTTCATGAGTTATTATTGTCATAGTTGCACTTTCATGATAAGGAAATTATTGGAGTAATATCATCAATTAGAGAGTTCTCAGTCGTTATTCAAGCTTCAGTCTTATTAAGACTCAAGTACTTCTATTCAAGTAGAGCAATCATGATTTCCTAAGACCACTGTATAACATAAGACTGGTCATAATCCAGGTGGTTCGACCCTTTTGATAACTTGAGATCTCTAACGTGATGCAAACTACAAACTACTCACTAGTTTTATATAGTTAAAGGC
Source organism: Taiozyma odintsovae (assembly GCA_030557705.1). Lineage (NCBI taxonomy): Eukaryota > Fungi > Ascomycota > Saccharomycetes > Phaffomycetales > Wickerhamomycetaceae > Taiozyma > Taiozyma odintsovae. The sequence continues at coordinate 400,319 of JANIVH010000008.1, read as the reverse complement.
TTGTACCATGAGGAAAATTGTTGTAGAACTTGTTTCTGAAGGGTTATGTACCTCTTAGTACACTTTACTGTTAACTTTAAGTTCTTCCTAGATTATCGAATCACATCTCGCAATTCGCTCAAGCTAGTGGCACTGGCTGCCCTAGGGATTGTTCAATTGTTCTATATGTCCGTGATTACCTCAGTTGACTCCATGTGGACACTATGGCCACTATGACACGTTCCTATTGTTGATTTCCATTACGCACATGGGACACGTAAAAAAGCGCGTCTGTCAATTTTGCACGGGCGTGATGATTGTCACCGAAAAGACAAAGGCAAATACACAATTAGACAAAACTGTCTTCGAACTTATTGAAAAGGTCCATTCTATTTGCATTTATACGGTTCGAGTTTACTTTGAAACTCCTTCTTTCTTCTCCTTTTTACAAATTTGTCGTATTTCCCCGTTTTTTCTAGCTTGAACACACCGCTATTAAGACCAGTCCTCTAATAACATATGCTAGACACAAATCCCCCACAAAGGCAATGAACGGACACAATAAGAAGAGAGAACCGTTGTCTTCGAGGCTGAAGAAGCTCACAAAACAAGAGCTGCTCAAGCGAGATATTTTTGGTCGTACGCTTCTCCATGTAATCTGCATTGCTGGTAGATTCGATCTATTGAAACACTTGCTAAAGAATCCAAGCTTATCAGTCTCCATCACTGACTATGAGAGCGGTTGGACGGGTCTTCACTGTGCCGTGTTCTATGGCAGACTATCATGTGCTAGACTTTTGCTGGATCACAAGTATGATTTGATCAAAGTGAAAGACAGAAATGGTCTAACGGCGATGGATCTTTACCATTTGAAGTATGCATACAAAGACTTGATGATTTTCCCACAATCAATGGGGAAAAACGATACCAATTATACACAGAGGTTTGAAGACATCAAAGACATCAAGGAGAACTTGGATAAGGGCCTGATATGGTGGGATAAGGACATTCGTGGAGGCTCTGATGTTTACACATACGGTATCAATGTTAACAACCAATTGGGTACAGGTGACGCCATCGATAAGACAAAAGCTCCATACAAAGTTGAGATCAAAAACCTGCGGCTTGATGATATATCATTGCCTATAGCTGATAGGCTAGTGAAACCAAGAATCAAAGACATTGTGCTTTCGAAGAACCATTCTGTACTTTTGACAAATGAAGTCGAGAATAATATCCTTATAGCTGGTAACCCTTCAAGAGGTCGTCTTGGTAATGGTTCCAACACTCCAAACTACCACTTCAAGCATATGGATTACTTCATTGATGACCACATTATCCAAATCGCTGTCAGTGATGATCACTCATTGTCATTATCATCCACTGGTGAAGTCTACGCATGGGGTTTAAACAATTATTATCAATTAGGATTCACCACAGATAAGATGAAAGGCAAGATAGACACGTTCTCAGAAGAACCAAAGAAGGTGCATCATGCTTTGAAGAAGCTACACATTGAGGGTATATCTTGCTCCAAAATTCACTCCGTTGCCTATACGGGTAAGACGTTGGTGCTTTGGGGTTTGAATGTAGGTCAAATGTCCTTTGTTAGTACAGGCGAAGTCATCAAAGCTGGTAAACTGAAAGGTATTCCTCAAGTCCCAAGAATTGTTGAGTTTAATCATGATATCAAGCAAGTTGTTGCCACTGAAGAGTCTACGATTGTTCTACTGATGAACGATGACTGTCACATCTTTACCAACTCCAACCATTTGAGAATCCAATTACCTATGTACAAGACTCTGAACAATGAATTTGAGTACTTCAGACCTTCAAAATTCTCCAAGAAGAAACAGATTATCAAGCTTGTCTCCAAAAACTCCACCAAGATTGGCATTTTGTACAATGATGGAAGTGTGACAAATTTTGGTGTTGACATGTTTTCCAAATCTTCGAACATCAAGTACAATAATGTCTGGACTCCCAGAAATGACCACTTGAAATGTGTGGACGTTGATATAGGTCTGGATGGCTCCATTATCATCTGTACACAGTCTGGTTGTGTCTATAAGAGGATCTCCAAGACTAATTCAGACTATAAGTTCACCAAGATTGAAAAAATTGCTAAAGTGACCAAGGTCTCTTGTGATCCTCTGTTCAGCTCCTTTGGGTTTATCAAAGATGATGTTGACCAACTGCCAATGGAACTATACAAGAACAAGTACTATCAAGACGTTGCGTACCTTTCACCATTATCACCATCCATTGCGAATCGAAAGCAACTAGAAATCATAAACGCTAGTGATTCTGAACTGTATATCGTTGACTTCTTACACAAGCCAAAGTCTGATGCTAAAGAGGAAGAGTTACACAAGTTTTTCCAGAGAAAGTTTGACTACGATGATGATGATGAGAAACGCATTAAAGATCCATTGCTGGACCGTTATAGAAAACGTTGGGATACATCCCAACCTATTAGCTCTACATTCTCGGAATTTGATCACACCACATTCATGGACTTATTGAAAAGGGAAGACTTGAAGTTCTATCTGAATACTAATGACCACGTTAGTGACAAAGATTACGATTTAAGGCTAGACGTTGATGATTGCCTCATCGGTGTTCACTCTACCATTCTAAACAACATTGAAATTCTGAACTATTTAGAGGATGGTCCTCTGGAGATTTATGATGGAATCAAATTTGAAAAAATCAGCGATGAATTGATCAAAGTTAAAGGTGTTCATGTGCACTCAATCCTGATTGTTGTCCAAATGTTATACACTGGTAGATTATACAGACCATGGGAGTCATTTGGTTCCTCAGTGCCTCCCTTGTTCAAAGAAGTTCAGACACAGACTATACAATTACTAAAAGGTTTGAACTTAGCAGATGATTTGCAAAGAGCACCAAAAATGTTTGCCACTAAGTTGAAGAACATTGAGAATTATGATAACGACGTCATCATCAAGCTGAAAGATGGAGATAGTCTAGAGTGTTGTTCATTCGTCTTGAAAGCTAGAAATGCCTTTTTTGAGACTGTGTTTTCAGGTAGATGGGATGGTCCAAAGACGTTGGACTTTTCACATGTTGATAAAGAGGTGTTTCAAATTGCACTGGATTACATCTTTGGTGCTGAGCAATTACAACTGTTTGACCATTTTGTGGAGATCAAGAGTACTTCTGAGTTTATAAACTTACAATTTGAGCTTATTGAACTGAGTGATGAACTACTATTGTTTGGTTTGAAAGACATTTGTCAACTAATGATCAAAGATTTCATCTCGCAAGAGAACGTGTTATTGGTGCTTCATCATGCTGATATCTTGAATTGCTCCAAGTTGATTGGTCAGTGTTTATGGTACATCTATAACAATGTTGACTCGTTCTTGACTGATCCATTATATGATGAATTGCTGTCCCATCAGATGATCACTAAGATTGATAGTTACTGCAGATGGTTGAACAGAGTTAATAAGGTCAATCCAAATGACACGAAGACCTCATGGTACGATGGTAACAGCGATACTTTGCTGAACCAATTTCTTGCTGATGACAGGGAGTTTGACAATATCTTCTTGGAAAGTGACAATTTTGTTCCATTGTTTGATATTCCATCGAAGAAAGAATCCACACAGAAATCACCAAAGTTCGAAGCAACCAAGAAATCGAAGGCACCATCACCTCCACCCCCATTAGTCAGTACAGAAGATAGAAAGAAGTCCATTTCACTGTCGCAAAGACCAATCTTGACCCCATCAAGAAAGCCAAGTGTCTCAGATTCAACTGCCGTTGAGTTCACCGATGATGATTTCCAGCCGGTAATCAACTCACGTCGTCGCAGATCATCTGCTAATAGAAGAAGTTCAACCAACGGTGTATTTTCGTCTTTATCACCTGCTGTTTCACACACAATCAAGACACCTGTTAAGTCACCCTCTATCTCAATATCCAACCAATCTATCAGATCCCATGGTTCAACTCCAATGAAGTCGTCACCTATCCCTATCAATACCCCGAACACGTCGATCTACACACAAAGAAACTCAAGTGTTGAGTACTTGAACAAAGGTTCATGGCCAGGTGTTGGCTCTAATGGTGGAACCGCTCCAGCTTCTACTTGGGTCTCTTCAGGTACATCAGCTTCATCTACTTCACAATTCCCATCATTTGCTGAAACATTTACCAAGCCTGACTCTCCATCCAACAGCAATACTATTCTTCCAGGCGCTAGACTATCACAGAAAGAGAGAAAGAGAATGATGAAGCAAGAATTAGATGTTGATGCAAAACCTAAATCTGAGAGTAATACCCCATGGAAGACACCGCCCAAGAACGGTAGCATTTCTTCAATCAAGTCACAATCCATCATAGCCGCTCAGGAAGAAGCCTTTTTAGCAGAGAGTATGATGCCCTCATTAAGAGGTGTTATCCATCAAGAAGAATATCGTGTGTTCCAAACGAAGAAGGAATTCAAGCCAGTAGAAAGGAAATCGTTGGCTGAAATCCAACAGGAACAAGAATTCGCTGCTTGGTGGGAAGAGGAGAGTAAGAAGGTCCAAAAACAGATGAACTCATTTGGTATCAATAAGTCAGGCAATGGATTTGTCGATGGAGCTTCCGATGACAATGGCAGTGGGAAACCACAAAATAAAGCACAAGGTAAGAAGCATTATAAGCCGAAGAAGAAATCTGAGACCAAACCAAGAAACAAGTCAGTAGTTTGAAGACTGGCTATACATTAATACAGATCTAATGAATTACGTTTCAACTTGTTAACAGAATATACATGATTATATAAGGTTAGAGAGCGTAGTTTCACGGATAAATTACCTTTCTGTTCAAAAAGAAAAGATTAAAAGATCAACAAAACAGATTATCCGAATGTGTTAATCCGAAGATAGGAAGTTTCAACTGTCCATCTTATTTTCGTAAACCAAATATTACATCCAAATGCCTTTGATTTCGAATATCTTCAACGAGAGCTCTTTAAAAGTCACACTGGACTATAATGAAACTACAATTGAACTAGTAGAAGAACCATATTCATGAACTAAAATACAATCCTATATCATTAGCTCATAATCATAAATGATACGTTAACAACTCATAAACCTAACCAGAATTTTGACTTTTCAACTTTGAAACCTTCTCTTAATTCAATATCATCAGAGGAAGGACCGACGTAGACAGTGTAATCGCCAGCTAATTGAGACCATTTATTTTGGTACTCGTCAAAGAATGATGTAGAATCCTTCAATGATAATTCCAGATTAACGGTCTTGGATTCATTTGGTTTCAAAGAAGTCTTTTCAAAACCTTTCAATTCCTTAATTGGTCTAGAGACATCACTTTCATCTTTACCGATGTAGACTTGAACAACTTCTTTACCTTCTAAGGAACCAGTGTTCTTAACAGAGACAGAAACAGTTAATTTATCTTCTGATTCATTAGTTGACACCTTCAAATCTGAAAATTCAAAAGTTGTATATGATTTACCATAACCGAATGGGAAGGCAACAGTTCTTTGTAATTTTTCATAGTATCTGTAACCAACAAAGATGTCTTCACCATATAGGACACGACCTCTATCAGTTTTAAAGTTCAAATAAGCTGGGTTATCTTGGAATTTCACTGGGAAGGACAATGATAATTTACCACTTGGGTTAACATCACCGTATAAGACATCGGCAATGGCATTACCTAATTCGTTACCACCGAACCAAGCTTGAACCAATGCATTGGCATCTTTAACCCAAGGGAATTCGTTTGGAGTACCAGATTGATTAACAATAACAGTATTTGGATTAGCGGCAAGAACAGCTCTTACCAAATCGTTAGTGAAACCTGGTAATGAAATATTTTCTCTATCATAACCTTCAGATTCCCATTCACCATTGGTACCGACAAAGACAATAGCCTTATCAACTGATTTAGCAATTTCAGCTGCCTTTTTAATTTCATCTTGTGGATCAATGACTCTTGTTGCACCAAATGCAATAGCACCTTTACCAACAAATGGAACACCACCAGCTGGAACAGCAGTATGAGTTGGACCTGAACCCCACTCGATACGAACGTTATATGATTTACCACCTTCTAAATGGATTCTACCTTTCTCTTCAATAGTACCTTGAGAGAAAAATGCAGTACCTGATTTTTGTTTAGTCTTATTATCAACGACTAATTTACCATCAACAAAGACTTCAGCGGTACCAATAACGGTAACACCAAAATCATAATCACCAGTTTCTTCAGGTGTGAAAATACCTTCAAAATCACCATAGAAAACTTGATCATTGGTCTTAATCTCTTTATGTTCATAATCGAATAAGATATGATATGAAGAGATTAAATTAAATTCATCAAATTGTTGTCTATCTTGTTCCTTTGATGATTTATGGAAAAATTTCAAGTTAAAACCTTTTTCACCAGTTTTTGGATTTTTTAATTGTTCACCAAGTGGTGGTAAACTGACAAACCCTTCAGCACCAATGGTATATGGAACATCTTTACCAACTTTATTAACAATACCTTCATATGGATTCACAGTGTAATATGGAGTTAAAGAAGCAGAACCACCACCAGAATAAGCGGAGATCTTAGCATTTGGACCAATAACAGCCACGGTTTCATCTTTTTTAATTGGTAGAGTGTTATTTTCATTCTTTAATAAGACAATAGATTCACCAGCGATTTTTCTTAATAGAGCAGAAGTCTCTGGGGTATTATTCTTTGTATCTTCTTCACCATTTTCTGGGATATCACCTTCCAATGCATATTTCACTAATTTTAAAACGTTTCTAACTCTATCATCTAAATCATTAATATGTAATTCCTTTGATGATAATTGTTGAGAAATTAATTCCTCAGTTCTGAATTTGGTTGGACCTGGCATTTCAATGTCAAGACCATTTTCAATAGCAGTCTTTGAAGTGTAAGTACCGAACCAGTCGGACATAACAGTACCTTCCCAACCCCATTCTTCTCTTAAGATTTCTTTAATATATAGTCTTGATTGTGAGATATGTTCACCATTAATCTTATTATAACCGGTCATAAAAGCAATTGGATCTGAATATTTCACAGCTAATCTAAATGGTTCCAAATAAATTTCTCTCATTGCTCTTGGGGTAACAATTGAATCAGATGAATTTCTTTCATGTTCTAAATCATTACCAACAAAATGTTTAATAGTAGCTGCAACGTGTTCAGATTGAATACCTTTAATGATAGAAGCAGAAGCCATACCTGCTAAGTATGGATCTTCTGAGAAGGATTCAAACCCTCTACCACCGTTAGGACCTCTTTGAATATTAGTCGTTGGACCTAAATTAACGTGAGCACCTTTATGTTTAGCTTCGACACCAATTAATTTACCAGCTTGTTCAATTAATTCTTTATCCCAAGTCGATGCAATTGCAGTACCATTTGGTAAAACTGCACCTGGAACACCATTAAAGAATCTAGTACCACGAATACCATTTGGACCATCACTAAATCTTAATGATGGAATGTTTAATCTTTCGATTTTAGCTGTATGCCAAAAATCAATACCTGCTAATAGGGAGATCTTTTCACTAATGGACAATTGCTCTAAGGCAGCTTCAACATCAAAATTGGACATTGTTAATTTTGTTAATTGAGTTTTAAATTTAAATACTCACCCCTTTTTAAGACGGGGATTATTTGCCCTTTTATAATTTACCATTAAGATCACACAATTTTTTCCCCAGTTTTTCCAAGCTCATAATCCCGACTATCTTTGCATTTTAATTCTTCCGAGAAACTCATCGTTTGTAACCCGGAAAAAAAGGAGCCCAAAATTTAAGTTAAAAGTGGAGCTTAACAAAAATAAACTTCTCAAAAAAGGAAGTCCGCTCCGCACTTTTCGCGGGTGATCTGCGGAAGATCATTTAACCTTTTAAATTTTACATTTTTTCAAAGTTAAATTTTTAGTGGAGTTGTAATTATTTTTTAATTTGCTGCTTTTTGCAAAGCCACTGCCCAGATTCAATTCTACAATTCTCGCTATAATTTCTGGGGTCAACAAAAAGTTTCGGATTTTTTACCCCGGAAAAAATATGCGTCTAAATTAATAATACAATTTAAAAGCTGTAAATTGTTTTAATTACTGTATAAAAGGATCATCTGATTAAACATAAACTATACCACCATCAACGGTATAAGCTTGTCCCGTAATGTAGTCAGCTTTTTCAGAAGCAAGGAAACTAACCAAATTAGCAACATCTTGTGGCTCAGAACCACGACCTAGAGCAATACCTTCCATATAATTTTTTAAATTTTGACCTTTTGGTAATCCATTAATCTTACCAAGTTCTTCATCAATTAAATCCCACATTGGAGTTAATACAATACCTGGACAATAAGCATTTACTGTGATTTTTTTAGCGGCAAGTTCTTTAGCAGCAGCTTGAGTTAACCCTTTAACTGCAAATTTTGAAGCTGAATATGCACCTAAAATTGGGAATGCTTGATGAGAAACAATTGAACCTGCATTTATAATTTTACCTGGTTGATCACCTAATTCAGCAAATTTTGCTACTGCAGCTTGAATACCGTTTAAAACACCACCAACGTTAATATCCATAATTCTTCTTAAATCTTCTTCACTAATTTGAGTGATTGGGGCAGCTGAAGCGATACCACTATTATTAATAATAGTATTAAATCCACCAAGTTGTTTATGAGTTTGATCAACTGCATTGAAAACTTCTGATCTTTTTGATGAATCGGCTTCAATGAAAATTGATTTTGTACCTAAAGCTTGAATCTCTTTAACAGTTTGTAAAGCTACATCTTTTTGAATACCTAAATCTGTAATGGCAACTTGATAACCGTCTCTAGCTAATTGTAAGGCAATTGATTTACCGATACCTCTAGCGGCACCGGTGACTAAAGCTGTTTTAATTGACATGATTTATGTTGTTTATTATATGCGAGACAAGTGATGCCATGAGATATAATATTGGGATCACCAAGTATTTATATAAATCACTTTATAATCACCTCATTACCAATTCGGGCAACGATTTGTACAATAGATATGTACAAAAATTGGGGTACTATTAAATGATTTCATATTTTTACTTAGAGAGGGGACAATTGGTTTTATTAAATCTTGGATCTTTGTCATTAAATCATTGTTTAAATGTAAGAAAATTAAATTTTGACCCAATTACCAGAGATTTACGTTATTGTTAAAAGGTACATTACGTAAGTTGCGTTAATAATGTAAAAACGTGTGACCACCTTGGGTTTTAAAAAGGGGCAGAATGTATGAAACAAAATGGGGTGTTTTAAATTAACTAATTGGTCCAATAGGTTATTATCCAAGAGTGTTTATAGATATGAACAATAAAATCACTTGATTTTCGAGTATATTTAATAGAATAATAATACAGTGTCATCCGAGTGATATTATTTAAAAAATGTGATAGTGAAGAATAAAAGTATGAAGTTACTTAGCCAACTATTACAGTAACTTAATTCAATGTACAGTTCGTTTAGTCTTTGTGTTGAATAGTAGTTAAAGCATAATGATAAATCTCTTCAAACTCGATTAATTGACTTATGAAGTGGTTAGTAGTATATCGGACCAGCTTTATAAATAGTAGTTATACATTATCAATATATGTCCAATTGTAATGTAACTAATTAGTAGTTAATTATAGTATACATTGATAATATTGATAATTCAAAATCATAATAGCTCTCTTCATACTAAACACAATTTTCAATTCAAATAATTGGTATTATAGTTTTAAAATCTACTAATAACCAAGAGTCAAAATGCCGATCCGGGATCATGTTACCTTAGGTAAACGGTCCGGTTGGGGGCACTGGTCCTCATTTGTGTGCTTTTTTTCGTTTCCCTTTTAGGACGCATTAGGTAAGTCGGCGAAATATTGGCGAAACTGATACTTCGCGAACTTATTTAGATAAGGTTGTTACTGTAGTTACTTCCCCCCGTCAAATATAATTTTATGAGTTTTGGCGAAATATTGGCGAAATCTTAACGAAAAAGCACACAAATGAGGAATAGAATTCTCCCCATATATATTAAAGAGATATTTAAGCACATACTAATAAAGTATGTTCTACGATTTCAAAGCTAATAGATTCATTATCATTATAATATGGATATCAACTATTATCAATATTTAACCTTTATTAATAGTATTCCCACTTCCCTTTGCATGACTTTCTGTAAATTCATCCCATTCTCTCTTTTTATATGTTTCTTTATCAATTTTTTCATAATTATCTTCATCTTCACTGTCATCTTGTGGTTCATTTTGAGAAACCATACCACCATTTGCTAATTCTTGTTCTAAAAAATCTTCAACGGTCATTGTTGGTAAATATTGACCTGTACCGTAAACTTTTTTCTTTAATTCATCTCTTTTCATAATTGTAAATGGTTTTAAAACTTTACCATCTTTTGATAAAAATTCTTTTTGTTTATCCAATGATTCTAATTTATCAGTGAAAGCTGTGGGATCATGATCATTATTTTGAACTTCTTCAATCTTTGGTTCAGGTTTTGTTTGTAAAATTTCTAATTCTTGTGAAAGATTTCTAATGTTATCAAATGTACGTAGTGTAAACAATTGTGTTTGTTCAATGTATAATTCTCTAATTAATTCTTCATCAGCATTTTGATATTCTTGTTCATCAGATTCCAATTTTGATAATTTTGATAATTTAATTGATAAAGTTTTCTCTTTCCTATAATTCTCAATTTTTTCATCTCTTCTTAATTGAGCAGTTGAATTTAAAGTTGTTATTTCAAATGGTGATTTCTTTAATAATTCAAATTTATCCACTTGTTTTTTAGATAATTGATCATAATTATTTAATTTGGTTAAATAACTTAAATATAATAATATTGCTTTTTTCAAATTATTTATCTTCGATGGAGTGATTAATTCAGTATATAATTGAGCAATATGATAATCTATTGTTAAATGTTTTAAATCAGATGTATTAATATCTTCTAATGATTCATTTATAGAAAAAATTGCATTTTGTTCGATACTAGACTTAAGATCAATAAAATTTTGAATTAATTGTGTTAATTTATTTTGAAATTCATCAGAGTCATGTCTTATAGGTAGATTATCTAAGGATCCCTTTTCATTGAGTAAATCTTGTAATTTTTTGCTCATAATTATATTTATTTACGTTTAGTTTAATGGTAAATAAGTTTAATACTCATCTCGTTTTTAGTTATTAAAGAGTGATTACGTAAGTTGTTGATTACGTAAGACGAGAATATATATATATACTATATTACATAAGCCGATATAAAATTAATATAATCAAAACAAAGATCTACCAAATAGTAGATAATAAACAAGGTCACTTAGATGACTCAATGACTCAATTAAGACACGTTTCATAACTTTGTTTACGAAATTACTCGGATTTTAATGGATTTAAACGGAATGGTTGAATGTGTCCCGATGAAATCGAGTATTACCGAATTATAAAAAGGCCAACTAAACAATTTAACAACATACCCAATTAAAATTAAGAACAAACAAGATGTGTAAGTATTATTGAATTTGGAGATTAGAATGTAACTAACATCTTATTAGTACCACCAGTTTATTTTAATAAAGATACAGATTCTTTTGCATTCTCTACAGCAAGAGTTCGTTGGATTAAAATTATTCAAGATGCAATTGATGATGTTATTAAAACTGTTTCAAATTCAACTGATAAAGAATTTCAAAATCAAGGTAATATCATCGTGAATCAATTAAAACAATTGAAAGCTGATGTTGAAAATGATGGTAAAGTTACCCCTTTTAAAGATGAAAGTTTAAAAGCCTATGGTTCATATAATGAAGCATTGAAAGGTCATAATTATACTTGGTTAACAGGTCCATGGTTAGTACTTGAAAATTATCTATACCGTGTTATTAATCAATTTTTTCAAGTTCAATCATTATGGTTTAATTATGATATTTTTGTCAATTTAAAGAATGATTCATTTAAATCTTCAGAAGCTGGTGTATCTGAATTAGCTGTTCGTTATTTTCAATTATCTGAACAAATTAAAGATAAATCATTGGATGATAACGCTTTGAGTGTCTTATTTAGAGAATTTGCAGAAATTTCATTATGGGGTAATGCAACAGATTTATCATTATTAGCAACTGCAACACTTGATGATATTAAATCAATTCAAGGTGCAGAAGCAAGAAAAAAATCTGAAGATAAGATCCTTACAAATGATATTGACCAAGCCTATAAACAATTAAAAAATTCTAATAAGGCACATAAGAGAGTTGATTTTATTCTTGATAATACTGGATTTGAATTATATACAGATTTAATCTTTGGATTATTTTTATTAGATTTAAATCTTTGTGATGAAATTAGATTACATACAAAGGATATTCCATGGATGGTATCTGATGTTAATATTAAAGATTTTTATATTTTATTAGAATTATTAAAAGATACAAAGACATTCCCAAATCATAGAAAAGAATTAGATCATTTAATTAATAAGATTGAATATTTAAATAATAATGGTACTTTAACCTTGGAGACTTCACCTTATTGGACATTGGATAAAGATTTTTATGAAATTTCATTATCAGAGACCAAATATGGTGGTGCTAATTTATACAGAGTCCTTAGTGAATCTTCACTTGTTATTTTTAAAGGTGATATGAATTATAGAAAATTAACTGGTGATAGAAGATGGAAACCAACCATACCATTTATTGAAACTATCGGTCCCTTAGCTAAAGAAGGTTTAAAAATTTTATCTTTAAGAACTGTGAAAGCCGATGTTATTGTTGGTTTAAATGAAGGAATTTATGAAGCCGTTACTGAAGAATGGGGTAAACAAAATGAAAATAAATTAGGTTGGTTATCATCAGGTAAATACGCTGTTATTTCTTATTCAAATGGTGATCATTAAACCAAAGATTCTGTTAATTATATTATTGATTTAATTATATAATTGACTATTCATTATATAAATTTACTGATTTTGATTTGTAGATATAAAAGGTACAAATGGTAAACCAAATGGAGGAATTGGTAATGTTGGATTTTCAATATTTTGTTTCTTTGTGGAAATTTCATCATTATTATCATTATTTCTCTTTACACCTCTTTTTTCAAATTCATTATCGAGATATTGTTCAATTTTTTCATTTAATTCTTTATTTGGTTTTAATTGATCCAAAAAGATATCTTCTTTACCACAATTTGGACAAATAAAATCAGTCTCTAATAATGAATCTTCAATTGATGTCTTTGAATAAGTCTTTTGACAACATGGAGTTATAACAGGATCTTGCATAATTTTATTAGTTATTGGATCCAAAAATGATTTATCCACAGAATCTTTTAAATCACTTATAATTTGTTGACTCTTATTAACTTTTTTCTTATAAGCGTCCCAAGCTTTTTCATCAGCAACTTGAACAACAAATTTACCTTCCTCGTTCATTAAATAAGTCTTTGTTGGATCATCATCAGGATTTTCAACAGTTTTTAAAAAAGTCTTTGGAATACCCGTAGTCCTTTTAATTCTTTTACCCTCCCAATTTGGATCATCATTTGTTGGACAATTTTTAATCCAATGATCTTTTGAACCACATCTATAACACATATAACCAGGTGGAGGTACATCATCAGGATTATTTGTATTAGTTGAAGGTTTATTATAAACAGGAGTTGCATTGGACATATGTTGTTGAGTTTGTTTCCATTGATCATCTTGATTTGCAAACATTGCATTAATTCTTTCCTCTTCGGTCATTAATTTATTATCCTCTATCGGTTTATCATCAGTGGTAGTCAATGTAATTTTTGTAATTTTAGGTTTACCAGTAACATACCGTGATGCTGTACCTTTGTTCTGTTTTGAAGGTGGTGATCTTCGGGCTATTACCGATGTTGAACGTGGTATAACTAAAGTATCATCAGAATATTCTTCATTTGAATCACTATTATAAATTCTTAAATCAAATTGAGTACCATCACCTAATTTATTTTCACTTATAATTTCTTTCTTTAAATCAAATACTGTTATCCCTGTACCGTCAAATAGAATTCTTGATGTTGCCTTCTGGGAACGAAATTTGTAAAAAATTGTTGATGACATTTGTTAATTAATTGTTTAATTGGTTTATTTATGTGTTATTTAATTAAACTTATTTAAGGCGAAGTCCGGGTAACGGAGGGTGAATTAATAATTAATACATACATTATATATTGTTGATAGTTACATTATCTATTGATTACTTGTTGATACAATAATACAATAATACATTGTTATTGTCAATCAATATGTCCAACCAAGGTTACTACGAATTATATAGAAGAAGCACACTGGGGACATCTTTAACAGATGCTTTAGATACATTAATTTCAGATCAACGTATTCAACCACAATTAGCAATGAGAATTTTATCAAATTTTGATAGAATTGTTTCAGAATCATTAAAAGAGAATGTTAAATCAAAATTAAGTTTTAAAGGTCATTTACATACATATAGATTTTGTGATGATGTTTGGACTTTTGTTATTAAAGATGTTAATGTTAAATTAGATCAAAATGAAACAATTAATGCAGATAAAATAAGAATTGTCGCTTGTGCTCAAAAGAAAGCTGAATAAATGTTATGATTTATATGATTTATATGATTTATATTAAGTTGTAATTATTTCTTTATAGATTTTTCAATCTTGTCAATTTTTTTACCTATCTTATTAACTTTACTTATAAGTAATTGATCATTTTCATCAACCTTATTTGAAAGTCCTTGAAGTAATTGTTCAATATCTGTTGCAACATCAAAGATTGTTACTATATTTGTTTGTGATTCTTGTTTCTCTTCCTTTTTAGGTGTATGTAATGGAAGTTCTTTTGTCTCTTCAGTCATTCTTAGTCTTAGTCTTAGTCTTAGTCTTAGTCTTAGTCTTAGTCTTAGTCTTAGTCTTAGTCTTAGTTCTTAGTTATGATTGTAATAGATTGTGATTAACTAGTGATAATATCTTAGTGATCTTTGTGATTAATGTGATCTTTGTGATCTTTGTTATGTGATTGTATTAATTGTGACTAAATGTTTTTTAAATTACGCGTATTTCTTAATTACTTTAATAAACAAGCAAATGATTCAATTACTGCCCAAAATTTCCATACGATTTAAGTCAACATTAACTTCAAGAAGACTTAGATCAAATTTACCAAATTTTAATGATTTAAATGGTTATTTAACATATGCAAAATCAAAAGAATTAAAGACAAATAGTACCGTGTTCAATGGTACCTCATATGAATTAACTTGTAAAGAAACTTTAAAACTTTGTTTAGGTGATGTGGATTTACTCCATGTTGGTGGTGGTAATGATAATGGTATAGATATTTATGGGAAATGGGAATTGGATAATTATATTGATAATGGTATAAAACCTTCAAAAGTTAAAATCCATGGTTCATTAATTACACCAATGGCATTAAGAGTTAAAAAGACTTTAAACCTTATTGTCCAATGTAAAAATTATTCAAAGAAGATCACTGCAAAAGAGATTAGAGAATTATCAGGTATATTCCATGCGGAATTCCCAAATTCAAAAAATAAGTCAATTGTATTATTTTGTGCACCTTCAGTAATGACTAAAAAAGGTATTGAACAACTTCAAACTTCAAATGTTCCAATTGGTTATTTTCAAATCTCTAAAATGGTTCAAATTATTGATGGTGATAAATATAGTCTAGATAATTATAATGGAGGTTCAATTGAAGCATTTTATGCAAATCCTTATTTAGAAGCATTATTATCAGGAACTTCATTTATAGAACATACAAAGAAATTTTATATTGATTAATTATATATATCATATTATAGTCATTTACGTTTAGTTTCTTTTATATATAGTAGTCATTTACGTTTAGTTTCATTTCATCATATTATAGTCATTTACGTTTAGTTTCATCATATTCTAATCATTTATTCATAAGTATTTCATAAGTGTATTCGCAAGATTAAAATTTTGTAAGTTTAAATCCAACACAACAATGTCTTGATAATGCATATGATATAGCACCACCAATTGCTAACATTGAACTAAATATAATAAAATTATTATAATTATGAATTGTACCATCATCAATTATATAACCAGAAATTAAAATTGATAATAACATTGTAAATGATGCAAATAAATACATTGTACTATACCTTTTACCAAATTGTTCAGTTCTTGAAATTTGTCCACAACAAACAGGTGGTGAAGATAAAATTGAACCCGAAAAAAACCCATATAAACTTGCAAATGCATATAGAATCTTTAAATCATAACCAAATGGTAACCACATTATTAACATACTTGAAATACAACCAATTAAAGTTAAAATTACAACATTAAATCTTCCTAAAAATTTATCAGCTGCATAACCAGGGATATAACGACCTAATATACCCGTAGTATTAATCACTGTAATTAATAAATAAGCAGTTTGTGAAGAATAACCACGTTTAATAACATAAGATGGGAAATATAATGAAGTTGTAACTAAAGAACATTCACTTAATGAAACACCAGTTGAACAAAATACAAATCTCCATTCTTTTAAAGCTCTATAGTCAAAGATATCTAGGAAATAAATCTTAAAGAATTCTTTTGGTGTCTTTATAGGTTCATGTTTTTTTTGTAATCTACCTTTTGCAAAGACCAAAGAACAAATTAAACAAAATAGACAAATAAATGATAAGATTCTTAAAGACCAAGCAAATCCAACAGTTGGATATAACCTTCTTAATAACAATGGCATTATAATACCACCAACGGATCCACCCGTTGTAGCAATAGCTAAAGCAGTTGCACGATTCTTATTAAAATAATGTGATACAACTCCACATAATGGACTCATTAACATTCCAGTTCCAAATCCAACAACAACACCAAACCCCAAAATAAATTGATAAACTGTCTTTGCATTCCCTGTAGCAAATAATCCACCACAAAAGAAAATTGTACCAATTAATAAAGGTTGAAATGCACCACTTCTATCAAAGAATGCACCTGAAAATATCCCTGATGCAAATGCAATAAATGTATACATTGAAAAGATCCATGAAACAGTGGAAGCACCAACATGGGCCAATTGATGTGATGAAACATAGGATTCAATAGCACCAACTGAATTAACCATACCAAACACTGGGACTAAACCCATAAATGATCCAAATACAACTAACCAAGCTTGCATACCACCTTCAGGAAAATTTAAATCATCTTCATTAATAAAAGCATCTGATTCATTAATTTCTCTTGTTGGAGACGTTGAATTTGACTCATGTTCACCGAGTTCTCTTTGAAATGCACTTGAGGAAGGTATTCCTTGACTTTCAAGTTCAATAGTTGTACTTGTAGTAACATCTTTCTTACGAAATATTGAACTAACTGCAGACTTTGGAGCTTTTAAATCAATAGAATTTAATGATAAACCTAATGACATTTCTTACAATAATATTGTATGATCTATACACTATATAATACATTTAAAAGGGGTTTAATGACTCTTTTATACCAATATTGAAAATCTTTTCAAACTTTATCTTACCGATAAGGAAACTCAGTGCCGTTCTTTAATTTAAAAGGAGACATAGCCAAAGGACCATTGTAATCCGGTCCAAGTTGAGTAAATATAATCCAAGAACTTATACTATAAATTAGACATAACCGATTGATTGCTCACTTTATTGTCGCTTGAAGTTCTAATTATGTACTTGTGACTCATTTATCAGTTGTTCATTTAACCTTTAATTGTGGGGAATTCTTGTAATAACCAAATTTCCATTTTGTTCTGATATTACATGATACTAGTGATAAATAGATAACTACTTATTTGATACCCAATTCAACACATGTATTCCCACTTCTATCGACTAATTACTCTATATAGTGTACAATAGTATAAAACGAGTTCGCGACTATTATGATACAAACAAAAAGCTTATAAATAACACGTCTTTACACCTTTAAGTTAAAGCTAATCACTTTATATTACAACGTTACAATTCCATAATGAAATTCAGTATATTGCAATTTCTTATACCATTATTTGGCCTACTGTCATTCACATTATCACAAGAACTGGGAA
Source organism: Taiozyma odintsovae (assembly GCA_030557705.1). Classification (NCBI taxonomy): domain Eukaryota; kingdom Fungi; phylum Ascomycota; class Saccharomycetes; order Phaffomycetales; family Wickerhamomycetaceae; genus Taiozyma; species Taiozyma odintsovae. The sequence continues at coordinate 382,177 of JANIVH010000008.1, read as the reverse complement.
CGCCGCAACATACAAATAATTGGGCCGTGTTAGTATCAACATCAAGATTTTGGTTTAATTATAGACATATGGCCAATGTTCTTAGTATGTATCGTACTGTAAAGAGACTTGGTATTCCAGATTCTCAAATAATTTTGATGCTTAGTGATGATGTGGCTTGTAATCCAAGAAATTTATTTCCTGGTTCAGTTTTTAATAATGCAGATAGAGCAATTGATCTATATGGTGATAGTATTGAAGTTGATTATAGAGGTTATGAAGTCACAGTTGAAAATTTTATAAGATTGTTAACAGATAGATGGGGTCCAGATCATCCACGTTCTAAGAGATTATTAACTGATGAAAATTCAAATATCTTTATTTATATGACAGGTCATGGTGGTAATGAATTTTTAAAATTTCAAGATGCTGAGGAGATCAGTGCTTGGGATATAGCAGATGCTTTTGAACAAATGCATGAAAAGAAAAGATATAATGAGATCTTCTTTATGATTGATACTTGTCAAGCTAATACAATGTATTCAAAATTTTATTCACCAAATATTTTAGCAGTTGGTTCTTCAGAATTAGATGAAAGTTCATATTCTCATCATAGTGACGTTGAAATTGGTGTTGCAGTTATTGATAGATTTACTTATTATAATTTAGAATTTTTAGAGACAAATGTTGAAAAAAATTCAACAAAGTCATTACAAGATCTATTTAATGCTTATACATTTGAAGATGTTCATTCTCATGCAGGTATTAGAACTGATCTTTATAAAAGAAATGTTAATGATGTTATGATTACTGAATTCTTTGGTAATGTTCAAAATGTCATTTCTGAAGATATTGAAGATGATTTATTATATTTATTACATAATTCTGATGAAGAAATTGTTCAAAATTTTGAAACTAAAAAAAATTCTTATGTTAATTCAATTAAAAATGGTAATAATTCTATAATTAATGCATTCAAATCAAATAAAATTGAATTAAAACAAGAATCAAATCAATTTCAATTTTTTAAACAATTTGGTCCAGGTATATTGATCCTTGTTTTAGGTTTAGCATACATTTTAAAGAAATAATTAATTAATTAATGAATTTAAACTTACAAAACCATTATAACAAAATCGTAGATATGTATTATACTAACAAAATTAGACCAATTTGAACCAATAATGGACACTTTTCAAGTAGCGATATTTAAACTGAACTAAATTTTTGATTGTCAATATATAGACACTTCCAAGATTTAATAAAAAACCAAAATATAGAAAAAAAAAAAAAAGATTAATCATGATGTGAATGAAATGACGACGTAACTAACTTCTAAAATGGACTTTAAAATGATTTCATGAACATGAGTGGAGTCAAAACTATAACCAGAAAGTGATCATAAGACTGATCATAGTAATTTGAACTCTGCAAATAAAAAAAAATGGGATCATTAAATTGAGAATGGGATTGAATGTTTTTTGATATATTTTTTTTTTCTTCTTATATCCAAAAAGATACAAAAAACTTGGGAAATAAACACGAGTATAATGGGGGTAAACACAACTTTAACGAGCAACACCAGATGTGATTGGTCTAACAGTAGCAGTAATATGATGATGTTTCATGTCATTAGATTGAAATGAAGAGGACTTTTGATGATTTTTTTTAGCATTATAATTAAATGCTTGAGATTGACCATCACTTGAAGCAAAATTTGAATAGCTTGAACCGGTTTCAAAATCATCATCATCAACATACGTTTCATCATCATCTGTAGTGACTTTACCACGACCACTGTTATTACGGTTGAATTGACGATGCTGACCATTATAGTGATTTCTTTGACTACTGTTATTTTTGTTGTTCTTGTTGCTGTTAAATCGATTTTTGAACCAATCAGTCTTCTTGACAGGAACTGAACTTGAAACTGAAACTTCATCTTTCTTACTGGACATACTATGTCTTCTACCACGGTAACCAGCATGAAGGTTGCTATTATACTTCATCTTGTTGTTATGATTCCAAGGTTTTCTAAGCTCCGGCAGATAACCTGATCTGTGATGAGGAGGAACATAAACCTTCTTTTGAACACCACCATCGGTGTTGGTTTCAGAACTTGAACTACCAGTGCTTTGATTTGGACTGCTATCTCTAGTGAATGTAGCAGATGACAAGCTATCCTGAGCAGTATCATAGGCAGCACGTGGTAACAATGATGAAGCAGATGATAAATCACTTGGATCAGACTCTTCTAATTGTAATCCATTGAAGCCCTCACCAAGGGTATCAAGGTCATTCACAGTGGAGTTTGGAGTTTCAGTTTCCTCCAAAACAAACAGAGCATCGTCATCATCATCGTCATCATCAAAGACAAGAGCGTCCATAGTTGGAACTTGAAGTGGTGATTTCATGGATTTCAATTGTGGTGATCTCAAACTTGGAGGAACGTATCTACCAGAACTATGAGCAGTGAAGGCATGGAATGAATTTCTTTGCTTTCTTTGAGGCTTCTTACTAGAAGAAACCCAATTATGAGGAGTAATCTTGGAGCTTGAACCTCTTTGATGTGGAGGATGGTAAATACCTTTTTTCTTTTCCAATTTCTCCATGAATTGTGCGTTCGCAGATGGTGGAGTAAAAAAATCTTTTCTCATGAAATCATCTTGTTTAAAGTTCTTGAAATGGTTATTGATATTGACATTTGGAGTAGCAGTGGCAAAATAATTATTCTTTGGAGCACGTCTATTTTCTTTGATGGCGATTGGTTTGACTTCAGCAGAGTGAGCTCTAGAACCCATTTCACTTTCATATTGTTTGAAATCATCATCAATTGTTAAGCTTTGAAGATTCAACAACTCTTTTTTCATCATACCAAGATCTCTATTATCTGGGTCAAGTGTCAACGAATGACGCAAGACTTTAAACAAATCCAATGACATTGATTCAAAGACATCGAATAAAGCTTCTCTATTGCAAGCAAAGTAAGAAAATGCCTTATCAGTTTGGTTTGCAACATTGAAAGGACTCTTCTTAAAGACCAAATTCAATAAACAGATACCAATTGACCAAATATCACACTTAGCAGCATCATAAATTTGAACATTTGGTTCATCAAACAATTCTGGGGCCATGTAACGTTCACTACCAACACCAAATTCGTTACAGTATCTTGAAACTGACGCTAAACCCCAATCTGATAATCTAATTGACCAATCATCAGCAATCAAGATATTTTCAGGCTTGATATCTCTATGGTAAATAGATTTGGAATGGGCAAACTCAACAGCGTCAATGATTTGTAAGATGACATTAACAACGTCTCTGGTAGAAGTTGGACCAATATCATTTTTAATAGCTTCATATAAATCACCTCTTGAACAGTATTCTAAAATTATAAAAGAATTGAAACAATCCAAAAAGGAAATGATACTTGGGTGATAACCTAGCTTCTCATGGATGGCAATTTCATGCAAAGCCTCTTCACAAATATCATCATCCATCTTCTTAGCTGTTAGAGACTTAGAGAATCTCATGTCAAATTTTTTAGTGACACCTTCATCATCAGCTTTAAAAATGTATTTAACAGCAACTAATCTAGATTTATGGATGTCCTTGGCTAAAGTGACAATACCATATGCACCTTTGCTGATGCTTTCCAGTTTTTGGTATTTGCCATTCAACAAACCACCTTCTTTGTAGATTTCGTACTCTAAAGATGACATTGTTGACTTTAATTTCTTTTCTAAAAGGGATAAGGTAGCTAGTTCAACAGTGCAAAAATAGTGACACTGAGAGATTGAAAATGATTACGCGAGTGTAATTCCTTTTGAATGGGACTATACTTCGATAGTTAATTGAACAGCTGTAATAAATTCAGAAGGAGATTCGCCAATCAAATAAAGGGGGTTGGAAGAACAAAAGTCCAGTGAGCCAAAATAAGGTGAAAACTAGCAAAAGGACTATATTGGATGAGGAAGAGGGGGAAAAGGCAAAGGCAATATGAGGAAATAGCAGTGGGTTTATGAAACGTATAAAATTTTTCTCAAGGAAGGATAGAAGCAGATGCGGTTTTAAGTGTATCTTTGATTTCAACTAAAATTTATCATAAAACAATAAGGCAAATAGAACTAAGTATGGGTTAAGTAGAGAGCAATGGGCAATGTGGAATTGATAATTGTGAATTGGTGTATCCACAATGAATCAGGTATGAGAAAAATGGAAGTGAATCCTTGAATTAATTGGATGTCTTCAATTGAGTCTAGAAGATTCTATACCTGGGGCAACAAAAAAAAACACAGAATGGAAAGGACAGCACAGAGCGAAACAAGGTAGGGAAACAGTGGTAGTGTCAGCGGATTGGATCTCTTTGAGAATATTCTTTATAATTAACCGATGACGACTGCTAAACGATGTTGGTGTGGATGATTGTTGGAATCAGGGTGCGAATAGGGGAATGTTGAGTTTCTTTTATACTGACGCAAATCACTCAGATCCTTAGTGGCGGATGGCTCAAAAAACACACAAAAAAAGACGGCGGATTCCGTTGGCAAGTTGCTCTTGTTTATCAGCAGGTTTCCAGCGACAATCTGGTGCTTTTTTATTTTAACTTTAAAAGGCGCTAAAGGTTTTTGATTAAAATTGTTTAAGAATTAATTGGAAGACCGCCCTTTCCAGTCAGTTTTCCCTCGTTAAAATTTCTTTTCCCAACTTTTTGTTGATTTTCTGGAAAAATGACACAAACAAGCGAAAATTTCCTGATTGGGTCTATTTGCCCTATCTCGCATGACAGATTGTTACTAGAGTAACTTCTCGAAAAATGGTGTAATACTTATATACTACTACAAATCAATTAAAGATTACACGTTGTATAAACATTATAAAAAGATATATCGTTATCATCATTAGGAGCAAGATTAAGAAAGGTCATGGACTATTTGGAACAAGTTGGAAGGGCCAAAAGGGTGATTAGTTGATAGTTTAAATAATAGCTATGTTATATCATTATTTCATTTTTCTTCTGTTAGTAGACATTGCAACAGAGGAAGTACGTTGTTGAGCATTATTAGTTGCATGTTCAGCAGTTGACTCAGGCGTTGGTAAGGAATTATATTCTTCATCTTCATCACCTTCAGCGTCTTCGGATGCCTTATCATTCTCTTTAACTTGGTCATTTGGTTCTACTATCCTCACAGTACCTTTCTCAGTGCTTTTGGCTAATTTGCTACCAGTGTTTGGTTTCTTCGTTGGTTTTTTCTTACCAATTGGAGGTTTCTGTATCCTTATGGATGAACCAGGAAGATTGTTCGAGTGAGCAAATCTTGATTGGGTAGCTGATTTTGGAAATCTATTTTTGGAGGCAGTAGGAGGAGCAGTGGCTTCAAATGATGGGAAAAATCTACCAAATGGTGACATTATTTGAGAATTTCTTTGTCTCGTTTCAAAAGCATCGTATAATTGATCATCACCATCATCTTTCATATCATTGATGAAATGCGGGTAGAAAGCAGATGGGTTAATCTCTTCTTGATAATATGGATGTTCGTAATAATAACCAGCACCTACAGCAGCGGCATAAGCAGCAGCTTGTGCAGCATGGACAGCTTGAGCCTGGGCAAGGAAATGAGAGTGATAGGCAGATGGAGGTGGTGGTGGAGCAGCAGCGAAACCACCATAGTAAGGATGGTTTGGTGGGGCATATTCTGATTGGTATTGTGGGAGTTCAATTGGTTTACCATTCATTTGACTGTCATAATACTGAGCATTTGTGATTTGTGGTTGTGGTTGATGTTGTGGATATATAGGGTACGGAGCAGGTATGGGTGGACCAACTAAATGGCCAGCATATGATGGGTAATAACCCTGAGTTGGCATTACTAGTTCATTTTCATTGTCATTTTCATTGTCGTCATCATCATCATCAAGCTCCTCCACGTCGTTGTCTTCATCAGCTTCAGCTTCTTTACCTTTGGCCTTCTTGTCAAATGCCACTTGGTATGGAGTCTTCACATAGGTTTGATCAATCAAGAATCTATCATCAAAGGTATCTGGTTGGTTAAAGAATACAGATGGATCGATCAAACCAGGATCATTGTTTGGTGGGAAATAATCTAGTGGGAAATCATCATCTATACCTCTTGGAATTACCACTTGTTGGCCATCTTCATTCTTTATCAGATAAGTTTGTGGTTTTGGATCTTCAAGTTGAAGGTTTAAGCTGGAACTAGCATGTTGTTCCGTTGGGTCCGTTTCTGAAGAATAGTCTAATGTAGCATCGTTTGTACCTGGTGTTAAAACATGATCAGAATTGGCAACTATTTCATCAAGTGTGGATTGTCTATGTGTTTCAGCATATTCTGAGAGTTGATCTTGTATACTTTGAGTTTGATCGTATTTAAATGATAAGGCAGGTTCAGAAATGGCTCTTGTGGTACCATCTTGGTCTTGTAATTCTTTCTTTAGATCCCTTTCCCAGGCATCGGCAAAGAGTTTATCATGAGGTACACTAAACCAAAAGAAGACTTTTTGTTTCTTTTGTGTTCTAAGACATGAATTCTTGTAAAGAAATTTCAAAAATGGAGATTTTGAATCCTCAAGGACAGCATCATTCCCACATTTTAAAGATCTTAAGTCTGAAAAGATACCTTCTTCAAATTTCTTTCTATCAAGGATCTCTCTACCGAAAAGTTCAAATTTGTAAACGATACACCGAACAATGTCAGTACCTGTAACAAAATATAAATTATTCCAAAAAACACAGGATACAAACCCTTCATCATGATTTAAATAGTATCTTCTTATAATCTGATTTTCTTGCCAATTAGCAGGGGCAGTAGCCAGAAAGAATTTCAAATCTTCAATCAGTCTAAGGTTTTCTAACACTTCATCAGGAGTAACCTTGACAATAGTTGCCTCGGTATCGGCTTTTACTATGTTATCTTTGGACATTGTATGAAATAGAGTCAAAGAAGATTCAATGATGAGCAATGAGTATAACCGTAAGTCTAGTAGTTGAAAATTGCTCTCTCTCTTTTTCAAGCTATGGTTCTAGTTGAGGTAAAATGAATGGCAGGAATCGTAGGACTCTTTTTGTGACAATGAATCCACTTTCGGCGTTGGGAAAATATAAGTAGTAGTGTTAATTGAAGGTAAGGAATGGCACAATTGCAAGCAACAGCAGAAGCAAAGTATCGTGATGGTAAATAAAATGATCTTGTTCCCTTTATGGTTTTAAGAGACCCTTTAAACACAATTATTACTTGAAGAGCAGAATGGAAAGTTGGAAAATTTCGACAGGTTTCAAATGTTTTATCTTGTGTTTCATATTTTATTCATGAAACAAAAAGGAATCGGCGGTCCAAAAGAGGAAATATTCGCGGTATTTTTTCACCGTATTGATTGGTATAATATGGGAGGGCACAAAGTTTTGGGGCAACTTTTCTAGAAAGTTTCAGTCTAAGGAGGTATTGATTCGCAATTGAGAGAAAACATTCTGCTGCAGAATTGTGAGTCCAAATCGATAAGATGGAAACATTAGCTATAGTGAGTGCGGTCAACAATCATCGTAATTCGGAAGAAGTGTCAGTTCTAGATCACCGTTTTTAGTCAAAATTAGATACCTCTTCCTGCATAAAAGCGGGCTCAAGATCCAGATTCAGATGCAGGCACTTTTGTAAAAGGGTAAGTGATTAGTTCTCCCATAAGAGTCTTGACAGCTTGAAACCTGCACGGGGTTAGTCGCTTTGGGGTATAACCTATTGTAGATCGTAGAACTTTTAAGTTCGATGAGCTTCGAGAAGGATTTCATTGTACTATACAGGATTAGGTTCAAAGGTGTAACGATTTGGAATGTTGTATTTATCTAAACAGTACAATGCGAACCATCTTTATCATTGATGGCTTTAATGATAGTTTGTGTAGAAGAGATGAACATGACCGCGAAACCAAAGATGATTGATGCATAGTATGGAATTCTTTTCTTTAATGGCTTAGATCCCTTTGTAAGCACCAAATTACACCATGGTGGTAAAATATATGCCATGATCGATGATGTAGTGGCTCCCATCAACTCAAATAGGGCACCTAAGTTACATGTTGTCAATGAGATACCCATGATGATCAACACCAGGAATGTTGTAAACACGATATGAGTCTTTCTAGATAATTCTGGAGCCTTGGATTCATTTATGTAGTATAAGTCAACCAACACATCTCTCAGTACAAACATTTCCAATGGGAAAGTGGTCAACATGTTTAGACCAAAGCAAAATCTAGCAATGTTTACAGCGAAATCGTCACTTGGGAAGTTATTTAAAACATTACCTTTAGTTTGATCTCTAAAAATTGCAAACCCACCAAATCCGATAAGACCAATGGCAACCATAGACACAAAGCAACTAGCGTGACAAACTTGTGAGAATCTATTTAAACTGGGGTTCTTTAATGAGTTATAGATGAAACTAGTATTATGATGACATACTAAAGCGAATGAAATGACACTGATACCTTGAAATATTCTTGGTCTTATTATCAAGTATGATAATGACCAATTACCTCTTAATTCACTAGGTAATTGTGGACCTCTAACCAAGACAATGATGATAATCACAGACATACTCACCAATGCTAGAGCACTTGCCTTTGCTAAATGTGAAATATCTTTACTCAATGATAAAGGGAGTGAAACTGTTAAAGTGACCAGCACGATAATAAAATTTCTTGAAAAGAAGAATACCCAAAATGGATGATTGATATATCCGGGGAAGAAAGACCTCAGGATATGAGGAATTGTGTCACCAATGATGATACAAAATCCAATTGACCCACCGAATGCAAAGATCGCTTGTGATACAATGATAATGATCTTACCAGTTTTACCAAAGCAAAAATTAACTGTTTCCTGGTATGTCGTCTTTCCTGACAATTTCATATTTATCACGATCAACCTTAATGTGAAATCAACTAATAGTACCAATACAAACAGGGCCAAAGCACCTCCAAGTACACCTGTATTACTCATTGCGAAGGGCGTACTAATGGCACCAGCTCCCAAGATTGAGTTTGCCATATTCATGAAGGCCATTTTCAAGTTGGACTTGTCTGTCAAAGCAAGCTCAAATTGATGATAGGCTGTACTATTCAAAGGTTCAAGATCATTTTCATTTAATTGTTCTTCAACTTGAAAATCAAGAGACTCAAGATCACTAAAATTGTCCATTTCAAAAGAGTCTCCACGGTCAAGATCCTCACTAGAACGCGATCTGGAGCCATCAGTAGACTGGGCAACCTGTGAGTACTTCGGAAGTGCGCTCATTGTGGCCTCAGGTTCCGATTTTCTCAACTATTTCAAGTGGTTTATTGGACTTTACACGGTGAAAGGAAAGCTGTTTAATGTCTAATTCTTTTTTATTTTTCTTTCCTTTCAATATGATCGAGACAGAAATTGTTACCTGGGTTACGAAGAACATAATAACTGAACATTGAATTAAATTATAAAGACAAGCTATCAAACACCTTCTCGTACACTTTACTCAGCTCATAACGGAAACCTTCGATCTTGTGCTTGCCAAAGAAGTCATTGGTGATAGCGTACCGCGTTCTCTCAGCTATACCAGTGATTCTAACGGCTTCTGTACGACTAATGGGCTTCCCACCAGGTATAAGCCCTTCTATCAGTTTAGCAAACTTTGTGTCCAATGAGTTTATCAGTTTGATCACCGCGACTGGTGTCTCTTCCCTATCTGAGATTGGAAGCTTCACTATGTAGTCCAGTACATCATTAGCTATCGTGATCAAATAATCTGTTTGACCGAATAGAGTCGTTGGTAATTTCTCATATTCAACTTTGGTCAATTGTAAGTCTTCCTTCTCAATAGACAGCCAGATAAAGTTAACAAGGTCTTTAACGTCCTTGACCAGTTCCAATAATGATTGGTAACCAATTTCTGCGTTAAGCCCAAACGATTGGACAAATCTCCTTTGAATATGCATTAGTTTCTCCTCAACATAGGCTTTAAAATTTGTTCTTTGAGCAGCACTGAGCCTTCTGATCCCATGTATCTGTGAGTGTGATATCGGAGATGGCTTCACTACGGGCTCAAAGTCTTCCTTCCTGTCAAAAATGAGTGGAGTTGATGGGTTTATCGTTTGTGGAGGCAAATGTACTGTACTTGTCAGTTTAGCATCGATTTCCGGATTTAGATCCAGGAAATCAAGGTCTTCATCAGCTATTGGCTGTGTTGGAAGATTAGCTTCTTCATCAGCTGCTGGATGCAGTGGAGATGGCGGAGCATCTGCATAAGAGGCTTCAGTTGGTGGCATATTGGTCATTTTACTTATTTGCTTGTTTAACTACAAGTCTTCTCCAGGTTTATCATTTTTTTGAAAGTCCAAAGCGAAAAAATCCACAAAGCACAAGGCATCTATACACTGGAAAAGTAGAAAGACCGCAGAGAATCATGGCCTTTTTAAAGATTCCGGCACCAGTGAAGGAAGTATTTGACAAATTCCCACTTGTGACGTACCCTCCTGTTCAGCAGCTTACTACTGATGAAAAAAATGCCATTGAAAAGAGGCTTTATTCCTACTCTTCCAATGATTCCAGTTCATCAAAAACTTCATTTAAATTAGGAGTCTATAACGTCTATCAGACCCAAGATAACACATACCTCTCAACAGATCCACTATGTCTTAGTATTGAGCTATCACTAAGTTTGAAAAACTCTATCAAGTTACCAAAACTGAACAATTCGCATGACTCTAAGAAGAACTCACTGTTTGTGATATCTCATCAATCTAACCAAAATGGATACCTACCTATATTCATCGAAGAAGATCACAAATCACCACATAAGAGAATCGTGAAGGACTATCAAAGCATCAATGAGATATACTTGTCGAGACTAGAGAAGAGCTCTGAGTTAATGTTGATCCAATTGGTCGATAATGTCGTTTATGATTACTACATCACAAGTGTCTTGTATGATCTGAACGAAAAGACAAAATCTTCACTTTATCAGTTCACAGATGATTCAGAAGCTTTAGAACTCACTAACAATTTGGGCTTAACTTCGGTTTTAAACCAATTGTGTAATAGAAATGGCTTTCATCTAAGAAATCCAAATATTACCAAATCCTTTCAAAGTTACATTAATCATAAAAAAATAGTTAAAGGTGTTGAGTATGAAAAATCTAGAAATCAAAGTGAATTCTTGAAGAATTTGGAGATCCTAAATGACCTGCTATCAGATAAATTCTTCAGTAAAGAAGAAGTCCCCGGTTTATTAGACGTTAAGCTTGCAAGTTATACAGTGCTGATCAACAAATTTTTTGAAGGTCACGAAATCTATAATGCACTACAACAGTTCCCGTCATTGGTCGAGCATGGCTTTAGCGTGGTAAAGCATTGCAGCTAAACACTGTAAATACATACATATGTAAATAATTAATCGTACCGAGTAATCTGTAAGTTACGCAATAATAATCATCACAATTATGTTAATAAATACGTTTATTTCTAGTTAGTCATCATTTTCGTCATCACTGAAGACAACTTTGAATTTTCTTCTCTTCACAGTTGTTTCCTCCTCCTCATCTTCATCATCATACTTTTCATCTTCTGGGATATTTCTCACCATAGTCTTAGTTGCTGGTTCCATTACGATATCAGTAGTGTCTTCAGTATCAGATTTATCCGGAACTTCATCATATTCATCAGCTTGTTCAGGTTCACTCTCAGAACTCGAAGAGAAGGCACCGTGAACAACCTCTTCATCTTCATCCTCATCGTCACTGATAGCTTTCTTGGACTTCTTAACCACTGGTGAATTCAAAGCTGGTTCTGGTGAGATTCTCTTCTTTGGAATGGATTCAGTCTCTGAGAATTCTTCTTGAGACAATTCAACATCATATGGATCTTCTTCAGAATCTTTACGATTGATGATATCATTCAATTGATTAGTTAGTGGTGCAGGTTGGGTTGAATCTTGACTATTTGAGGCCACCAACTTTGAAGTACGACCAGCAAGGAAATCATTGACTTGTTCAGTGTTCAGGACACCATTATTCTGGATCAACAATTCACGTAATCTCTGTTCTCTTTCGAAGAAAGCTCTATCAGCTTCATCGTCACTCTCATCATCAGAGTCAACGATGTATTTGGAGGAAACAATACTTCTGTGTTCTTCTATTCTTTTCTTCTTAGCTTCCGTAACATCTTCATCTTCTGATAATTCATGCATTTCTGGACCTTCATATCTGTTCTTCTTGGATCGTTTTCTTTCTCTCTGAGCTCTGGATTTGGCTTTCTTCTTAGATCTAGCAACACCACGACTTAGACCATCAGCTCTGTCAATCTTATCAATGGCATCTTCCAAATTGTCCAATTCTTCATCGTTGAAACCGACTCTTTCTCTTCTTGGAGCTTCACCAGGTTGAATTTCAAAGGCAATCTCTTCATCTGAGGAATAATCAACACCTTCATATCCATCGTTATCCACACTATAATCATTGGAGACATCAATGACCTTAATATAATCAGTAGCGATTTTGTCACCTTCAAATTCAACTGGGGTCATCAAGTATTTTTTAACTGATGTACTAACATCTCTCAAGTCTGCAAGTTTAGCTGAAATACCAAAGAAACAATCACCATCTGTAGAATGAGGTAAGAAAAAATCCGCAAGTTTCAAGATATATCTTACCTTAGGCTCAGTGACTAAAGATTTCATCATCTTTTCATCATCAGATTTCAAATAGATAGCAGCTACACTTGGCTTCATTAGATTCTCACCTTGTGCTTCATCGAAAGCCACATCTTGAAGTCTCTTCGTTGTGATTTTCTCTAATTCACCACTTAACCACTCAACAATCTCTTTCTTATCTTGATCGATCAAAGCAGCAACCATGATGGCGATCTTTCTATCGATATCCATTTGATCACCATTCTTAATCTGAACTTCAGTCTTTGTATGCTGAATTCTTTTAGGTTTATCAACTAGGAATTCACCAGTGTCTAAGTAATATTTCATCTTGTTATCATTACCAATCAATGGGAACAGCAATTCAATGTACAGACTTGGTGAAGCATCCAATCTCTTTTTCAATTTCTTCATGTAATGAGTTAAAAATTGGTTCAAATGTGTTCTGATTCGGGCATGCTTCGGTAGACCTTCATCAGAGAGCATAGTGTGTAAGATGTATAAGAAATCCATACGGAACAGTAATGAATGTGACTTATTAGTGAAGAAAATTCTATGAAGGAATTTGATGGCTTTTTTCAGTTTAGCTTCAGGTAAGTCTTCGTATCTTCTTAAGTATTGGACGTAAGAATGCACAATGTCATTGTTATCAAGTTTTTTCTGATGATTGATAAATTGTTTCTTTCTATCTTCTTGAATCTTTGCGGCTTTGCTTCTAGCGTTTTGTTCATCTCTAATGTCAATTGAATCAATCTCTTTTTGTTCCTTAGTGACCATTTTTTTAGTATTATGTGTCTTTTTGTAAACAATAGTCTTGTAAACATCTTCATTGGCGTACTCTTCAAAAACTTTCAACACAATATCAATTAAATCAACACAGGTGTCTGTAAATTCTGGAGCACGTTTATAAGCATCTCTTGGTAATGTCTTTAAGGAATCCAATAGTTCATGTTTGTGGAATAGATTCTCTTTGATACTTTCAGCTGAATCACGATATTCTTCATATTCAGATTTACTCATAGCATCAACAATATAAAACACTTCAGTAGCAGCGATCAAAGAAGAATGGGCCAACCCCCATTGTTTCATACCTTTCTCTTGACTTTCATTCAAATATTGGATCAATAGAATGAAAGTTTCTGGCTTGATGATTTCACCGACTAGACCATAATCCAATTCCCCAACGGCCACATCAGGTCTTGTTCTATGAGCTTCTAAAAACCAAGCAATAGTCAACATAAAATTGATTTTGGTGTTTACAGCAACACCTTCACGGGTCAATGAAGTTCTGCAAACTTTGATGAAGGGATTCAGGGCACCATCAATAAAATCACAAACAAATTTTTGAAAGTTATCTCTGTTTTTAGCACCAATGGATACATCAGGAAAGATAATTTCTTCATCCGCTTGATATTTAAATCTCTCAGGTTTATGCCACGCCTTATGTGCATCGAAGGTCTTGATTGGATTTCTACCACCTAACAAATTACCACCACCAGAGACGGTCAATCTCCCCATATCTGGTGTTTGCAATGACAGTAGTGTACCAAATCTTCCATGTCTAGAGGAACTATTTTTTTGAAATTTGGTCTTCATCTCCTTTTCCTTAGATAATAAATCACTAAGACCTAGCCCAGCACCTGATCTTTCACTCTCTTCATTCTCCTTTTCATTAGAATTTCTCTTCTGCATAATGTACTGAGGTCTTAACCCCTTTGTTAAATAGTGTATTATTTTCAAGATATCATCAGCCAATAGCATCGTTGATTGATCACTGGTAATTTCAGAACATATTGATAACAGAAAAGTGAACACCTTGTTACGTTCAAAGCAGTTAATACAAGCACCAAGACTCACATCCTCTGCATCAATACCAGTTGGCATGTTGTTGTTCAATTCACCTTGCCTGGAACCACCACTCTTCACTTTCTTGGAAATGGCTGCAGGTTCAGTGGATAACACGTTCTTAAAGAACAGGATACTAAGCCTCAGCATACCATGATCAGATCCACTTCTCTCAAGACCGGGTTTCGCAAGCACAGGTATCACAAGTTTGATGATCGTTTGGAATGTCGAACCACCGTTGTATGTTAACAATAACTTCTTGTATTTCAACTTATGCTTTTTCAAATTACTGTAGTTCTTCAATTGAGCTTCGTACATATCATTAGCCAATTCCACGGGCCAGGTCAAAAGTACGAGCACTTGCAAACACCATTTGGCCAATTTGTTATCATAGTCCTTGGAATAGCCTGAAAAAGATTTCTCTTTAGTGGAATGTTCATCCCAAATGTGTAAGATAGTGACCAAATCCTGTATTAATTCAGATTCAGCACATGCAATGGCAACTTCATAAGAGTTCTTCTCGTCATCGTGGGTTCTCAGCCATTTGGTGATATCCTGTAAACACAGCAGGGCTTCGTCACCTAGCTTATAGGGCGTTACTTTGGAGTCTGATGAGTGATCAAGACCACCTAAAGCTGATGTTAAAATGGCGATGTATGATTTAATTTGTTTATGTGTAAACGTTCTTTGAGGCTTCCTTGCCTTCTGTTGTAATTCATGCTCTTCAACTTCACCATCACTAATATTGTCAGCCAACTCTTCTTCTAACGACATGTTTTAACTAAGAGATCTCACTGTTCTTGGATAGACCTCCTCATCTAAAAGACGCGTAATTTTTTAAATATTTACGTCAAAAACACGCGAAACGCGTTATCGGAATTTATGGCATCAACTCATCGGAAATCATCGCAATAACGGATTACATAATCGTCGGAAAAACACACACTACTAAAGTTTGAATATTCTAACAGTGTATAAATTTTAAAGAGTATAAGGGAAACGTGAGGACAGTAACAAAATAATGTGATTTTATCATTCAGTGGAATTGTCATTAATGTTCTTGAAAGTGAAAGGTTCATAAGCATGGCCTTCACCTTCGAAAAACTTGGACATGGCTTCGACCCAATGTAAACGTAAAGAATGTAACATTGCAGATGTACCTTCCATCAAAACCAAGATACACACGGTCAAGACGAACCACAGACCAAACAGACCAACGACTTTGGCAACATTTAATGGACTTCCCGGATTGTCACTAGTGAAGGCATTGGCAATAGTCATTGACCATAACACGGAGGATAGTTGAGCATGAGCTAATGAAAGGGCCCATAGTCTCAAGTATGAAGCTGTATGGGAGACACAATTTAAACAAAATTCAATGGTATGAATCACTTGGTGAATCATTATATCACCGAAATTAAACTCTTCAGGTTCATCAAAGTCAGAGATCACTAATTCTTCACCAGCATTTTCATCAGTTTCCAGAACTGTACCGGTATGTGTTTGATCATGTAAATTTGAGTAACCGGCTTCAACGGCATTATTGTTCATCTTACGTAGAACCATAGGTTTATATAGCAATAACCATGGAACACAAACCAAAGCCATGAGGATCAAAACCACTTGAACAAAGGATTGACCTGGGTATAATTGATCTTCAATCTTACCTGGTGATAAGAACATATTGATCAGCATGTTTAGTAAACCAGGGGCAGGTTTATCAAGGGCAATCCAATCTCTGGACCATTTGTAAACGATTGTCAAAGCCAAGTAACCAAAGATCGATTGCATAAAGACAATACTTGGAATGAAATTACCAATGATATCAACTCTTGATTGTCTATGTGTGTAATTGACAAAGGAGAAACATAAACTGTAAGTCATATGGACAAACCCCATTAAGATAGATAGTTTCATCTTGTAAGAGTTAGTGAAGATTAAATTGTTCTCTGTACCGTGCCAAGCCCAATCTAAACCAAAAACATAAGTGCCAACTTTTGTAGCTTCAATGGTTTCACCTACTTGAAAATCTTCAGGGTATTTCCATCCAGATTTGAACAAGGTCATTGATTTGGAAAAGATATCATTGTATAATAACCCAGTGTACATGGAGAAGATACCCATCAATAACAATATGTAACGACCAGAATAGGCCATATCAAAGATTTCATCTTTTTTCTGTAATGCTAGTTTTCTTTCATTTAAAACCAGGACAAGGGCAATCAATGTAACGATGAACCCATGACCAATATCACCAAACATAATTGCAAACATGAATGGGAAAGTAACCACAGTGGCTAAACCTGGGTTAACTTCTTGATAACTGGCAATACCATAGGCATCAACGATGCTTTGGAAAGCGTCTGTGAATTTGTTGGTACGATGATAAGTAGGAGGGGCCTTGTTTGTCTTCACAACACTTAGTACCGGTGCAGAAGATGCTTCAATATCTCTCAAAACGTTTTTAGCAATTCCAATTTCAGAAGTTGGGATCCAACCTTCAGCGATGAACCCACGTTGACGGTCTTCAAATAAATTCAAAGTTTGATAAACTAATTTTTCTCTTCTAATGATAGCTTGCCATGTCTCTAATTGATCTGCAATGACGAATAATTCTGTGTGTAATTGTTGGTGGGTACTTTCTAGGACTTGATCCAAATCTGTAATTTGACGGTTAATTTGATCCAGTTCTTGCTGGTAGACATCTGTATTTGAGCTAATATCAAAGATATTACCATCTAATGAGTCAATAATCTTTTTAACTCTTTGAAGAAGGATTTGACCATGTGTAAAGACAATGAAAACGTCCTTCTCTTCAGATTCACCTGATAGCAAGTTCAAAATCGGTTCATTAATTGGTTCATGGTTGAAATATAAATTACCTCTCAATGTTCTCCATAGGATCTTGTTTAGAATAGGAATTTTCTTTCTGGAGATAGATCCAACGATAAAATTCATAGCTAATTCACTCAAATTGGAGATCTCAACACCGGCTTCTAAACTCTCTTGTTGTAATAACAATGGTGAATCATCTACACGGTCAACACTAATTCTTACCTGTTGTTGAGTACCAGAATCAAAGAAGGCTCTAGAACCATTAAGCACAAATCTATGCTCCAGAAGGTTGAATTGTCTTTTCTTTAAATCCTCATAAGAAGTCTCTAACTGGGATACTCTTGTCTCTAAAATACCGACATCAACGGTTAGAGATTCAACATTGGCTATAGTGCTAGGTTGTAAAGTTAACAGTGGATCATGTGAAATCAACAGATTATGTTCATTTTGGATAACACTTTCCAAATATCTTAGTTGACGTTCCACATTGTCCAATTTTCTAATCTCTCTAACAAAAGTTCTTTGGAAAGCACTAACAGAGATATTTTTGTCCACAAATTGAACATTTCCTAGATCCCCTAATGACAGGATAACGTCTCTAGCAGAGTCCTTAGGGATATATAACTGTACAAATGACATCTCCGCAGAGCCTATCAAGGTTAGTTAGTAAAAAATTGTCAAAGGGCCAGATCACCCCAGAGAGTGTGAGAGTAAAGACACGTACGGAAAATAGCCTCTTCAGTCATGATGGCACGATTGCTTTTGCTCCGAAAGTGGCGTATGGGAGGTGGATATCTCCTGATAGACTAGTTCGAATCAATTGGACACAATGCCTATGTCTTGAATGGGTATTAAGAATCCTTTTTAACTCAATTCTTGAATCTTTTTCTTTCGAGGCGTTTTTATGATTTAAGTAATTACGTAGCTCCGCGAAAACACACATTAATAGCTAATTGTATACACTCCAATATATTATGACTTATCCTGTGTCTTTTCTGTGTCTTTCCCCTTTGATATAAGAAGCTCTCAATCGACTCTCCAAGTGAATTCCTCCTTACGGTATTTCACCAAGAAATGTGGGTTTAAGGTCCCTTTTAAAAGATTGAGGCTCTGTTTTATAAGGGATCTTTACCAATTGCGCAAGATTATGAGCCCCGGTCCTTTTTAAATCTGTCAAAAATACTCATAATTGTTTTTCGCGGGTCATTTTCCCATCTTATACTCATTAAATTTGTGTATGAAACCCGAAATCGCCACTTAAAACCCAGAATTAAAGGTCTTTAAAACTCATGACACCCTCTGTGTCCCAGATAGATATACTAGCTGATAGTATAAGACGGCAGCAGCCGAAATCCACGCCCAGAAACGGCTCCTATCTCTCCGTGAACACCAATCTTACGACTCATGACAATTCACTTCAACCATCAACTACTCAAACTACTCAAAGTTCTCAAACCGCACAAACAACTTATTTGATCCCCGATTTTAAGGCTCTTGAGTCCATATTCGAACATACAGAGAAGATAGAGACACTTAGAATACCCGGGTTTGAAATCTATATCGTTGAACAATGGGCTACAGAAAGAAAATACAGCAACGTGATTACATCTTACACTGGTGATTCGGAACATCAAATTAAAGTTGGGAAGATAACATTATCAACTGATAGCTCACAATGGGATGAGAAAGTGGTTGCTTATTTTGAAGAATTGAGAGATTCAGGTTCAAAATTGAAAACAACTGAGCATGGTCACTTATTTATTACTAATTTGTCAGATTTCCCTTCTAACTTGAACTTATTACCTATTGTCACTGGTTATGTCCTTGATGTTTGGGATTCATTTAGAGTCAATTTGAATTTGAGAAAACTTCATTGTGGTGGTAGATCTGCCCTGCTTCTGTCTTCACCTTCAGATGCCTCAGAGGATAAATTTCGTCAAATTTATAAAGTTCATCCAAAAGTTGATATTGTATGTGCCGTTAGGGAATTAGTCACTGTGGTTCAAATTTGTCTTGTTGATTTCAAGCTTTTAGATCCAAGATTCGTTGATGGGTTATTCTGTAACAAAACAGAGGCTAAGATTATGGAATGGTGGGCTTTGTATGGGTCAATGTATTTTGGTATTACAAAACCAAGTGATGGTGTATTAGGCTCTACAACGGTGTCTGCTATCTTAGGTTTTGTCTTGAGTTGTAATTTCAGGCTAGATATGACCGGTTCTGATCTACCCAAAGAACCATTCAATTATTTCAACTTTAGAGTTAACGTTGGTAAGTTTCAGCGACAATATAATTTGGAAAGAACTTGGTATTTAGATCCAATCACCGTGGAGAAATTATTTAGAGTCACATCTAAGACTTCAGATATTTCAAAGTTGAAAAAAGCTGTGAAGTATACAGTTCATGATATCTCTGGTAGAATAAGTTCTGAACAATCATCATTAGAAGTGTTGACTTTAGATTTGGATAAATCTTTGAAATATTTCACTTGCAGTCCAAGATTAGCTTATCTATGGTATGGTAAAGGTAATGTTGCTGATATCAAGGCATTTCAATATCATGAGTCAAGACCACCGACTAATTACATTTCAACTTCTACTTTAAGATCAGGTGTTGGCAAGATTAGAAATCTTCCAAAAAAATTACAATCTGACAACTATTCATCTTCTTTAAGAAGAAGAGAAGATGATTTAGATTCATTCCTCCATTCAGCAACAACGCCTGATGCAGAATTATGCCCTGATGTCAATAATGTGGATGAAGATAGTCTTTGCAATGATGATAATAATGCAGAAGTGATTTGTGCAAAACCTAGAAAGATTTTAGACGTTGAAAGTTTTATGAGCCATAAAAATAGAAGAATGTCATATCCATACCTTTTATCAGAAATTGGATCAGGTCAATTGTCATATGAGAACCATCATGTTGATCTAACTACAAAATCGAGAAAGACTCATCAAATGAAAAGATCAAAGAGTTTTTCATTTGTTGAAGCAGCTGTATTGAAATTCAATACTGAACCATCATCGCTTTCATTAGCTAGAACTATGAAAAAACTTCAATTGAAACAACTCTATGCTCAAAAGTCCATGAAGTCTCATTGTTTAACCATTAAGGGTAATAAAACTAAGATTCAAGACACTGGGAAAGAATTGACTAGATTGTGGAACCGAATGGCTCCGTTATTACACCATTGTGAACAGCAGACTCAAGAGGAGGATAGATTACAACTGAGAATGGCAGATATTGAAGCCATCGGTGCACGTCTAGAATATGAAATTAGACTGTTATCCACCAAGGTTCGTGACACAGAGGATAGTGTGAGTGATTTTGTTAGAAAAGTAAAACAATTAGAACTATCAGTAAATGATCAAACAGAGAGTTTAGAAGCATACAAAACTTTTGATAAACGCTATTGGTATAAGAAGTATCAACAGGGGAAGTTTTGGAAATATTTGAGCATCTTGGAGGATTATTCAATAGTGAGATGGATGAAAAGTATGTTTTACAAAAAGCAAGAAAACGTCGAGAGCGATGAATACGAAGGCGATACAATCGTTGTTAATGAGAAACCCAAGAGTACATGATTATGAAAGAAAGAGAGAGAAAAAAAGGAGTAAAAATTTGTTTAAAAATCGTAACGTTACATGCATTATTAGTTTTATTTAATTTTATTCGTAAGATATATCATTTGTAGCTTGTTGATCTCTTTCACAATCTCATTTGTTGTTTCATTGATCTTTCCTTTCATTTCAATGGTACCATTTAAGATCTCTATTAACTCGTTAATTAAACTTACCAATGAGCGAATATGGTGTCGGCTGGCCTCTTCATCATCTTTCAATGCACCGATACTCAGTTGGATCTTCTCCAGGTGGATTCTCTCATTTACTTTCACATTTGATAAATCATCATTCAGTTTCAACCAATCAACAAGTGATTTCAAGATCTCTTCGTTCTGTGTCAATACCGTGTCCCATTTTCTTCCTATGTATTCCTCTCTTTGAATATCCAAAAGCAATTGCAGATTTTCATTCTTGATCCTTTCTAGTTCTTGGAATTCCTCATATCCTTCATCTTCTACGGCTTCTTCATGGTCATTTTGCCTTAAGATGACCCCATTTTCATCTGTTTCAATAACGGAGTAATAAGCTATCTTCTTGAGGAGTTCATCAATCTTGTCCACACTTGTCCTCGAAGTTTGCAGTGCATCTTTCAGGTCAGTGCTGATCTCTGAGACGTGCTGGAGTTGGTCCTTGGGTAGATCTTCTGGAATCATCATTCGCTTTGACTCTCCTTTATGGTCTTTATTTGTTGTTTTCATGTCAATAATCTTGAGTTTTTCTAAGTGAACTCTGCGGGTAAATAAACTCATCGGCTAAATTGAGAATCAATCAGGATTATTTCCTAAAATGGGTATTTTCAGGCATTTTTTTCTAGTTTCCAACGTTTTGGCGTGGGCAAAAGCTCACGAACCAAAAACAACAGGAATTGAACAAAGATTCAACTATATTTAAGGACCCTTATAAACACAGAGTAACTTTAGCGCCATAGTTTGCCATTGAAGGATACCTTGAGAATCCATATTTTCATTGTTTTTCCTTGTGTCTTTTCTGCTCGCTGAACATTGGTGATCCATAATTTGATTCGTGTCATATTGGAGAGAGACTACACCAAAGTTACGACATGTCCTCAAAAGAAAGCCCTAATGGCACCGTCGGGGCCCACAAGAGTGGAACAGCTATCGATCCAGTGACAATTGTTGTCAAGGAGTGTATCCTGATCTCCAGTTCCATGAGAAAAGTCTCTAAATACTCACAGTCTGGTGTTGCTGCCATCCTTGGTGGTGGTAGTGATCTGTTCAATGATAGTGGTGACTTGAAGAAACTGGGGTTGAATCCCAATGCTGGGTCAACTCCAAGCGTGAATGATCCACTCCTTTCTGGGTTCATTCAATTGAGACTAATGTTGAACAATCTACAAAACTTGGACGACGTTGATTCATTGACTTTATTACAACCTTTCCTACTGGTCATCAAATCAAGCTCCACATCAGGTAACATTACCGCCTTAGCATTGGACTCATTAGCTAAATTCATTTCATACAACATCATCTCTAGAGACTCAAAGAACTTGGAGTACACGTTGACACATATCATTAACTCATTAACCCATTGTCGATTCGAAGCATCAGAACAATCGTCTGATGATGCCGTACTATTAAAGGTCCTGAGACTACTAGAGGTCATTCTTGATTCTGAACTAGGTGATTTACTATCGGATGAGATTGTCTTTGAAGTTGTTCAAACGTCATTGTCATTGGCTTGTAACAAGAGAAGAAGTGAAGTGTTACGTAAGGCTGCTGAGTTGACACTATATGGCATCACTAGAAAGATCTTTCGGAAACTTGATTCAATTGAAGCAGAACATGCACAACATGTTGTTGAGGAAACTCAAGATTATTCAAAGAACCAACTCATTGAAAATATTGGTCCAAACGAAGATCTCAGCCAAGGTAAGAAATCATTAGATTTGTCAGAACAAGTTGAGAAACCTTTTGGTTTAACTGCTATCAAACAATTCCTTGGTCTATTGATATCTGTCATTGCCCCAGAAAATCAATTGAAACACACTGAAACTACAAAGGTCTTTGCTTTCTCATTAATCCGCTCGGCTATCGAGCTTACAGGTGATAGAATTCCAAAATTTCCAACGCTTTTGAACTTGATTGCAGATCCCGTTTTCAAGCACACTTTACAAATCATTCAATCCAGTAATAACCTGCCGGTACTTCAAAGTGCTCTTCAACTCTTTACCACATTAGGATTGACCCTTGGAGAATTCTTACAACCACAAATTGAGCTAACACTTACATCTATCTTTAAGACCATCTTGCCCGCTGAAGAGCCTAAGGACAAAAAGTCTTCTGCTAAATCAGGAAAATCAACGCCTGTTGACCTTAATGCGAAGACCGCCTCTGCCAAAGAGTTGATCATTGAAGAAATCTCCATCCTATGGACAAGATCACCAAGACTGTTTGTTGACTTCTTCGTGAATTATGATTGTAACTTCCACAGACATGATTTGACTGTACAATTCATTGACTTCTTGGCTAAGTTGTCACTTCCTGAAAGTGCTTTAATATCTAGTGAGAGCGTCCCACCAACGTGCTTGGAAGGTCTATTGTTATTCATTTCAAACTTGAATGACAAGCTAAAATCTGCTGATGATTTCTCAGATAAACCGGAACACCCACTACTTCAAGACAAACAAAAGAAGAAAGAGTTCATCGCTGCTACGAACATCTTTAACAACAAACCTAAGGACGGTTTAGCCGCATTGGCTGACAAGGGATTCATCAAATCTGCTGATGATATCAAAGACATTGCCCTTTTCTTCTACGAGAAATCAAGTAGATTGAACAAGAAAGTTTTAGGTGAATTTTTAGCCAAACCTGCCAACACTGAACTGCTGAAGGAATTCATGTCACTATTCCAATTCAAAGGTTTAAGAGTTGATGAAGCCCTAAGAATCATTTTGAAAACTTTTAGACTACCAGGTGAATCTCAGCAAATTGAAAGACTTGTTGAAACTTTTGCCGCTCGTTATGTTGAAACTCAAAAGGCTGATGATGAAGAGAAATCGGAAGGTGAACATGAAGAGACGACCGACTCTACACCGGAAGGCGAAGAGCCCGTTAGGCCTGATGCTGATGCCGTGTTTGTTTTAAGTTATTCCATTATTATGTTAAACACTGATCTTTACAATCCTGTTATTAAGGCTCATATGACAATCGTTGATTACAAAAAGAATTTAAAAGGTGTCTATGGTGGCAAAGATTTCCCAGATTGGTACTTGGAAAAGATCTTCCAATCTATCCAAGATAAAGAGATTGTCATGCCTGAAGAGCATCATGGTTCTGCTCAATGGTTTGACGATACTTGGAACAACTTAATTGCTACCAATTTGGTCTTGCCTGCTGAAAGACATACTTCTGATTCATTCACTGCGAATGACATCCTGCAATTTGAAAGACAAATTTTTAAGACTACTTTTGGAAGGGTCTCCACTACTGTTTTCAAGATTTTTGAAGTTGCTTCCGACGATCAAGTTGTTACCAAGATGATGAGTACTCTGGACCAACTTGCATTCATTGCTGCTTTTTTCCAACTAGATGGCTTCGTTGACTCCTTGGTCTCAAGATTGGCTGTTCAAACAGGGTTGACTGGTAAGAAGAAGGCCGTTGCTGAAGGTGCAGCTAACACCACTCCATTAAAATTGACTAAAATTAAGGTTGAAAATGGTGAAAGTATTAACGTTAGTGAAACTGCCGTTGTATTCGGTTCCGACTTCAAGGCCCAAGTCTCCACTGTTGTGTTGTTCAGAGTGTTGAAGAGAAACATCTCGATCCTAGATGGATCATGGATTCAGATCTTCAAAATCCTTGTTACACTATTACAAAGTGGATTGATTGATCCAAACTTGGTTCCATCATTCCAGGAGAACAACAATTTATCTAAACTACCAAATATTAAACCAGAAGTTGTCTTGTCGAGATCTGCTGCTACTAAAGGTTTATTCTCCACTTTTGCCTCATATTTAAAGGGTGAAGACGAACCAACTGACGAAGAAGTTGAATCCACTCTATCAGCACTTGACTGTGTGAAGTCAGCTAACATCAGTTCGTTGTTTGATGAGCTTGAACTGCTGAATGAGCACAAGGCCACTTTGATTGAAGCCTCGTTGGAGCATCTACCCGTTGAGCTGACCGCTGAAAACGAGAAGTACTTTGAAGCTCAATTGTTCTTTGTTCTTGAATTTGCTATTGCACTGTCTATCAGTCTTGAAGATACTTCATTTTTCAGCAGACTATTCCAAGAAATTGAAAAGGCATTGTCTCATAACAAGGAGTTCAAACTGAAGGTCGATTCACAAGTAAAGCTATTGACTTATAAGCTTCTATTGATCAATCATAGTGAAAAGGTTGAAAATGAAAGCATTGCGACGACCCTTGATGGTTTGATTGCTTTCGAAAGAAAAGTTTTTGAAAGCAAAGCTAAACAACTGATTGATCCAATAACAAAACTCGGCCTACATTCATTGCACTCATCAGTTGCCCTATCCAACGAGAACTACTGGAAGATTTTGAGAACCATTGCCTCATTGTCTGATCATGCAAAGACTATTTTCAGATTCACAGAAACCCTGGTGAAATCATCACTTTCAAAATTTGATCAGAAGAACTTCATGTGGCTATTGGGTCTCTTGGATGAAGTCTCTGCTGTTGGTGCCATTGGTAGTCAATGGGAGCATGAGTATGATGAACTAATCAAGAGTGGTAAGAAGGTCACTAGGGAAAATCCTTATTTGGACATTGTCAACACTTCTATCCATTCCATCAAATTGACCAGCTCATTATTAGAATTGAAACAAGATCTGACCAAGGAAGAAACATATGCTCTTGTGCAAGCTTTGGCTCACCAATGTTTAAATCCATGCATTCAAATTCGCTCATACGCATTGAGTTCCCTAGAAGAAACTGTCCTACAAATCAAAGTTGATGAAGATATTACTGCAGACGGTATTTTTGAATTAGGTTTATTCCCATTGCTGAACGAGGAAAACATTGAGAAATTAGATATTTTAACAGTGATCTCAAAAGTCTATTTACATTTCTATAAGTTGGACAAGGCAGATAATCAAATATTCTTGAAGATCTTGGACGTTTTCAATCAACACATTGAGGATCCAAAGATTGAAACAGAGATGCAGAACTTGATCAAGAGGAAGAAAGAGTTACAGAAGATTGATGAAGCTGAAGTTAAGGACGTTATCAAGGAAGAACAGCCTGCAGAATTAGAAGTAGTTGAGGCTATTGATGAGGGTGAGAAAGAAGGCGAGAAAGAAAGTGTGAAAGAAGGCGATAAAGAAGGTGTTGACAACCTAGAGGTTGAATAATTTTAGTTATATTTGTACATTATACCCAATCATAATCATATTTATAGAAATGAGCTAGCGTAGTCTCTTCTACATTCACTCAAGATCATGATCTATCATTCATATTCATTCATCGTCTATAGTGACTTCCAATAGTATGGAACTATTTTTCAAACCAGCATCGGCAATCGTTTCCTCTAATTTGGAAAACAGATTTTCCCTTTGGCTGGTTAAAGTGAAGAAGTTGTCACCAATTTGAGGGAACAAAGCCTTCACAGTTTCGTAGATAACTTGAACTTTGTTCTCAGTATTGAACTTTCTAACGAGTCTCTTCCCGTCACCGGTACGTATTTGTATACGAGTAGCAGTAGCACCTTGAACTTCAGGTTCTGGATGTTCAATGGCTTCAATTTTCTTTATCGTGTCTTCTTCGCTCAATTCCTTTTCATCTTCACTAGGCTCGTCCTCAATTTCGATTGGATCTTCTGAGTTACCTGCATTCAATATTTCGACATCGTCTTTATCATCTTCATCTTTACTACCCAACGACTGTTTAATAGCATATTCTAACTGCTGCTCTTCTGTGAGGACTGTAGGATCAACCTTTTTCTTGTGTTGAACAATTGGGTTTACTGAAGCTGGATCCAAGGAGAATTGTCTCAAGAACTCAGATACTTCATTAACCCAAGGGGAAGGTGTTGGCACTTCCGACCACATCTTCAATCTTTCACCAGTCATTGGGTCCAAGATTGCAATGTGTGGATATTTGTCGAATGAATAAAACTGTGCATATTCTTGACCCCATAGTGCGTCATGAGCATATTGCAGAAAGATAAAGTTTTCTCTGACTATTTCCTTCACTGATGAGTTTGACCAAAAGTCTCTATTCAGCACTTGACACTGAAAGTCAGAGCTATCCTGGATATTTACGAGCACCCACTTCTTTTCCTCTCTTGCTTTTCTTTTTGCAGTGTCTAAGTTAGCCTTTAGCATTAGATCAAATGGCGGTCTAAAGATCTTTGCCAGCCTTCTCTGACTATCCGATAGACCAAATTGAATAGGTTCGCCATCACTATCAACTTCCTCTAGGCGATCTTCATCATCGGACATCTCATCGTCCATATCTGTTTGGTTGAAAATACCTCTTCTAGCAGAGCCAAAGACAGCTTCAGCGCCATTATGGCGACCTTGATTCAGTAAGGAGTTAAATGCTCCACCGACACCACCAAAAGTGCCTGGAAACACATGCACATCATCACCGATCAATCTCTCATGGACAGCTTGATCAGGGGCTCTTGGCTGCTCCTGTTGTGCCTGGTATGCCTCACTCTGTAGTCTTTCAGCAAGAGCAGCGTCTGATTCAGAGTCGGGGATAGGTGTAGAATCGTGAGTTTGAGTGGCGTTGGCACCAATTGAAGGACCATGTTCGAAGAAAAGGGAAATAGCAGTCTCTAGATCATTACCAGACATTTCTAGGAAGTTTTCCGCCACTTGAGCGTCACTGGAGCCTGTGATGGCTAAGAAAGTGTCAATATGTTCTGACATGATCACCTTGGTTATTTATGCTTGTGAAACCGACTAAACCTCGTAATTAAAGTAGCAGTAGGGTCAGTAAGTGGAGATTATCAACAATGTTTACTTTTCAGGGTATTAATGGGAGGGAATGAGCACAAATTTGAATTAAATTCTCTATTTTGTGGCAAACCTCTATGTTCCTGTTTTCGATTTCCAAAATATAAAGGAGTCGTGGGCCTACCGAAATCACTTTTAGTTAGTGCTGATTTATTCACCTTTAAGTCTATCTCCACTCGGTAAATTTCAGACCACACAAAAAGCTAAAAGTGAAAAGTATGAAAAGTTTTTTTTTGTTCTCGAGTTTTATTCCTTTTATATAAATTTAATCATTGTAAAACACATATAAAAGTATGTTTAACTGTCTATTCTCTATAGAGAAATCAGTCTACTTATTGAGCTACAGTCTACTCTTCAAAGTCTGGAGTGGGAATCAAGAATCCTGAGCTGATTGTGTAATGTTGTGGAACCTTCTGTTGAAGATTCAATTTTACTGCAGTTTATGGTCTTGACACCCCCCTCTAGCGAGGATTATTCAATATCCTTGATGGCTCATGAATCCCCCTTTGAAGGGACACTCATGTGGCTTTATAAGCTTTCGAGATAGAACCTCGTTGTACTAACTTTATCATTTAGAATGACTAGAACTTCCGTCTTAGCTGATGCTTTAAACGCCATTAACAATGCTGAAAAAACTGGTAAACGTCAAGTTATCATCAGACCATCATCAAAGGTTATCATCAAATTCTTACAAGTCATCCAAAGACACGGTATGTGAACATAAATCTTACTTTTTTTCTTTCAATCTTGTTGGGGTCTTTGCTATATAGTTCTGTTTAGGAAACCGGGCTTATAACTGGATGAAGTGCTGTTTACAAGTCTCATTTCGTCCTTTAAGTGTCCGGGAAAACAAGGGTTTGACTTAATTGACAAATTCGGAGGAAACGATTCTTACACGTTGAATAAGGCTGAAGTTTAACTTCCATGACCTACTTAACGTTTACTTTTCCTTGACATCTCATTAAAGGCAGCACCATTTTGAAAGAAGAAGATTAATCAAGATTTGAAATTGAAGTACTAACTCATTACTTAGGTTACATTGATGAATTCGAATACATTGATGACCACAGATCTGGTAAGATTGTCGTTCAATTAAACGGTCGTCTAAACAAAACTGGTGTTATCTCCCCAAGATTCAACGTCAGAATTGATGACATTGAAAAATGGACTGATAACTTATTACCAGCTAGACAATTCGGTTACGTTATCTTAACCACCTCTGCTGGTATTATGGACCACGAAGAAGCCAGAAGAAAACACGTTTCTGGTAAAATCTTGGGTTTTGTTTACTAGGTGTCTTGTTATATATTTAAAAATTTAGGTTCAATTGGGTTACGAATATCTATGTAGTTGATAATAATTCGGTGTTTACTACTACAACAGTGTAAAACTAAACGTCATTTTATTCATAAACTGAAATGAATCATTGTTCCATTGACTCAACTTCACTTGCATTCAACTCTCTTTTCAAAGCAGCCAAGTGCTGTTCTGCCAACTTTAACATCTCCGCCAAATCTTGATCCGAGTGAGACTTGGCTCTGAATCTTGATTGTTCTTGAAGAGCGTCCTCACCACCTTCTTTAGACTTCTTGTCATCAATCCAATCCCAGATATCAAATTCAACTTTATAGCGAGCATTGTCACTTTGTAGAACATCATCGAGGGATGGAACAAGCATGTACTGCTGGCCGTTAATATCGACACGATTGACATGATCAATGGTAACATGTTGTTTAGGTGAACCAAATACTAGACATCCAACTTTGAATGTCAAATAAAACATCAGAAAAGTAACACATAATAATCCAATTGCACTTAATGGGTTGCTCAATTGTTTGAAAACAAGTTCGATGACACCTTGCAAGGATAATTCTGGTTGTGCTTGTGATGTTTCTTGTCTGGCTGTCTCTTCTAAAGCCTTCCTTGTCACCACAGAGTTTGTTCTTGTCTTAGCTCTCTTTCTCTTCTTCTTACCGCCTGCGGTAGCATTTTTTAAGATACTCTTAATCTCCGTCAACAAGATTGCATATGATTCCTTTTGACCATCCAGTGTACCTTTCTCAATGGCACTTTTAATCCAAGAACGACCAGTCCAAACAATCTCTGTTAAAACGTACATTCTAGTGTTATTATTCTCAGCCCATGACAAATATATACTACTCGTAACGCTGAATGAATTACCAGAAGGAACGTCAGGAGTAGAAGTTGTTTGATTGACTTGGATGTATTTGTCCAAATCGAAATGTTCAATGGTCTCAATTATATGACATTTTGTCTCCTTGGGGCCAATGGGGCCACTTAGTGGCTTTGTGTAATTAAAATTTCTCTTCTTTATTGAGCCTTCTGATTTGAATGCCGGAATTTCACTAATCTTGATGTTCTTCTGAGCTGCAATAATGGATTTGATGTAACTTGTATCATCGCCAAACAAAATAGAGTAAATGGTACCCAATGGGGCGTTCAACACTTCATCCATCACCAAAGTTTCAGAAGATTTCATTTCGTGGTCAATCTTGGTAGGCGCATGACTCTTTGGTCCCACAGTAGGTAAAGACCCACCTTCATCATCTGAGGATTCATCGTCAGAGACATTCTTCTCTGACAGCGAGTTGGATTTACTGGCTCTGCTCAGTTCATCGACCAAGATGCCAATAGCTTCATTCTGACCTGAGATTGTACCTTTCTCAACTGCGGCTTTGATCCAACTCTTCCCAGTCCACTCAATGTAGGTGTATACTGAGATTTTTGTTGAATTGTTGGGACCCCAGGAAAGATAAATTAACGTGTTCACAACGAAGGCATTACCTGATGGGACGTCTGGAGATCTTGTGCTTTGAATTACCTTCACATAATCATTAGGATCATAATGGTCTAAAGTCTCTGTCACTTTACACAAAGTTGTTTTAGGTCCAACGGGTCCACTCAATGGCTTAGTGTACTCATAATATCTTGATTTTACACCATTCTCTTCTTTAAACCCAGTTAACGTGGAAATGTTATAATTTTTCTGCTTTAGAATGATGTCTTTCAAAGTTGAAGTGTCATCACCGAATAACAGCTGATAGATCTTTGCCAACGGTGAATCGATGAACTTCTCAGTAATCTTTGTTTCATTAGAATGCTCTTTA
This sequence comes from Taiozyma odintsovae, assembly GCA_030557705.1. Taxonomy (NCBI): domain Eukaryota; kingdom Fungi; phylum Ascomycota; class Saccharomycetes; order Phaffomycetales; family Wickerhamomycetaceae; genus Taiozyma; species Taiozyma odintsovae. The sequence goes on along the minus strand of JANIVH010000008.1, from coordinate 351,123 downwards.
TGATAAGGTTCTGTAGGTTCGTGCTTCATAGGGGCATTCTCGTCCAACGATGCCTCCGCATTGGCCTCATGATCACTCTCAAACTCATCACTTTCGTCGTCTCCATCATCGTCATCATACTCATCACTATCGTAGGAGTCATACGTTTGTTGACGTGACAGATCATCCAAGTCGATGTTCAGATTAGCGTTAGGGTCTTTATTTAAAGAACCTCGAACCAATTGAGACCAAATCCCCACAATCAATTCAAATGTGGTATCTCTTTGCAAAAAAGAGGCAAAGATATACTTTTTGTGTAGAGTTTGCACCACAATGGCATTATGGAATAGCCCAGCTGTGGTCTTCTTTTCAACTTGCACAACTTCTTCGATTGGAATAGTCAGATTGGTGACCCATCCTAAAATGTTAGATTTAAATGATAGGTGATACTCGGAAACATAAATCTTCCCCTGGACTAAAATTTCCTTTTGCAAAGCACAATTGTAATCATCAATTAGTCTCTCTGATTTTGGTATTGTCTTGAATAAATCATGGAATTCATTGTTTCTCTTGGCACTGGCAAATGAACCATTTTTCAAATCTGTAGAAGAGTTTGTCATTGAAGCGGCAGGAGTGATTTCAGCGCCAAAGTTGTTCTTGATCGGTGTTGAATTCCCATTGATTGAAACATCTGCATTCCCCGAGCTTATACTCTTTCGGTGACCCCTTCTGAATGTTTGATCTAAATTTGAGAGTTTGGCTGCGCTTTGCTTTAACCCGCCTGGCGATAATGATCTTCTAAAAGTGTTGACTGGTGATATAGCTCTTCTTTCTATAGATTTGGCACCACTTTGTATGGTTCCGGATCCTATAGTGGATGCTCCAGAATCGTAAGATGTAGTAGGTGGAATATTTGGCTTTGAATTGTCTTCAGATGGAGTTTCTTCATCATGAGGATTTGAAAAGTAGTCCGTAGCGTGAGCACCGTTAGTCTTTTCAGATGGTAGTGACACAGTGCCAACTATGGTACCAGATGGTGTTTCTCTAGTAATTTCGACTTGAGGAACATTGGTTTGATTTGATAAGGACCTTTCTCTGTTGTTTTGTCTATTCCCATTACCATTGATACCACCTGAAGCTTCATCAAATCCCAAGTCTTCAAGACTCAATTCACCTCTACCCAAAGTACTCAAAATTGTCTGTCTCAAAGGCTTGAATTGGACATCATGAGCCATTGATGGTGACGATTCCTGTTCAATTGCCAAATCATCATTTTGAACTTGAGTCTCTTGTGCTGCGCTCTTACCCGAGTGTTCTTTGTGTAGAAGCGTGTCTAAATGCTGAGTGAAAGAGTCTGAGAGTGTCATTTCAGGTTCATTGGTTGAATGCTTTGGAGGATGAGATTTAATATCATCCGCATTTTGAGACGTTATTAACTGAGTTGCAGCATTTTGGGCAGCATGAACCAAAGTTGAAAAGAAACCAGAGTTGTTCTTAGAAGAGTTACCAGTGCTTTCAATATTAGCCATGTGTTCCTCCACCTGGTGAGGAGATGACAAAGCTGGTTTCTTGGAGGAATGTTGAGAGTCTGTGTCTCTATGTGATAGTTCGCGGCTCGGGCGGTGAGACAGGGACTCATTTTGAGAGTGTTCTTCATCCTGTGAACGTCTCTTTTTAAGATTGAGAAGTGAGTGGTTGTCTGGGGTATGTCTTTGCTTGTTCGTGTGGATCCTTGAAAAGCTTATAGGGGTCTTGGAGGGAGAAGAAGCACGTTTGTGGAGGCTATTGCTGTCTTCCAAGTCCCCAGCGTCTTTGCATTCCATGCTTACTAGTGGGAGTTCTGAGATGTGTGCAGTGCTCTGGTGGACAGAGGAAGTGGGTTTCCTTCCACGTAGAGGCGAAGACTGGTCATTTAGCTCTAAGCTCTGTATGTGGTCTTGATTAAAGACCTGTTGATTGTTCCTTGCGATCGTCGACTGTGTGGAACTTGGATCAAATGAGCCAATTGAAGGCCGGTTTTGTGTACTAGCATCACTACTGGCATGACTGCTAGCCATGGAGTTCCTCTTCTTCTTCTTTCGGCTCAAATTGAACGTCATGTGGGAGCTTGTGTGATAGTTTGTTATATTTTAATGAACTTGCGCAAGAATTTTAGTGTATATTTCCAATTTTTGTTCCTGAAAATGGTTGATCGGATACTACAAAGACACAAACAATAGTCATAAAATTCAGAAACGTGGCAAAAATACATAACAAGCTCAACGATCCTCGGCCCACTCGTTTTCTCTCTTAATAGCGGCTTCTTCTTCTGGGGAAAAGTCGTTGACAATGTTAAAAGTACGGCGGATTTCTTCTGGTGATTTTCCTCTAATCATCTCAGCAATAACTTTACAACCAGCGTCTAGTAAAGGTCTAATGTTCAAGTAATTGGCGGCAAGGATAATCTCGTATAGCATCTCCTGGTCAACTTTCAAGAACTCTTTATCCCACTCGTCCACAGGTGCAGACTTTCTACTGTCCTCATCTTCGTCATCTGGGAAATTGGTGTCCTTGTGGTGGGTGGCCCACTCAATCACCTTCTTTAGAACAGAGGCACGCACGTTTGGCACTGGGATCTGGAACTCCTCATCATCATCACCAGCCAAATCACCAATCATGTTCTTAATAAGAACAGATCTTTCTGCAATTTTTCTTTCAACGTTGAAGGATTCACCATCACTGGAAACAATAGTGACTTCGGTCATCTTTTAGGTCTGTTAGTCTATGTTCAAGTACAATTAACACTTTAAGAGAGGGGTTTTCACCGGAAGATGCCTCACGACTAATATACTCACGTTGGGTGGCGGTTTTTTAGTTGTTCTCAGTTTTCGCCATCTCATGCACTTGTCTGTTTTCTATGATCCCTTCATTTTCATTTTGGAACTTCCCGGTACGGCCAGCATCGGCTATAGACTATTATCTTTCTCTATAGACAATATAAAAATAGACTTTACAATTTTTTGTTCACGACTACAATTTGAAATGTTTTCATTCCCTTGTATTGTCCCATAAGCTAAACTTCAAAGTTGGAGTAGACACTGGCACTTAGCTCGTCCAGTTCGCCAACTTTGTCCATGTTATTCACGTATTCGTTACCAGAACTGTTTTTGAAATCATTAGCAGCCTTTGTGGTATTGGCCAATAGCACAGCTAGTTTAACCTTGATTTCGTTTGGTAGGGCACCATCAGTTTGTTTGTCTTTTAATTGTAAGGCAATGTAATTTAGGAATGTGGAAATACCGACATTCACTAGTGACGATAACACGATTAGACTTGATGATGAATCAATGTAATTAGCAGTTTCATCAAGTAATAATCTCAAGCTTGAGTTATCACTATGCAACACTTGTAAATTTTCCTCGTCCAAAATTTGTTGAATAACAAATGTTTCCAAGTTTTGTGGTGGTAATAGCACAGATCTTAAGAAATTTCCTTCATCATTTTGTTGTGACTCAATTAATGTCTGAACTTTGTTTAACAAGATCGCAAATTCATCCAATGTCAATTCAACCCTTGGGTTAATTTCTTCAAATACTTCATCAACAGCAGCTTTAACACGATTCTTAATTTGTAACCAACCACGATTTAATAACCACCAACTGAAGGATAGGTAGGCTTGCTCATTAATGTAATTTTGTTGTTGGGTCTCAGTGTTGGTCTTATCTATCAGTTCAATCTTGTTTTGAAAGCCATGTTTGTTAGCAGCAATCTTTAAAGCGTCTTCTAAATATTCCCTTCTTGCTAAAATATTCAATTGTAATCTTGTAAAGAGGATTAATAGAGCATTTGAATAGATCAATGTTAACAATCTAGTCAAACTTTGACTCTTCAATTCAGACCATAGCTCGTTCTTTGATTTTCTTTCGACTTGTTGAGATTGTGTTAAATTATTAGTGTCAGTAGTAGTAGTGGAGACGTCGTCACTCAATGAAGTATTACCGGGACTTTTTCTCTCCAGTCTTCTTTGTTGTAATGATTGGGTGATAGACTCTACCGGTAATTCATCAAAGATAGGCCCAGATAGAACGGGGATCAAAGCATAGATCGTGTATAGTGCATCTTTTTGCGTTTGCTCGAATCTTCTTCTAATTTGTTCACGAGAAAATCTCTCTTCTGTTAGTTTGGCTTGATAATCAAGGAATTTCTGACGTAAGTAGCCAAAACCAAAGTATAGCACTGCAAGGACACCGGAACTGATCACAACTTTACGACGATTTCTCTGTACGAACTGTCTTATGGATGCAAACATAATGAGTCAACAACGAAATCTGGGGGATGTTGGGTTTGTTGAAAGTGTTGAAAGCAAATGAAAAAAAATAACAGTCTGTTGTTTCCGTTAAGAGACAATTGTGTATGGCAATTGAATATCTGTACCAAGAGTAATATTAATGGTGATCAAGCAAGCTCAAAGGATATTGGTTGGACCTTTAAAAACAATGTTTAAACTACTCAAAATTCTGTTGTTTCCTTAATTCTCGTTTGACCGAGGACGCGCGAAATCTATATGGTGTTCGGATGTTTCTACAGGGTGGAGGTCATTAGTTGGTCATAAGCAATTCAAATTCGTTCATTATTTCTTCTTCTTGGTGATCTTATTCTTTGACTGCTTGTTTTGCTTTTCTGTTAGCTTATTCCTTAGTTTATCACCTAGTTCTCTACTTATCTTACCAGCATCTGCTTTCTTATCACTGTCATCTTCAAATTTAGTATGAGTACCTTTGAAAGACTGTGAGCTTATAGCAGGTTCCGGTGTACCTTTGATCACTGTTGAGTTCCCGCTCCCGCTGTTCAAGGCAGCTTCAATAAATCTTTTTGCAGTGGCAGTATCGACTTCTTTCTCTTTAGGTTTGTTCATATCAGCAGCTCTCTTCATGTAGGACTTTACTCTTTGTAAATCAGTCATTATAGGATGCTTATTCGTGTCTACACCTTGAGATTTCAAATAGGCGAAAGATAATGATGTAAGGATGTATGCGTACCCGTTAGCAATCTTGATCTGCTCTTGTGGTGTACTGGCTTGATTCAGTCTATCTTCAAATGATTCCCCATTCAGTGTGTTGATAAGTGGTTCCAATTCCGCCACTGAGTGGTTAAGGGACTTTATATATTGTTTTATAAGTTCTGTGTTTTCCATATTTACTCTATTGCTATTTGGTTCTCTTAAAAGTGACTTCAAATGGGAGCTTCAACTTCATCTCATCTTGTATAATAAAAAAATTTGACCTTTTTTTCTAATGGAAGCGCAAATTCGCGGTTTTACCTATCTCGGTCAATGGCACAAATTAAATTGCGCCAAAAAGGCGTCAACGAGAATTTATGACTTTCCCGATTGGAACATCACGACACGCATAAGCCGCATTTCCTTTCAAAAAAACGAGATTTCAGGGACTTGAAGTGAGAAATTCATAAGATTACTTGGATAATTATGATCCCTTTGATACGCTATTATATATGTTAAGTATTTAGTGACATTTTCGGGATTTTGGACCCATTTGACCTTGTTTAACCTCCATTTTCCTTATATTTCCCCGTCTGCCAATTTTTAACGTGTATGGTCAAACCAAAAAAATCGATGAAAAAACGCTAAAACCCATCAAACAAGAGCTCTATCAAAAGTTATCAAATCACTAAAAATCCTTTAAAAGAATAATCAAATTTCTGATAGTTGAACATTTTCGAATAAAGATTTAAAAATCAGCTGTCCTGGTGCATTTTAAAAATGTGAGTTTTTTAGTAAAGAGCCATTTTGCGTAACTTCCATTGTGGGATTTTGGGGGATATCTCGAAAACGGACGCAGGTCAAATTATGAAGAATCAGAACTAACGAACAACAATAGTAAAGTTGTTATTACCACATTTATTAAGGTTTAAGCGAACAAGTTCAACCCCAGAATTATTTTCCGTGTGCTTTTCAGTACTCCTCTAGCTTTAGTTTCACGCTAAAAAAATGAGTGAACAGGTCAACACTGAGTATCCAATTAGTGCTCCTTCAAATGGTACTGATCTACCACCGGAACAGAGCCCTGAAACCCTAGAAAATAGCGGCTCTGTTGAGTCTTTCACCCCTGCTGATGTCGATGAAATCACTACAAATATATCTGAATTATATGATGTGGCTGATATCGAGGCACTTCAAAGGAAGCTGCATAATGATTACAAAGCGCTAGCTAAGGAATTCTCAGCAAAAAGAATCAACAGAGTAGATACTTTCATTCAAAAGATCGAAAACGTCCAAGCACAACTGAAAAAAGAGTTTACCGCTCATGAACAATTTGTCCAGGAAATTTTACCCAGTATTGATCCTGAAACAAGTGTTGCTATACCTAGTCTGAAACAAATTCAAATTGAAAAGAGAAAACAGTTTGAACAACAGACTACCTTGACATATTCAAATCATCATCATGGTGCGTCGTATTCACAACCTGAGCCACCTGTCTCTCCTAAGCTGAGTGAAATGCCAATTTTTCCCGAGTCCTTTGAACAGGTTTTGAAACCTTATAGGAAAACATTGGAAGCCCTAAGAAACAAATACAATTATGACGCCAAGCTCATTCAACAATCAGCTGAAAGAGATGTTGAGCTGATATGGAGGCAAAGCACCAAAGAAAGAATTGAAGGCCGTCAAAAACTAAGACGAGAGTACGCTGTGGAGAGACAACAAATTGAAAATGACTTTAGTAACGTATCAAAATATGCCAAACTGAGTGCTAGCGAAAAGAGATACAGAACATCGGTTAGAAAAGTTGGTGAAAAGAGAATCAAGGCAGATCTTCCACATATTACAAAGACAATTCAAAGAAGGAACAAAAAGACTCCAAAGATCATCCTAAACCCACAAAATTTAGCTAGTGCTACACCTGAAGAAGTCATGAACGATTTATTCATCTTGAAAAACACACCACCCTCAAACATCCAATTGGAAAGATATGAAGCCAATTATAAGTACATGGAACAACCTTTGAAAAGGTCGCAGTCATATTCCAAACCAACCATGACAGATATTGTGAATTCCCAACTTGAGGGTGGTGCGAACCCCTCAACTATGCCTACAGACCTCCCAACGCAAAACCGGTCAGTATATATAAACTCCCAGTCTCCACCGCGGTACAATGAACTGCCTAACTTTAACCAAATGCCACCTCCTCAGAACTCTCCACCATACCCATATATGATGTCTCCACAACAGCAGATGTATCAACATCAACAACAACAGCAACAAGCTCTCCATCAGCATCAGCATCACCCTCTGCCTATGCCACAGCATTTGCCACAGCCTCCGCTTCAGCCACCGCTTCAACCTCTGCCTCAGACTCAGCAGTATCAGATTTGGCAACAGCAGCAAGATCAGCAGAGACTAAACCAGCCACCAATGGGGTTCTTTGAAGATAACTCTAGAAGTCGAAATGGTAGCATTAGCTTCCAGTTTTCGCCGTACTCAATGTCCTCAGCACAGACTGGTCCTCCTCAGGGATCTTTCAAGAACTGACTGACCCCGTCAACTTTCACGATTGTTTATGTAACTATAATGTAAAATATAACGAATAAAGATGGAAATGTAGAATTCTTTCAAGTATTCTAAGTTACGCTATGGTTCCTATTTGCCCATGAAGTGATGACAGTTGTTTCTCCGCGAAGTCGTTTTTTATTTTAGGACGTTGGCACTTAAAGGCCAAAAAGTCTCACTATGTAAGGTTTGAGTCTCTGTCTTAGCGTATAACGAGAGGTAGAAGGCGAAAAGAAGACACCGTATTTCTGAGAATGGCTTCAGAAGATGATAAAAGAATATTTGGCATTGTGAGTATACCTATTGAAAGAATTGAACTCTGGGAATCACCAATATTAACCTCATCATCAGCTTCGACCTTTTTGTGTCAATCTTTCCAAGTTGGCTTTAGCGCCACCTGAGTTGTTTGATCCAGCCTCTACTCAGGTAACAGAAGCATTGAAAGATGTCTATATCCATTTCCGAGATTCTGTGGAAGAGGAAACCAGATTATCTACCACATTAGCTGATTACATCTTTGTCCCGTTATCGTACCTCTTGAAACAGCCAAAACTAGGAGATCAGCAGACTACATACCTCCTGAGGATCTTCACACTACTGATGAAGTACTCTTGGTCTCTTCCGCAGTCCTTTCCTTATGTCCTTTCTAAACAATTGTTCCCACTGATTACTTTTCTGACTGGTGGCAGTCCCAACACAAAAGACCAAAAAGAGATCAATGCTAAGTCTGATGAGCTAAAGACTGCCGGTTCAGAAACACTACAGCAGCTATTTGAGTCGCTTGCTATTCAAAAAGAAAACAAGATCTATGATTTCTTTAGTCATGTTGAAAACTTACCTGCCCTTGGTCATAACGTGACTGTCCTTTTGGAATTTGCTCACAATGGTAAGTCCATCGACCTCCAGATACAAGCATTAAAGACCTTGAGAGTGCTCTACTTTGTTCTAATTAACGATGGTGAGATATTGTCTTATATTCTTCCTGGGAACGTGTCCACTCTGACGAAGATTATTGCTTCAACAGAAACTAAAGTTCACTATACGGTGTTGGTTGAGAGTTTGAGTATTTTGCAGGGAATGTTAACTCTCGTCTATGATGACGAAGACTTGGAAGTTGACTTTAAGCAGATTGAGAGCATCTCAGAAGTTGATGACATTGGTGAAGATTTTGACCAGATAAGATTAGAAGATACCACTTTCAAAAAGAATCACAGAACTAAGAAATGGTTGAAAGCGACCTCCCACCAAGTGAAGATGGCATTACAAAATGTGAAGAAGGTACATATTCATGACAAGTATGAAGTGAGGCTCCAATTGTCTGAGCTTGCTAAGGGAATCATTGATCACTGCTTGTATTCCCTGCATTCATCTATCCCTATTGTCATTGAGATTTTGGCATATATGTCAAAGGACAAGAGACTTCAAATCGATCCAAAACATATTTTTCAATCAGATAACCCCAAACATCAAGCTATATTTGACAAATTCATTTCAAATGAGCTCAATAACTCTGTTGAAGTATTCACTTCCGTCATCCAATCACCAAACGAAGCAAAGATCCTCTCCACTATCAATGCTATTAAATTTACGACACAACTAACTGCTGATGAATTCCTCATCTCCAAATTGGTCGACACCTCCATAATTGAAGTCTCAGACTTGATCAACAAGTCGTTATCAAAGTCCAAGATTGTTAGTATGTCAACGGATATCAACGATCTAATGCTTATCACAAATGACATCCAAAAATTACAGTCAGAGGCCAAAACCTTAACTGTTTATGATAAAGTTCTTACCCAGTCTGTTCAGGCGTCACTTGCCGATCTATTCCAATGTCTTGGTGAGCAGATTGATCCTTCAAATATCATTGAAGGTCTAATACAGGGTGAGCCCAAGACCTTGGTCGAAAAGGGTATTTCTTTGTGGATTTCAAATTGTCTGATGCAGGGTTACGTTAATAAGGTCACTCCACGGATTGTCGCAGATGAGTTTCTTGATTTTGATGACAACTCAGAGACTGCTATGATTCAAAAGCCTGACATTGTTTATTCACTGTTAGACTACTCTAAAGATCTACTAGATGAAATGTCAGAGCAAGAGGTCACTCCAGCTATCGAACAGGTTAACTCCATAGCTTTAGATACTATTGGTGCAGCTGCCAATCTGCTGAGAAATGAGTTCCAAGGTGAACTGATTGATTACCTATACCCTGTCATTGACTCTATTGCTTCCCCCTCTGAGGTTGTGAGACAGCATGCTTTGAACACTTCGATGATTATTGCCGACAACCTATACTCCGGTTCCCTATATGAGCTGATACTGGATAATGCTGATTACTTAGTCGACTCCATATCTGTAAGATTGAGCAATGCCATCACCACCAGAACAACTGCCATTCTAGCTGTATGTGTGAAAATTGCAGGCTACAAGGTCATTGAAAGTTTCAAGGATGTCATGGAAATTGTTTTCAGTTTGTTAGATCACTACCATGGCTATGCTGATCTTTGTATAGGATTCTTTGTCCTCTTCGAGATCGTTGCTGATGAAATTAAGAACAAGTACATGAAGGACGCAGGTTTGAACAAGCTTGAGTTCCATGAAGTTTCCACAACTTATGCTCCATGGGGCTTACAGAACGTGAAACAATTGCTACAGCTATTGGACAAACACAACAGAGATGTCTTGGTTGAACCTGAAACTCCTGAAACCCCTGAAGGTGATGATGTTGAAGCTGAGATCAATGAACCCGATAGTGACGACGAAGATGCACCAGTTGATATGGGTCCCGAGAAGGAAGTTTGGTCATCCCCTGTCCCTGAGGACTCGTATAAACTACTCCAACAGGTTACTTACTATGGTGAGAGACTATTGACACACCCTTCAAAGAAGCTACAGGTACAGATCTTGAGAAACTATAATAAAGTTATTCCTATATTTGCAACCTCTGTGAAGAATCTATACCCTATCACTGCTTCTATCTGGCCTGTTGTTTCCAGCCTCGTGAATTCTGATGATGCAAAAATTGTCATTCCAGCAGCTGAAGTTATTGCTCAATTAGTTGAGTACAATGGTAGTTTTGTTTCTACACGTTTCATTGACTTGTGGAAGAATTTAAAGACCAACAAATTGTTAGTCACTGCCGCTAAACAAGCCACTGATATTAAGAAAGTTGTTTTACCTGGGCTTAACTCAAAATGTTATAGTACATTAGTTGACATGTTGGTCACTTCATTGAACTCATTGGGTAGATATGTGCCAGATGTCATCACTGAGGAGATAATTAGAGCTTGCATTGGTGTTGTTGATGTTGAAAAGTTTGAAGTTCACTCAGATGTTGCTTGGATTATCAAGTTAGAAATATTTGGTCTCAATGAGAAGCTAGAACAGCCTGAGAATTATAAAGGTTACAAATTTGCTACAATTAATTAATGATCTGATGAATATTTGTGGTATTGAAAGGCCAATGTAGTTTATTCTTCGTCACTGTCAATGGCGATATCTGGGATTTCAAAATCAGAATCGTCATCTTCAACTTGCTCAGTCACTTGGACTTTAACTTCCTCTGGGCCCTTTGTTTGGACAACTTTGATTCTTTTAGAAGGAGTGTCTTCCTCATCTTCTTCACCTTCTAAAGATCTAGTCTTTGGTTCCTCGGTTTGTTCAGTGGCAAATTGTAAAGTTTTAACTTCTTCGTTGGTTTTAAACACTTGAGGTTGGACAGGAAATTCCACTTGACGAGTCTTTAAGTCTTGTAAATAATCAGTTTTCTCTTCTTCCACAGGGGCATCGGCATCTTCAACTTTCACATCTTCTTCTTCTTCCTCATCATCATCTTCTTCAACGAATTGTCTTGGTTTGTATTTTGTGTCTAAGATAGGGAATCTTGGGCTTGTTAACAAACTTAATCTTTCGTTGTTTGGTAATAATCTCTTGACAATTGGCAATACTGAGAAGACTTCACCATCATTTGGATATAGGACCAAAGTTTCTAATAATCTAGTCATTGATGGAGTGATCTCACCATGGATAGATTGTTGTTTAACAGCAGTTGATATGACGTATTTGACGATTTTAACTCTGAAACTTGATGATAAGCCTGGAACTTTAATCAAAACAATTTCAAAGAATTTCAAAATGGTAGTAACGGTTGTCTTTGATGGATCTGATTCGAATAATTCAGAATGTGATAACAAATCAGCCATTGGGGTGGAATCTTTGTTCTTCTTCTTTTTATTTCTTTGATTATTTTGCTTAGGTGGTTGTTGAGTGTTTGTTTGTTTGTCTAATAGACCATCTAATGGAGTTCTCTTCTTTAGTAATACGATTGAGACTTCGATCAATTTATTAATCAGTTCAAATTCGTTTAAACCATTGAATAATTTCAATAATTCAGTGGTAGTTTTAATGATTGTCAATAATTCAGATTCAATGGCTAAAGCTGATTCTTCATTAATCTTAATCACTTTCTTACCATTTTCATTTTTAACTGGGATGGTAACTTCTAATGAAGCTAAAATATAAGATAAATGTGGTAAGACTAATTTCTTATAATATTTAGTGATTTCATAGATCAAGTTAGCACCATGAGCTTGAGTCTTTGAAATATCATTAACAATAATATTTTGTAATTCTGGTGAATGTCTTAATTCCCTTTTGAATGGGATATAGTTAGTTGAGATACTTAATAGTAAATTTGCAGCTTGAATAATAAGACCTAATGGAACACGAATGGCAAATGGAGTTGGGGAAGTGATCAAGGCAATTAAAATTTCAGTCAACACATTAATACGTTTAGAGATCTCAATTATTGTGATTGATTCACTTAAATCGATCTGTAGGAATGGGAAAATATGTTCTTCAGATTTTGGTAATTGTTCCAAAAGTTCAACCAAATCTTGTTCTTCTTTAAGATCAACCAAATTATCATAAAGGGATACAATTGATTTCAGTTCACTTAAAACTTGAATGATCTTAGATCTCCATTGGTCATCTGGTAATGATTGAATGTTTTGACCAGCACCATTCTTTTGTTGATGGTTTGGTTTGACCAAATTTAAATAAGCATAAGTTTTACATAGTTCCTTTTGTAATGATTTATTCATATTATGGAAATTATCAGTTAATAATTTCACAAGTTTAACCTCAAATTTATTGATGAAAGGTTTAAAAGTAGTTGTATTTTTTAATAGTAACTGGGATAAGATTGGTAGCACAGTGATAACATCTTTCTCTAAATTGGCAATGAAAGCTGAAATAGTATTTGGTAAATTTGGAGTTAAGATTTCTCTAGTTAAGACAGGTTTACCTCTAATACCTTTGATAATAGCATTTAAAGCTAATGAAGCATTGGTAAAGTTCAAAGACACAGTTGAATCATCATTAATGATCTTTAGCAAAGCAACGATGAAGTTTGAGCCAGCAGCGGTCAAGATAATAGGGTTCGATGCAATGACTTGGATCACATGGGTAGCATACCATTTTTTACGATCATCTCTAGCGTTCAGAAGATTAGTGATACGTGAAGTTAAATGTGCTAAATCTGATTTTGATGCTTGAGAAATAGAGGTCTTTGAACTGTATAGAGACTTTAAGACGTATTGAAGATCTGCAGGGTTAGCTGTCTCAAGCAGAGTGACAATCACAGATAGTGGGATCTCGGAGTGGGCCATCGTGAATTGGTGAGTTTTATTCCACTTTTTAAAGTCTTAAAGTGTTTATAACTAAATTGAAGCTCATCGCATTTACATAAGAAAAAAAAAATTTTGATAGGCTTATTTGCCCGTACAATTTGTCTATAAAAAATGGCAGACATGCATTAATTCTTAATAGGATAAAAAGTCCGATTTAACTGGAAATAAGGATACCAAAAAGGGGAAACAACTAATTGAAGGAGAGAATCAATATAACGTGACACAATAACAATTATCCCCTCTTTCAATTCTATTCTCTTTGATTTAGTGAATTCTATACAGAATTTTAAAAAAAAAAAAAAAAAAAAAAAAAGAGAACACAACACAGAAAAAATTCAACTTTATACAAATAACATTACCAAGACACGTACAAAAGAACCTAAAGATGTCCAGTAAATCAGCAGGCTCTGCCCCATTGGTCTCACCTGAGCCAACCACTGCCACAGTTTTCAACTACATTCCAAATCATATTGGTTATCTACGTGTTATTTCCGCAATTGGCTCCTTTACCCTTATGAAATCACATCCGTTATATTGTATCATAATTTATTCAATCTCATGTTTACTAGATGCCCTTGATGGTCATGCTGCTCGTTACTATAATCAGACTTCTAGTTTCGGTGCTGTGCTGGATATGGTTACTGATAGATGTACAACTTCATCTTTAATTGCATTCTTATGTGTTTTATACCCAGACTATGTCCTTGTTTTCCAATTATTGATCTCATTAGACTTGGCTAGTCATTATATTCATATGTATGCCACTTTACAAACTGGTGGTGCTTCCCATAAGAGTGTCACTAAGGAATCAAGTTGGTTATTACATTTGTATTATACTAATAGAAAAGTTTTATTCACTATGTGTGCGTTTAATGAACTTTTCTACGTGGCTCTATATCTATACTATTTCCCATTATACCATGTTACTCTATTTGGTGAACGTTATTCAGCTGCAGGTATCGTTGCCGTTATCAGTTTACCATTTTATTTGTTCAAACAAACAACTAATGTTATTCAATTAGTAAGAGCATCTGTGATGTTAGCTGAAATTGATGTTGAAAATTTAAAGAAATCTAAGAAAATTACTTAAGAATTTCTTTGTTATGTATACTAGATAATAATCAAATAATGAATGCAATTGATAAGATCTACTTATAATTCTTTTTTTCTACATTAAACAATTTCATTATCCCTTTTCTTTAACTATACACAGTTGATAAACTTATTCCAAATTTTAAAAGGTCAGAAATTCTCATTTTGGCATTCTAAATAAAATGTAACAAGATATGTTTTTGCACTGAACACCATCCCCATCAAAACCCAGATAAACATAAATGTTTACCATTCATAAGGAACGATCCAAAAGGATCATTCAACTCATGGGAAGAATTGTATTGGATCAAAGTGCGAGACTTCATCATATAGTATAAAACTTGGAAGGTTCATAAAGATTTTTATTGTAGAAATTGAAAGTAAATTTTTCAATCTGGAAGTTTTTATAGTTATTCATTTTTTTTTACCCGGTCGAGAAACGCTTTAGGGCATTTATCGTTAATGAGAATTACTAAAGTAAAGAGTGGAAGGGTATAAAGAAAGCATTCTCAAATGGAGTCAAGTAGTTTACTTATTCACTATCAATGTATTAAGTGAATTTCAAAAAGAAGCAAATAAACATGGTAAAAATATAAAAAGGAAATGCTCTCACTCAGAGTCGAACTGAGGATCGCTACATTACTAGTGTAGCGCCTTACCAACTTGGCCATAAGAGCTTTTCTTGAAATGTAGTGAGCTGCCGTTCTTTAGAGTCAGCCTGTTTGGTAAGGGCCACCTGATCCCCATTTATGTACATGTGAGGTTTGTTGACTAATCAATCAGTCAAGAAAACTGAACAAATTTCTAACAAAGAAGCATTTAATTCAAATTGAACATAACTTTAACGTTACAAATTCAATTACATATCTATTATAATGGTTGCTAAAGGTCTAGGTGAAGTCGATCAAAAATATGATGGCTCAAATTTAAAAGTTGGTATTATTCATGCTCGTTGGAATTCACATATCATTGATGCTTTAGTCAGCGGTGCTGTTAATAAATTAAAAGAATTTGGTGTTAAAGAAGAAAATATCTTAATTGAAACTGTTCCAGGTTCATTTGAACTTCCATATGCTACAAGCAAATTTACTAAAAAACATAATTTAGATGCTGTTATCCCAATTGGTGTCTTAATTAAAGGTTCAACAATGCATTTTGAATATATTTGTGATTCAACTACTCATGCTTTAATGAGATTAAATGAAACTTTAGGTGTTCCTGTTATCTTTGGTGTTTTAACTGTCTTAACTGAAGAACAAGCTGAAATTAGAGCAGGTTTAAAACCAGGTTTACATAATCATGGTGAAGATTGGGGTGCAGCTGCCGTTGAAATGGCAACTAAATTTTAAATTTTAAAATATCGGCAATTTGCTTAATGAAATGATATATATGATAATATTGAAATTAGGGAGGGATGAAACTTTTTAATGTAGTGATTGGGATTGTTTGTTTATCTTTATTAGTGTTAGTTTTAATATTGATTCTGATCAAAGCAGGTTATAGTCGGATTGAAGGCAATTAACAAACCATTGGTACTTAAGAATGAATATAATTTGTAATATAGCTCATATAATTTACTTTAGTCTAGGACCTTATCTTAAGCTGCCTTGAAATATACACATGTTGCGAAGTCATGCTTATTAGGGTTAAGACCTACGTTATCCTTAACTTCATTATATTGAAAAGACTGTTTACATAGACATTTTTTGTACACTATACAAGTATCGTTATGTTTACTTTGATAAGTGTTGCCCGATAATATTAGCTGGTAAACCATTCAAATATATATTATAAATATTATTTACCTACTTTTACACATTGACATGTAAATGAGTAATTAAAAAAGCTTTTAAATTTCAGTATGCTACAAACTTCAAAATCCGAGTCAAAATGCCGCGGTCAACATTTCCTTACAGACGGTATTACGCTCAAGTGTACAAACAATAAAGAATTTGGTTAATCGAAAGGTTGATTATGTTATTCTCTCATGTCATTGTCAATGACTTGTTTATATACTATATGTGATCACATAATTCTATCCCAGTGACGAACTATAACCGCCTAAGTTGAACATGAATTTTCTATTGTACTATCAGATTCAAGGAAGAGAATATCACTAAAACTTACTTTTGCACACACAAGAGTTCCTAATAGCTGCTATCTATTATGCCTCTTATATTCGGCCATTCACTAATTCCATAAAGTTTCTAGTATAAATAGACGTTAAAAGCTTGTGGCTAGCTAACTCAGTAAAAAATTATGATGTCATTTTAAGAAAAACAAATCGAATTGTAAATAACGTAGCTCGTAGTTTTGTAAATCATGAGTTTCCACTAATGTTTCAAATTCACTGCTTGTTAATTGAATACGTTGTCAATCAACGTATAGTAACTAGTCTATGATAGAAAGGGCCAAATAATCTAGACCTTATTAGTGAACCTATTTATCTTGTGATTGATCCAGATCTTCAAATTTTTTTCAAATAGATTACATCATTTTTCTTTTATTGTTTGACAACGTTATTTAATGTGATGAGTATAAAGATAATTTGTGTCCAATCAACAATAGATTTTGAAACATTAATAGACCAGGGTCTGGACCTACTGATAGTGAGACACTCATTTATAGATGTCTTATCAGTTTTTTAAGGGCATCGATCAATCATTTTAATACGAACACCATTGCTTTGGTAACCAATATCTGTAAACACCCCCTTAGACGCGAAAGCAAGATGATTCCTTGCATAGGAGCTATAGAAAACGAGCACTAAAAGAAATATACAAGAAATTCTAAGGAGTTCTATTGAGGAGACTATTAGGGCCACAGGGGGAAGTTACAATAACAATAACAAAGAGGTTGGACCATGGACAGAACATGGGCAGGACATGAACAGAACATAAAGTAAACCCAAGTTCCAAGTCCCCACTGCACACTGCACATTGCAAACTGCGCCCTGCCCCAGAGCCAATTACAGGGGGCCCCTCCAAGAAGGTCTCTTGGAAGGACCTACCAAGGGGCCTCTCAAGATAAACCAAATCGACGATCTCTCAAAGGCAAATCTGATATTCGCTTAACGGCTCCATTTTTCGCAACTCTTTGAATAAGTCAAGAGCCAGTAATCAAAAGGTTCAATAGACTCAGACCCGGAGTAACCGTGACTGACCGACTTTGTTCAGGTACGGCTCTCCCAGTACCGATAATAAACTCACAATTTCTACGTTCTTCTTCTTGTTTGTTTTTGTTTTGTTTCAGAATTTTTTTTGCGCTTTCTTATGGTTTTTTTTCCCATCGTGACGCGACTGAACGCGCGTATTTATGCATATGCAAATTTGAATTTTTCATAAAAAGCGCGTTCTTATGTACTTATATGACTCTATTCAAAGGTTATAGACAGATTAAAGTAAATGAGATGGGGAATATGAATTGACAATAAGGTATGGAAACACTCTTACTTCTATTCCGTGTCTATTCGTATTTCCCCTGTGGCCAATCAACCCCTTCTCATGGCTCTAAATATTAGTATTCCATCATGCATGGCTTCTCGTTTCCAAGCTTTTAAAAAAAAAGAACACCACAGGACCGTTTGGCTGAAGAATGATGCACGGACAAAGTTCAAAGGCTTAATGTCCCCTTCGAAACTCGTAAGCCGGGAATATAAAACATGGTAAAGATCCACAACTTTCTATTTTTACGTGCCCACTACCTTTCCTTTAAACATCATTTATTGACAACTTCATTGAGCTCTATATTGTCTCGTCCGTTCCTTTAACACAACTAACCCCATAGCTGTCAATTACATTTCACCAACTTCTTTTCTCTCCTTACGACTATTAACGACCTCCTATCAATAGAAGATATTTTATTAGCCAATAAAGAATTATTAGAACATTCAAATTTTAAACATCAATGAAATTAACTACTTTATTACCTTTTGTTGCATTAGCTTCAGCTTATTCAAACGTTGCTTTACGTTATGATCAATTATTAAAACGTTCAAATGAAACTTTACCAGAATTATCAACCGTTGCTGCAGTTGATGCTACAGCTCAAGGTGAAATTGAATCAACTTCTCAAATTACCACTGAAATTGCCACTTATGTTCCAACAACTGATATGTATGGTAATCCAAGTTCAATTTTATCAACTTCAACAATCACCTATTTAACAACTTATACCGTTCCATCAACTGATGAATACGTTGAAGATGATTCAACTTCTTCATCAACTATTACTTCATACGTTTTAACCACTGTAACTTTACCAAATGGTCAATCTTCAACTGAAACCGTTTCAACTTCTGTTTCTACTGAAGGTTTAAACACTTTAGCTCCTGGTCAATTATATGACGCTGCACTTGGTTCATCCACCGCTGCCGTTGTTACTGAAACTGCTTCTGCCTATAGTTCAGATTCTGAATATGCCTTGAGTTCTTCTTCACCAGCCACTGTCACTGTCACTGAAACTGTTACTGCTTCTGATTGTGCTATTACCTCCGGTGTCTCCACCACTGTTGAGGATATCACTTCTACAATCACTACACAAGTTACTTTTACAGGTATCTTTACCGTTACAAATTCTAACGGTGAAGAATTCCAAGTTTCAACATCAACTGACATTGATCAAACAATTACTTCTGTGATTCATGTTACAAAGACCGTTATTCCAACTTTAACCGTTTCTGGTTCATCAATTGCTACTGCTGCTGCTAATGGTACAATTACCGCTGAATCTACTTCTTACTTCTTTGGTAATGGTACTGGTGCCGGTTTTAACCCATCTTCAATTTATTCAAGTGAAGGTGGTGTAGTTGTTAAACGTTCTTTTATTAGACGTTTCTTAGGATTCTAAATTGAATTATTAAATACGAAATACTGAATGAATATTGAATTATTAAATGACTTTTTATTTATAATTAGAACTTTGTTTTTGTATCATTATATTATACGTTTAATTTTTTTTTTTCTAATTATACCTTTATTGTACTTGTATTGTAAATTCTTCTCCTACTCAATTAAATTCATCTTCATACATTTGGAACTCACCTTTTTGAAAAGTGGCTACCGATTCTGTTAGATAGATCAGGATTAATGTTTATAAATAGTCATAGAATGTAAGCTGATCAAATGACAAGATGTACCTGCATCTCTCTCGTAAGTAATTTCATTAATCCGACATCATCCGAGTGATTTATCTTCCCACCGTTAAGTGCCAACCAAGAAGAATCTCATCTCTGAGAAGAGGTGATGCCCAGTACCTAGCTTACAATACTGTAGACTCTAGTGTAGACCGATATGTACTGTTATATACAAAGGAGAATACGGTGGTTAACTGAACAAAGGCCAAGAACCTGCAAGGTATTTTTTGTATTAGTCTTTTATAGTTAGGCCCTTTTTTTAGCCCCCTGTTAGTTCCCTCCAAGCGTCCTCCCCGTGGCCGAACCGGCTCGGGCGCCCAGAACTTTAAAATACTCACACCCAAAGAGACTAAATTAAATAAGACAACAATTCTTTGATTCCTTTATACTTACAATTACTTGTGTATAAGGGAAACCCATTCAAAGATGACAGGAATCGAAGGTAGTTCCAGTGCTTATCTGTCTCATAATGAAGTGCTTCGTCATACAATGCCTGCGGGTTTAAAGGGCGGCACAGCCGACACGATTATTCAAATGGAAACAGATGAAGAGAAGAAAAAATCTATAGGTTCAAGATTCACTGGAGCATTTAAATTGAAACAAACAGATGGTTACCTTGTTAGAGTTTTTAAGAAATATCTTCGTTTTGTTGGTCCAGGTCTTATGATCTCTGTGGCTTATATGGATCCAGGTAATTATTCTACTGCTGTAAGTGCTGGTGCTTCTGCTAAATTTGCCCTATTGTGTATGGTGATGTTATCAAACATCATTGCAATTTTTTTACAAAGTCTATGTATTAAACTTGGATCAGTTACAGGTCTTGATTTATCTCGTGCATGTCGTGAATATTTACCAAAATGGTTAAATTTAATTTTATGGTTCTTTGCAGAATGTGCAATTATTGCTACAGATGTTGCTGAAGTTATTGGTACTGCAATTGCATTGAACATTTTATTAAAAATCCCATTAGCAGCAGGTGTTGTTATGACCGTAGTTGATGTTTTCTTCGTCTTAATGGCTTATAGACCAGGTTCTTCATTAAAATTTGTTAGACTCTTTGAATACGCTGTTGCTTTATTAGTCCTTGGTGTTGTTATTTGTTTTTCAATTGAATTAGCATATATGCCACCAGTTAACGTTAGAGAATTGTTTAGAGGGTTTGCACCATCAAAGACAATGTTTGAAGGTTCAAATATGCAACATTCATTAGGTATATTAGGTGCTACAGTGATGCCTCATTCTTTATTTTTAGGTTCAGGTTTAGTTCAACCAAGATTACGTGAATTTGATACTGAAAATGGTTATTATAAATTAAATGAAGACGAAGATCCAGAAGAAGCTTATTATCAATATCGTCCAACTTCTAAAGCCATTGATTATGCCACAAAATATTCTATTGCTGAAATGGGTTTAACTTTATTTACATTTGCTTTATTTGTTAATGCTTCAATTTTAATCGTTGCAGCTGCTTCATTATACGGTACAGAAGCTGCAGATGATGCTGATTTATTTGCAATTTATAAACTATTAGCTCAACAAGTTGCACCTGCAGCTGGTACAATCTTTATGCTTGCTTTATTATTTTCAGGTCAAAGTGCAGGTATTGTTTGTACAATTGCAGGTCAAATTGTATCTGAAGGTCATTTAAGATGGACAATTGCTCCATGGAAAAGAAGAATTGCAACAAGATGTATTTCAATTATTCCTTGTTTAGTCATTACTTTAAGTATTGGTAGATCTGGTCTTTCTGATGCATTAAACGCTTCACAAGTTGTATTATCAATTTTATTACCATTTTTAACTGCTCCATTGATTTATTTTACCTCGAAGAAAAAATTTATGCGTATTAAAGTTACACATGAAGATATTCAAATGAATGATTTAACACCTGTTGAATCTACTACAGGTTCAATTGAACAAGATGAATCAGAATCAATTGAAGAAAACTATGTCGATTATAGTAATAGCTGGCTAACAATGATTATTGCTGCATGTATTTGGTTGTTAATTACCGGGTTAAACATCTATATGCTTGCTACGCTTTAATTGATAGACAATAAACAACAACATATAATTAATATTGTTGACATATTTCATTATTTGTATTGGATTTATAAACGGTCATTAAATTATTGTTATAAATATTTAAAAGAAATGTTAGATGTATCTTGGTAAGACGTAGATTATCAAGGCACCATTACCTGCAATCAGTCCCGTAATCTTTTCAGCAAAGGAATGGAAGTGTGTACTAGTAATCAGTAACATCCACCACCATAGCCCCAATAATGCAATAACAGCAAATGAACTTGATTTTATAATTAACAATGATTTCCTCTTTAAACCATTTGCATTTTCAATTTTTTGAAAATCTTCTTTAAGCTTTTTAAATTCATATTCTAATAATCCTGCTTCTATAAGTTCAAACCATATCATAATTGAACTATGTACTAATAGAAAAACGTGACCACTTGGATCATGACCACCGACCCATTGGCCACGAAGTTTACGACAAACTAAACTACCAATATCACCAAGATTTTGAGACCTTATTGTATCATATTGACAAACACCACCTGTCCAAACAAAAATTTTATCCATAATTGGTAAACCAAAACACCATTGTGTGAAAAGATACCACCATAATGTACTAATACTAACTCTAATAGCAAACGATCTTAAATTAATTCGTTGATGATTCCTTATTAAGAAATAAGCCATAACCAACACGGACCAAAACCAACCTTTCTTTACAAACAATTGATTAATTATATTTCTCTTATTGTTGTAATAACTAATCTCTACACTAGAATTGGTCATATGGAGTAATTGACCTAAAAGGACTGTAAATGGGTATATGCTCACAACTGCTAACTCAACAGGGTGTAAATGGTACCTTTGTTGCAATGTTTGAAACCATCCCTTGACAATGGTCAAGTGGTTCGAGTAAACTTGATTAAGTGCCATTGAATTATACCCTTGAAAGTGGCAAATTGGTTGAACATTAGTTTTTGGCACATAAAAATCGTAATTCGTGTTAACAATTTATAGCGGTGGTGTCCGGATGTTTCCCCGTTTCAGTTTCGAGTTTAGAAAAAAGAAAGAAAGAAAAAAGTAACCAAATTTTGCTCTTGTAAAGTGACATTGTCTTTATTTGAATTCATAAATTCATAAGTTCTTAAAAGCTCTCATACAAACAGTCACTATCGATAATGGAAGAATTACCAAGTCGTTGGGAAGTAGAGCTTGAATTTGTTCAGGCATTGTCCAATTTGCAGTATTTGAATTTTCTAGCACAAAGTAAATATCTTGAAGATGAGAAATTTCTAGCGTATTTGAAATACCTTGAATACTGGAGAGAACCACAATATGCTAAATTTTTGGTATACCCCAATTGTCTTCACGTGCTGAGCTTGCTTCAAAGCGAAGATTTTAGACAACAAATTTTAAGAGCAGATGTAGCTGGTGTATTGATGAACGATATGGTGAATAGATGGAAAGAACCACAACACACTTTTGCTGCAACTCCACTAGGAGAAGAGAAAAAAGACAGTGCTGCTGGGGAAGAAGGGGAAGCCACAGAGGTGAAGAAATTGTCCGATACGTCAGTAGCATCAGCATCAGCATCAGCATCAGCATCAGCATCAGCAGCATCAGTATCAGCACCAGAAGTAGCATCAGCACATAGCTAATGTTCTTTAATGAGTTAATGACCTTTATTTTTACGAAATAATTTACTCTGATGTAGTGTAATGAGTTAATGTATTTATTTATTCTTATCTGTCATCCTATTGCGTGCCGATAAGAGCGTGGCTTTTGATTCGTGATTCCGCGAGAAACGAAAGAAAAAATTGTGGATTCAATTTGATCTTTTAAATCGCGAATATATAAAGACTCCCGGCTCGGGTCGAAGTTTTCTCCAGAGAATATTACATTTACATTATAACGAACCTCTGTGTTTTGCGTGATGAATCAACCAGATACTGCAGAGACGATCTTGGCGAAGAAACAGGCTCGTACTTTCCTAGCGTGTGATCACTGTCGTCGCTCTAAATTGAGATGTACCGCTGGGCCTGTACCTGAGGGAAAGTGCCAACGTTGTACAAGACAAAATTTAGATTGTATATACACACCAAAACCTTCACAATTGAAAAAAAAAGCTAGACTAGACTTTAAGGGCTCACCTGAGCACCAAGACTTACCAGAGTACCTTCAAGGTACTATTCATAATTACAATCATGAGTTCAGAACTCGTTGTCCTCATCAACTAGATCCTCTTATCCTGCCGTCAAAGGTACTCCTAGTTGACATCTTGGAAGAATTCTTCAATAACCAATACCAAGCTATCTTTAACTTTATTCACAAAGAATCCTACATTAACTGGGTCAAATCTGATATCTTTGGTAGACAATTTTTTAATTATGATGATCCAAATGATGTCCCCGAATTCACTCCTTGTACACTATTGGCTATATTGGCTCTATGTGCTAGACATAATCATCATTTAATCAAGATGTATGGTGGGTTTAATCAAGATTACAAACCAGAAAATTATAAACCAAGTTTAAGTAACAATGAAATCAACCCAGAATCTGCTTCAAATGCTTCACGTTATTTTGCTTATTACTCCAGATTATTGTTGAAAGATGTCTTTGATACCCCATCAATTCAACGTATCCAATCATTGGCTATCCTATCTTCTCATGAATGGACTGAAGGTAACTCTGCCAGATCATATTTATACATTGGTATTGCTGCTCGTATGGGGTCTATCCTTGGGTTGTGCTCTAAGAATGGGATATGTTACACAGATGACACTATTCAATACAGAGATGCCAACCATCGGTTTATAAGCTTGGAGTCTAAGAGAAGAACGATATGGTCAGTTTATATGATGGATCGTTGTAATTCTAGTGGGAGAAACAGATCTCATGCTATAAAGATTGAAGACATTGAGATCCCACTGCCTTGTCCTGAAGAAAATTTTACACAAGGTATCGAAATTGAATACCCAGGTTATGTTGACTGTTTTACAATGTTGGATAAACTTACAACACTGGACTTTACTATCATCGCTTATGAACTTTGGTCTAAGATTGCTAAATGGGTTGGTGAAACTGGCTCTTTGAAAGAAACAAGAAGCCCAAGTGATCCAGAATCAATTTTTAATAGACTTTACAATGATTTGAACCTGTTGAAAGAGAAATTACCAAATTCTGCACAATTGAAAAACATTAATGAACATCTAACATCTTCAAATTTGAATTTTGGCTATTTACATCAATTGTTATTCCTATGTGGGATATTTTTGAATAGAGAATACTTCTATTACTATTCAAACATTTCAAAGAATGAACATATCACGTATACCAAGGCCCTGATTCAAGATTTGAGAAACTCTACAAATTTGATCACAACTCTACATTCTTTTAACCAATTCTGTGTCACTCCATTCACAAATTTTGAATTATTCACAAATGCTGTGACATTATTATCAGTTTCGTCAGTGTTACACGACTCAAGTTTAAGGAACCTAGGTCTGGTCAACTTAAATTATCTAAGGAAATACTCCAATCAGGACCAATTAACTCAAAGATGGTACACTATCGCAACACAGTTGAAAAATTACCTTGAAACTTCCTCTAATGGGTTTAACGAGAAATTGAAAAAATCATCTAAATTGAACAACTTATTGAACGACTATGGTGATTCAGAAGTTCCAGAGAGGTTAAGCATCAATATCCCACAACAAACGAAGAAGATGGATTTAAACGACATTTTAAATTCAGAGTCTAATGAGAGAACTCCAATGCCAAGTTTAAGCTCTCGTTTGGACTCAATTTCTGAAAGTTCAAGCTCTCAAAGTATACAAAGTGGACAGAGCCCAAATTCCTCAATCTCATCAAATTCAGATCAATTGAATCTATTTGACGATACTGATATTGACAAATATTTCAAACATTGGGATAAAATTATTCCAAATTGGAATGACGTTTTCATTGAGAACAGTTCAATGGATCAGTTAAATAGTTACATTTGATGAATTAGCGGATATGAATTTAATGATTTATGTTTAATGACTACAGGCGGATCATGGTTAAGAAAAAGTGTAGCAAAATGAGCCATATCAAAGCTTTGATTGTGACTGTACTGTACATATTAATGTTGCACTATAAGATCCAATGGTCAAGCCATCTGATCTGCAGGGGATGTATTGTGAATTTCTGATCGAGCTTCCAAGCGGTTGTATAGTGTAGTGGTTATCACCTTCGGTTTTGATCCGGATAACCCCGGTTCGAATCCGGGTACGACCTTTTTTTGGATACTTAAGCAAAAATTGTTAGGGGCACTATTCGTATTTATTTGTGTAGTTAATGAAAGTTAAATTGAGCACCAAGAGGAGGCAGCAGAGTAAATCACAGAAAACTGATGCCTCTTAAATGTTAGGGGAAAGCTTTCAGCGGTCCCTTCAATGCAATTTATCAAGTTAAAAAGACATCTAATATCTGTATAATAGTGGATTCGCGGGAATCAGAAACGCGTAAATAAAACAATTAACAACGCGAAAGTCGCGTAGCTCCACTTCAAAAGTATACACATAGTACCAAAAAAGTGAAGCGCCACCAGAGAATGACCACTGATACTGTGCCAGAGGAAGCTCGTCGCTCTAGAAGAATCCAAGAGCTGAAGTCCTCTCAACCGGTTGACTATGACGATGACATTAATGACGATGACTATGAAAGTGTGGAAGAGGAGACGCCTCGTAAGAGACGATCCAAACAATCGAAGAGTACTAAAAAGGCCAGAACTGACGACAAGGGTAAAACGTATACAGAACTCCGTGATGCCTTTGAGGAACACTATCTATTTCAAGCTTTGAACGATCCAGAGTCCTCAATCACCGAGCTGGCCACTGAATGGGTTGAGCAATACGAAAAGGATAGAGATTTAGCTAAGAAGGACATCATCAACTTGGTGCTAAACGCTGTCGGTTGCTTCACTACCATTGAGAAACATGACGTCTCTAACAATGAAAGTGCCTCTGATACTGCTGGTGAGATTCAAACTTTCTTTAAACGCCAAAAAGTTCATGAATTCTATTTGGTCTCCAAGAAGAGTGAATACAAACACTTGAAAAGGAACTATCTGACATTTGTGACACAAATCATCACAATCAGCGATGAGAAAGGTCTGCTGTATAAGAATGTTGCTCCAGAAGAGGAGGAAGAAGAAGATGAGGAGGAAGATAAAGAAACCGAGGATGAGGAAGGTAATGTCATGGAGGACTTGTTGATATGGTTCTCGGCTTTCTCAGTCTCTTCAGTGAGAGCTTTGAGGTACATGGCATCCATATCATTATTCAACATCCAAACTGCCTTATGTAAAATTGCTAAAAAGAACACCACATCACTAGAAAACTTCAAGCTGCAACTCCAGAAAGAAGAAGCTAAGAAACAAACTGCTACTATCAAAAAAAGAGTTGATGCCATCAATAACAATATCACTGAGTTCACCAAACAAGGCGGTATCATATCCTCATTTATCACTGATGTTGTCAATACAACTTTCATCCACCGTTTTAAAGATTCTGATCACTTGATCAGAGCTGAAGCAATGACATCGTTAGGTGAATGGATGGATATATACCCTGAAACTTTCTTCAAGGTCACTTATTTGAAATACCTAGGCTGGGTCTTATCAGATGCTAACTCGTCAGTAAGATTGCAAGTTGTGAAGACATTAGTTAAATTGCTAAAACACAACGGTGCTAATATGACAGGATTAAGACAGTTCTTTGAAAGATTTAAGGCCAGAATCATTGAAATCGCCTTCTATGACGTTGATCACAATGTAAAGGCTAACTCTTTGCAATTATTGAGTGAGATCAACAAGATTGGCTACCTGGAAGATGAGGAAATCACTAAGATAACGTCATTAATCTTCCAAGTTCACGACAAGAGATCCCTACCATTGATTGCAGGCTTTGTTCAACAGGTTGAAAGTGATAGAACTGACGAAGTTGTTGACTCTTTGAAAGCCAGTATTGGCAAACAGAACGCTTTACCAATTGATGCCGCTGAACTTATCAAAATTCACACACTAATTGAAATCTTCGAAGAGGCCAGATCGTCTTCTAACAAGAGTGAAAACTCGCTTGTTGATATTTCCAAGGTTTTGTTCGGTTTACCTAGCTACAAGTCTACGCAGGAAGATCTAATAAACTATTTCTTGTTGGACGTGAGCTCCGTGAAGAAGGTCGACAAGAAGCTGCTGAAAGCCATCGAGCTAACTGACTCCCAAAGTGATATCCTATTCGAATTGATCCATGGTGCCCTTTTAAAGCTTAAAGAAGATGACGAACAGAAGAAACTAAGAACCGCCAGTGATGGAGAATCAACCGTTGAAGGTGTTTTGAAGTATCTGCCTGCCATCTTGAAAAAGATAGAGAGCAATGAAGCACAACTCTCCACATTCACTAAGATTTTCCAAAATTTCCCACTAAAGTACTTTGAAAACAACAATGAGATTGAAATCTTCAAACAAATCCATACAGTTTTTATCAAATTCTTCAAGAACAACACAATCACTGATCTGAAATCGGAGTACTTGACCTTGTTAAACTCCCTGAAAAATACCACGGAATCTTCAGTTTTGGATGAGCTGAATACTTCTTACAAGAGTTTGATTTCTGAGCTGACCATCGAGTTTGGAAACTATATTAAAGATAATGACTTTCAGCCTCTATCACCAAATTGGACTGAAATTTACGAAGATTACGCATTTAAATTGTTGGTGCTAGGTGTCTTTTACGACATCACTGAATTTGAAGAGAACTATGAAGATATCAAGAGTAAGATCTTGATCCCACTACAGGACTCTGAGATCAACGAAAGTGACACCGCCAAGGTTTCCGCTATTTTAAAGATCTTTTTGTCTATTGTTTCTTGGAAGACTAACTTCTTGTTTACTACCACAAACTCATTAGATGTTGAAAAGGAACTCTCAATTGTTCCTGACTTCCTCGAGGACCTGTCAGACTTGATTAATGAAACTGGTTTGCTGCTACCGTTGCGTAGTGAGATCTCCATTGTTTACATTGATCTGGTCACTATTCTTTCCAACTTTTTCAAGGCTTATGAAGATGCAGAAAAGACCAATTTGGCCAACGTTAATAGATTTAAGGAATTAGAACTATCATCACTCGAACTGTCTCCATCCACCAAGGACTCACTACTGAACATTTTCCTATCTAAAGAGGCCATCTTTGCAAATGTATCCAACGTTGATCTAGATAGGGAAGACGATGAAGATGTGAATTTCAACTCTTTGAGACCAGAAAATGAAGATGATAACTCCGAATGGGAGTCTGAGAAATCACTGGCAGTATTTACTACCAAGCTATGGAGTTTGAAGAAGCTAGGGCTACTACAAGATCATGATAGACTAATAAAGAGAGTCAAACTAAATGAAGAAGATTTGGGTGAGTTATTCCAAAGTATTGTTGATGAAGAGGATACCGAAGAAGAGGATGATGAGACTGGCAAATTGCTGGTTCCAGAGACTAAGGCATCTCAACTAGACCCTATTGAGGATGCCAGTGATATCCCTGTTATTCCCATGGAAGACTGATTGCGAATATGGTTGCAACTTCATACACTAATTTAATGCTACGTCTGTTATGTTATTGCCCGTTTTGTAACTAGTAAATATGAAACACACCCTAATAGGCGTGATGAGTTAACATGAAACGCTATCATCTCGTATGGTGGTACTAGCGTTCTGGTGTTGTTAGGTCAACCTTTTCGTTTGTGCTCTAACAATGTTATGAAGTATTTCCTAATCGGGACTAGACAATAGAATTTCGAGATGAGGTCTGTTTTTAGACGCATCAAGAATTGAGTGGGCCGGAATAGAGCGTTTTGAGGGCTGAAGAGATGGTTTGGGATAGCAGTGGAACATCAGGTACTGATCGGACGTAATGCCAGTATGTCTCTTCTAGCTACCTTGTCCGGCTCTTTAAAATTCCAGGGCTTGCTTTATATTCGAATTTATACTATATTTTATGGCATGCATGACAACCGATCTTGAAGCAAAGCGGCGATTACTTGCAGGAATGTACGGTTTACCTCCCATTGTGCTTTCCCAATCGAGTAAGTGGTTCATCAACAGACTTGGAACCGAGCATGAGGTAAGATATGTATCTATATATAAGCATTAGCATGCCCTTTCCTTGGGCCCTTTGTATGTTCAAACACTTCCCAAACACACACACGACACCATAGTCAATATGCTTTCAGCTAATGTCGCCGTGCTCCTATCCACTCTGCTGGCTTGTGCTAATGCTGGTGCCGTTAAATACGATCTCTTAAACAAGCGTGATACTACTAAATATGTTCAGCCGGTAACTGATGGGTTTATTGCTACAATTCAGGTTGGTAACCCTCCACAAGATGTCCAAGTCGGCTTTGACACTGGCTCCTTTAACTTCGTTGTCCTTGCTGAAAACGTTACTTGTGATGGAGGCTCTTGCCCCGGTACATTCAACGCTTCTGACTCTTCCACTGCTAAAATCACCAACCAAACATTTTCAGTAGATTATCTAGGTGGTGATGGGGCACATGGTAATATCATTTCTGATACCATTATCTTTGGTGGTCTGGAACTATCTGGTACCCCAATTGGGTACTCTTACGATGACATTTATGGTGGTTATGCTGTTTTTGGTCTAGCTGAACACGATTCAGTGAATACACTTTTGAAGAGTATGGTGAACTCTGGTGTAATCTCTAGAAGGGTATTCTCAACGTACGCTACCCCTTCCGGCGATGGTGCTATTGTCATTGGTGGTGTTGATACTGCCAAATATGCTTCTTTAGGTACCATTCCATTCATCTCCAACGGACAGAATCTTCCTTTCTTTGTTGAAGTTTCAACAATTTTCTCCTCATGTGGTCCTATAGCTTCACAAAAGTTCACCACTATCTTAGACACTGGTTCCGATGCCAGTTCTTTCCCAAGTGATGTTTTCCATGAAATCCATCAAAGTTTCAAAGGCAAAGTCTCAAGCGAGCCAATAGCTGATCTACCAAATGCTGAAAGTTATGTGTTCAAGTGTAAAGATGCACATCCATTAAACGTTGACTTTTCAGGAACCATTGTCGACATCCCAGTACAGAATTTCCTTTTACCATTGACCTCAAATGGGAATCCTCTTTTGGACGAAGAAAGAGACGAGCTATGCTCTACAATGATTTTCAACAACATCAACCAAGGTGAATATATCTTTGGTTACCATTTTCTAAAAGGCCTTTACATTGTTTGGGATTTAGAGAGTAAAACCATTTCAGTGGCCAACACCATTGATTCAACAGAGGAAGACATTGTGGAATTGACTGACTCAACAATCCCAAAAGCTCGCGCTGCTCCAGGTTCTCCCGGTGCTGTTGGTGTCTCCCCTGCTGCCGCTGAAACTACAACTCTGACGGGTGAATCCCTCAGTTATGAGTTCTTGACAACATCCGTTACCGAAGCCGCTTGTTCCCAAGTTGCTGAGAGCTTTTCATCTATGTCTAACGAACTTTCATTGAGCCTGAGCTCCAGTTCCTTTGCATCTAAGCTAGTGGTCAGCACTAGTCAAGACGGTATTATCACTAGTCAAGACGGTATTATCACTAGTCAAGACGGTATTATCACTAGTCAAGACGGTATTATCACTAGATATCAATCAACTACTGTTACCTCTACCTCTGGTACCTGTTTAGAGTGCGTTACTCCAAGCTCCAGCTCCACTTCCAGCTCAAGCTCTACCGCTTCCACTATCCACAGAACTGCATCAACTACAATCACATCATTCACCTGCTTGGCTTGTACAACTAACTCCCATTCAAGCTCTTCCTTTACTATTCCATTATCATCAACCACCACCTTGGCACCAAATAGCTCGATTAGCACGGTTTCCTCAAGCTCTTATGAACCATCCTCCTCTCCAACCATCACCTCTTCGAGATCAACGAGTGTTACTTCAACTTCTTTCACCTGTTTAAGTTGCTCAACTAGCTTTCCTTCCTCCTTGTCTTCAACAACCTACTCTCCTTCATCCTCTCCTTCATCCTCTCCTTCATCCTCAACTTCGTCCTCAACTTCGTCCTCAACTTCGTCCTCAACTTCATCCTCAACTTCATCCTCAACTTCATCCTCAACTTCACACTCATCCTCTTACTCTTCTTCGGCCTCCAGCCCTGAATCGTCAAGCTCCGTGTCAAGTTCAATCTCATCATCAGGCCTAAGCTCTTCAGTGCTCCCATCCCCCTCAACTTCAAATCTCACCTCAAACTATGAGTCTTCTTCAATCTCTGTCTCCACTACAACCAGATCTACCGTTGTTATCACCACTTTCTTCACTTGCTTAAGCTGTTCCACGAGTGCTTCAATCGTTTCGTCTTCTGCTTCTCCTCCAACCGCATCCACTGATACTGAATTCTCATCTTCCACTCTGACCTCAACCATCACTTCTTGTTCGGAACACGGTTGTTCCTCCTCCTCCTCCTCCTCCTTAAGCACTTTCGAGCCATCTATTGAAACGCCCGTGACATCAACATTCACGAGTATAGTGTCTTCGGTACCTAGCTCATCTTCATTCACCAGTATTGCACCAAAGGAGTCAACTTCTCTCTCATCCATGGAGATTTCATCTACTTTCATTCCAACCTCACATCCATCATCCTCAGAGTTCTACTCGGTCTCAACTCCAGAATCATCAGAACCAACTACACCTTCTGAATCTACTGTCATCACTTCTACTCCATCATCTTTATCATCCTCTGTTATCACTACGATGTACACCGTCATTACAGACTCTACCACTAACATCATCACCACTACTACATTTGTGTTATGCACACCGACTGATACTATTACAACTCCAGCAACGACAGAGACCACTGAGACCACTGAGACCACTGAAGAATCTGAAGCTAGTACTCTATTAATTATCACTAGTGAGACCACTAACGTTGAGACTATCTCCTCGAGCCTCCAGACAAGCGAACTAGTACCAACTACTGTCCATAGTTCAGCCTTTGATATCGCTGTATTAGAGCCAACACCAGAAGACCACACTGGGACACAAACCTCACAGATAACAATCACAAAAACGGCATTATTATCTACCACTGATTTGACTACCCCAGTTATCTCTACCTCTGCACAAGAATCCTTGAGTACTACTGTTTCAACGTTCGAAGGTTCTAGTAACTCATTAGGTGTTTCATTATTGCTGATCATTGTTCCATTTCTGTTTTAAGCTTGCCTTGGGCTAATTTTATAGTATATAATATCTATTTGAGATATAAGTAGAATGTAATTAGTCTTAACGATGTCGTAGTGGCTTTTATTGAGGAATAGTTCTCGAGCTTATTAGAGCTCGGAGATAGTCGGCGATAGTCGGCGATAGTCGGAGATCACCGGAGATGAATAGATAAATTAGGACCTTAAGTAAAGAGAATTAGTACCTTTTATACAGCCGTTTTAGCAAGGCAAACTCTACTCTATAGGTTGTTTGATCACTAGAAACTATATATCTCTGTCATTGTGTAGTGTGCTTTTGTTAAATCGAGGGTTAAATAAAGGACAATGTAGTTGTGTTCTTGGAAACGAGTTGAAGGTTTTATAAATGGTACAAAGGCAAATTCCTTTGATGATACCATCAAGAGGTGGAAGTTTTAGCTCACTCTATTTTCTACAATGAAATCCCTCTAAAGCTATTTATGCATCGGCTACAGACATTTATGACTAAGTTTTCATACCACGTGAACGAAAACACTCTATGGTGGTCACTTACGCCCAAGGTCTTCTATTCCTCGTTATACTGTATTCTATTCGACCTTGTTATCAAGCGTATTAGGAAAATATCGAGTAACCATCGAACGTCGAAGCTTGAAGCTTGAAACTGGAGGTGCTGTAGTCCCTAGATGGAGGAGTCCAGTCAGTGACGAGTATAATTCAATTCGTTCTCTTAGTGGTCTTTAAGGTAAGTCCCGATGGCACCTTAAGTTCAATAGCCTAATATTGGGACTCCAATGTCTATCTATCTCCATAGATCCTTCACGTAGCCCTCAGTGACAGTCTCATCATCACCATACAAGTACTGCCAGTCAGTGAATCCACCTTTCAATACCCAAACGTTTTTATCAGTTACCGATCTCAAGTATCTCAGGGCAGCTGAAGGACCACGTTGCTGCGACAACGCGCAATGAAATATAACATCTTGGAAAGGTTCAGTTGTCTTGATCAGATCTGGGAGTTTCGACGATAGTGAAGAGGAGGAATAATGTTTAGATCCCTTGATATGGCCCTTTAGAGAATTAGTAATGTGTTTCTCTTTATGATTGTGGAAAGGAAAGCCTAGTAACTCACACCGATGTAGTCGCTGTCTCTCACATCCACAACGACAAACTTGTTGCCCAGGTTAGTGGATCCTTGGGAAATCCACTGTTTTAGCGTTTGTGGTTCTATATACTTCAGATTGCTGATGTTCATTCCAGGTGATAGTCGGTTTGATGATAGTTATAAGTGATTAATTAGTTTGAGCAATTCGAACAGTTTTTTTTTTGCTCATCTTTTCAAAGAATTATAAGTTGGAGTCCTTTTCGAGTTTGAGATGAAAATGTACGGTTAAGCCTAGAACAATATTTTTCGAATATTGACTATGTTAGTTTAAAGAGGAATTTACATAGCTGTATCGACTTATGAACTTGATTGGAACTCAATGATTCTACAACACAACTGATGAATAAACATACAGTCAAGACAAATGAATGAAAAACGTAGAATCAATTGAGGTTTTTTTAACTATACCAAGAATCTAAAATCTGGACTAATCTTTGTCCCATCATTCCCCTTCCCCAGATCTCTTTCCCATTTCATTTCACCTCTTTCAATTCTCTTGTTCAACACATGTAACCAATATCTCAAAAAAACTGTCAAAGCCATTGCACATATGATGAACCCACAATTACAACTGAAGGCAGTAACATATCTTGGACCGGCACTAGCTGGGTATAAGTAACTGTTCCAAATGGATGTCGAATTGGAGAAGCAATTGGCCAATGATAAAGCCACGGCTCTTTTCAATGGTGGTCTTGGAACACAATTGGAGATCCAAGAAATTATCGTAGTGTAAGCGCAGTACAACGATGGGATCATTAAGCACATTGAGAAATATCTAGCACCAGTATTAGTGGTAGCAACTGCAATAATGAACGAAATCAAAGCCAAGGCCAATGGGATCATAACATGGAGAAATCTTTCACCTGTTTTATCAGCATGACGAGCCCAAATGTATGTGAAACAAACAGCAAGGAGATAAGGAGGAGCAGTTAGCGCTAAAGTAGTCATTCTATCAAAATTTAAAGTCTGAACCACTGAAGGGAAGAAATTTGTAACACCACAAGCAGCTACTAAAAATGAAAGCATACCAGTTAATGTTAAAACTTTGATGTCTTTAATTGTCAACAAGAACACATGCCAATAGTTATCTTTTGTCTCTTCATTAGAATCATCTTGACCAACTTCACTTCTTAACTTCCACATAATCAATTGTCTCTCTTCTTCAGTTAAGAATTTGGAGTTTTGAGGTAAATCAGGTAGAATCCACAATGCAAATGGAATAGATACAACAGTTATCGCACCTTCAATAATGAACAGATAACGCCATGATCTTAAGCCCGAAAGACCATCCATACGAGTGACAATACCCGTGGCAATTAACCCAGAGACAGCACCACTCAACAATGAACCTGAATATAAGATAGCATTTCTAAAAGATAATTGAGTACGTGTATACCAGCAACTCAACAATAATAGGGCAGATGCAAAGAAACCAGCTTCAGTGAAACCAAGAATCAATCTAATAGCTAAAAGTCCAGGATAATTTTGAACAGCACCGGTACAAGTTGAAGTAATGGCCCAACTTGTCATGATCACTGTGATGAACAATGAAGGTCTTCCCAGTTTAGAGAAAAACATGTTAGAAGGAACTTGCATCAGTATATAACCCACAAATAAGATGGAAATACAAGTTTGATATTGTGACCCTTTCAATCCCAAATCTTCCTCTAGCCCACCAAGACGGGCACTAGCAATATTGTTTCTATCAAGATAGTTTAAAATGTAGATATAAACTAACATTGGTAGCATTCTCAAATCCACTTTTCTTGTGGTCTTGCGATCTAATTCTGCTAGTTCCTCTGTAGTGTAATGGGCAAGTATCGCTGGTATCTCCAGATTCTTGCGTAGTTCTTCATTGAGCCCTAAAATATTTATGACAGATTGATTGGTAGGTGTTATTGATTTCTCATGGGAAATTGTAGGCTTTAAATCTAAGTCCATCGTTGTAATTGATACAAAATTAAATGTTTCTATGGACTAAAGTGGAGAAAGCAAAGGTAATAAATGTCCCAAATTGCGGGATTACGGGGTTTTATACTCAAGGACCCTTAGTTGGACCCTTAGATCATTTTACAATAACGTACATAGAGAGATACACAGAGACACATACAAACGCATGACTTACCCCAGGAAATCTATCTCCTCTAATCAAAGGAGATATGAATATCCAACGATTTATCGTATGTCATTTGAAATGAAACAAATCTTGCTAATGCCGTGGGATTACATTGCTCCCCTCTGATTTTTTATGTATGATTTTTGTTTTGGTTTTCATTCTTGTTATTTTGTTATCTATGAATTTTGCTGTAAATTAAGTACTTCGGATAAACTCTGCATAAGCTATGACGTACAAATATTTACCGGTGTCTATTAGAGCTAATTTCAAAGCTAAGTGACAAGTCATGCATGACCTAGGCTAGAAATTAAAGATACGAAGACTTAAAACTGGGGGAAATAGATAAAATTGGGGTCTTGGAATGATCTCGGAGATTTGAAATCTTGTCTTAATAGTCTTGGTGGTCTTGGTGGTCTTGGGGTCTTGGGGTCTTGGGGTCTTGTCATAGAGGGGTCGATTCAATTCTTCAAGGAGCAGATATTTGATTTCTACATGGTTTCAATAAGAATACAAATTATCTACATAAATAATCTTGTATAGGCTCAAAGACAGCTATAAACAAAAATCATAATCTAAATCAAAGTCTTTTGATCATCTTTGTCACCATCTTCTTCATCAGAATCACCATCTTCTTCATCATCATCATCTTCTTCTTCATCATCATCGTCTTCATCTTCTTCATCACTATTCTTCGTACTATCACTTTGTTCATTCTCTCTATTCTTTTCTAGATCATCATCATTCTTTGCCATCCAATCTTTAAAATTAGCAATAAAACTTGAAGATTTTTTAACTCTTTTATCACCTGTAAAAGATTCAGCAAATCTTTCAGCTGGTTCATCATCACTATCATCACTTTGATTTTTTTTCTCTTTCAATATAGATTTCTTTAAAAGATATTCTCTAACTTCAAAATATAAATCTTTTGATGCATTATTTATATTATTATTTGTTCTTTTCCAATATGTTCTAAATTCATTAATATGTTTTTTAAATTCTAGTTCATTTTTTTTCAACCATGAAACGTTTAATTCTTGTCTTGTTGCACCACGAGCAAAATTTCTCATTAAATACTTATCATAATCTCTAATAACTTTAGTAATTATATCTGAAGTTGAAATACCTTCAGTTCTTTGTGTTGTTAAAAACATTCCTCTTTCTTTCATTGATTTATAAATATCATCAGAATCAGCAGATGCATAAGGTAAATCATCATGAGCAACGTAATCAATTTTATGTTTCTTTAAAAATTCAGTTGTAACACACCATGGAGCATCTTGAATAACTTCATCAACCCATTTACAATGTTTTAAAGTTTCAACACGTTGATAATCAGATAATACTGTTAAACCTTTTCTTTTATGAGTTTCAACATCAGATGGGATACCAACAATTAATACAGCATTTGGTAATGCCTTTTTAGCTTGTTCTAATTGTCTCATATGACCTAAATGAAATAAATCAAAAACACCATCTGCATAGATACGCACAGGACGATCCTTTGGAGGAATATTAAATCTATAACCTGTTGGTCTAAATTTTCTTAAATCTTCAGGTAATTCAGCATCATATTTTGCTTCTTGTTCTAAGAATTTTGCTCTTGAAACGTCAAGTTCAGTTTTTCTCTTCTTTTGTGGTTCTTCATCATCTGAATAACTTCTTTTTTTTGAGAAAAGGTTACTCAATGATGCAGTTCTTAAAATTGAAGGAGTAGTCTCTCTATCTGACATTATTTAAATGACAATTCAATTTAAGTTTCTTTATATGTTAATTTGTTCAAGGGAATTTCTCCTAATGAACATGTGAAATGAAATACCGAATTTCGGGGGAAGTTGGGGGTCTAATTCCGGGGTGGAATTCACGTGATCACACACACATACAATTGATTAACAATAGGTGATTAGTATTTATTCTTATCACTTTAGGCTATAAAGATACAATAAAACTATGTGATTAAGCTACATTTTATTCTAAACATTAAACCTTTTCATTTTCTATTTAAGAATTATTAATATACAAACTAAAAATACAAAATAAAATCCATCAAGGATTTGAAATTCATTACGACATTAAAAAGTTACCAATTAATGATTTAAAAATCTTCATCAAAGGCAAAAGCATCAGTAGATTCATTATCTTCTTTTTTATTGGTACTTGCCATAACACCAGCTTTTTGATAATCTGAAACTCTTTTTTCAAAGAAATTTGTTTTACCAGCTAAAGAAATATTTTCCATAAAATCAAATGGATTTGTAACGTTATAAAATTTTTTATTACCTAAGGCAACTAATAATCTATCAGCACAAAATTCAACGTATTGACACATTAATTTACTATTCATACCTAATAATGAAGCAGGTAAAGCATCAGTAAAATATTCTTCTTCAATAGTAACAGCTTCAGTAATAATTCTTTCAACAATAGCAGGTTCAGGTTTATTCTTTAAATGAGCAAATAATAAACAAGCAAAATCTGTATGTAAACCTTCATCACGACAAATTAATTCATTTGAAAAAGTTAAACCTGGCATTAAACCTCTTTTTTTTAACCAAAAAATTGAAGCAAATGAACCTGAAAAGAAAATACCTTCAACAGCGGCAAATGCAACTAATCTTTCAGCAAATAAAGCATTTTCATCTGACATCCAACGTAAAGCCCAATCAGCTTTCTTTTTAATACATGGAATAGTTTCAATTGCATTAAATAAATATTCAGCTTCTTTTGGATCTTTAATATAACTATCAATTAATAATGAATAAGTTTCTGAATGAATATTTTCCATCATAATTTGGAAACCATAAAAACATTTAGCTTCTGGAATTTGAACTTCAGCAGAAAAATTTTCAACTAAATTTTCATTAACAATACCATCAGAAGCTGCAAAAAATGCTAAGACTCTTGAAATAAAGAATCTTTCATTATCAGTTAATCTATTATTCCAATCATGTAAATCTTTTGATAAATCAATTTCTTCAGCTGTCCAAAAAGATGCTTCAGCTTTTTTATAAGCTTGCCAAATTTCATGATATTTAATTGGGAACAAGACAAAACGACGTTTATTTTCAACTAATAAAGGTTCTTCCTTTTCAGATTCTTTTAATTGAATTCTATGAGATTTATGTTTAGCTAAAAATGCTTCATGAGCTTTATTATATTCTTGTTGATCCTTTTCATATTGAACTGGGTCTAAGACTTGATCTTTAGCTTCATTTGATAAATTTTTTTTCAATTCATGAGCAGCAGTTAATTGAGCAGTTAAATCTTTTTTTGAAGTTTCTAAATCTAAACCTTGTAAGACTTTAGCAGTAACTTTTGATGGAGTTTCTTCGATTGACATTGTTGATTTTAAATTGAATCTTGATAAAGAATTATAATTTAATTATCAGAATAAATAAAATTTTAGGAAATTAATTGGCCTTTTATACAAAAAACGCGTTGATTATTAAAAAGTGGCAAGACGCGTAAATTAAAAATTTTCTTGTGTTTTTTTATGAATTTTTTTTTTTCGCGTGCAGGAGAAAAAAGAAATTTGATCGGCAAATTTTTGTTCGGGCACTTCCGCTTTGGTTAATTGAGAGACAAGTTCTCTATAAGAAGTTCAATTGTCTCAAGGTCTATGAACTCTTATTTACAACTCTTATTGACAGTCTATTTGTAGTGTTTGACAATTTAAATTTCCAGTAAATCCAATTTTTGAATATTTCACCGCGTACGTGTACGTGTTTCCAAATTAAAATCACGCGTCTTGTTCGCGTTTCAGATCCCAAATTGGGACGCGTACGTGTCTGATTTGGGTAATTCGGGAGGTAAAAGTAAACAATGCGATAATAGAATAAATAAAGATAATTAAGATAAATAAAACACCCTAAAATTTGAAATTGGGGTGTATAAGCAATCATCAAGGGTTAGATTACAATTAATTGGCTAATTTAAAGGTGTAATTGTGCCTTATTTGTATTGTTAATTCTCTTCAAGGTTCTTTTAAAATCATAAGTTTCCTAGTGTTAAGTAATGTCATTGACTAATTTTGACTAATATAAACAAATTACATGCCTTGACGCAATTGCGCTCATGAAACTTAAATCAAGTATTATCCCTTATCCCACCCTCAATGGAAAAATTATTCATATCTCCAAGATCATCCTCTCTCTTCAACAGTTACATCAGAGCTTGCAAGTGTATTCAATGCCAATTCAATTACATTCTAATTTCAATTCGTTGTTAATTGTAATCGCATTTATACTAGGGCGAATTTCAATTAATTAACAATTCTATTCTCTACTCCCTTCTCCAGTACTGGGTTAAAGTGGCATAAATCAGTTAAATTAGATTCTACGCTTAGTTTAAACCTGGAATTTTACCATAAAGACATGGAGTATTGTCTGCTTCTACATAAGGGTTTGGGATATCGTTATGTGAGCTTAAGAAAAGAACAATGATTAAGGTTGTAATATAACTACAATTTCTTAAACTATATGCACTTACCAAATTTAGACTGTTTCGGTTAAATAAACTTTGAAATTGCCAAAATAGCTCAAAAAAACTTCAAAATAAATGTGTGAGTATTCACTCAGTTTCTCATTAGATCTTGGAATTACAATCTCAAACTCTCTTCATAGATCGAAATTTGAAATTACAATTCTATAGCCAAGATTCCTCGTTTGAATTGTATTTTGAGATATGAAAAGACGAAAAAAAAAACTTAATACAAACGTCTACCCCATATAAAGCACAAAATGAACAAAGACTTACGCTCATTGCTTCAAAAAGAAGATGAAGATGCACTTGTATCATACTTTGGTAAGTTTGTTGCGTTTCAACCTTTTAAATCATTACCATTTACTAACTTTAATGGAAACAGCAGGTTTACATACGGTTTCTCAATTATTTGATCAAGGAAATGTTAAACAGATTAAACTTCTAATGGGGGTACTGGAACAGAAAAAGGCAAAGTTTAATGATGTTGAATTAGCAATTGTCGATTCTAATAAGAGTTCAAGAGAGTATTTAATCAGTTACGCTGATTCAATGATTGAAGAAGGTGCATTTGAAGAAGCTATTGGTGTTCTTGAAGTTTGTTTGGGTGAATTTAATGAAACTGTTATAGGAAATGAAGTTACTAAAGTAAACGAAGAACCATCTACTGAAATTGAAGCCAACGATGAAGACGATAAGGAGAAAGATGATTCAAAGGTTTTGCCATTAACCGTTGAAGATAAAGAAAATCAATTTCTTAACAAAGATTTGAAGAAATTAAGTGAAATAAGTGACAAAGATCTAAGATTAAGAATTGATGAATGTAAAAGAAAAATAAAAGGCGTTGTAACATCAGATGAGATCAATGATGTTATTAAGGGAATAATGGAGGAAGATAAAGATCTTGATGTTGAATTCCCTGAACTTCCTACATGTACTCCCACCTATGGAAAGGAATCACCAAAAATTGATAATGAAAATGATCAAAATGATTCGAACCAAGATGAACTACAAAGTGACTCGAACCAAGATGAACTACAAAATGAATCAGAGATTGAATTTGCAGACCAATCTACTAAAAAAAATCATCATAGGGATTTCACAAAAGATGATATAAATAAATTTTTAACAAATGATCAAATTATTGAAACTGCTCAAAAACAAACAAAATTAGGACTTTCTGCTTTAAATTTTGAAGATATTACAACTGCTGTTCAAAATTTAAAACTTGCATTACAAACTTTGGAAAATTATCGATCAATTGAGCCTTAATCCTCTCTCAAAAGCTGTCAAATATTGGTTTCTAAATTGAGATAAAATGGAAAGTCTCCGGATTTGTATGCACCTCATAGAGAAGTACAAAGAAGCAACTTTTGTCAAATGTCATATCCATAGAACAATTGACAAGAGCTCCAGCTAATCGTCAAAGCAAAGTATGCGATAAAAGGGGAAACTTCCCACCTCTAGATCCCTTATGCTTCCATTCAAATCATCAAGTATTGATACCTAGAAACAATATACATACACAAGCTAACAAACGGTCAGGGACAAGTAAGATAAACAATCCCAAAAAAAACAATGAGCCAAGGGTCAATTGCTATTAAAATTAGTGGAAGTTGATAACTGTGCATCTTTTGCCCTATCAGATAAAGGGACATTGATCTGATGCCGATGAAGTCCCAACTCTTCTGTGGGAAACAAGTGGCCAGGCCAGAGCTTTCTAGAGCTAGGTGTAACTCATAAATCAATCTATGCTAAACGAAGTGAGGTACGTAATCCCGGTCTAGGCTTGATACTCTATCAGTGATTTACGGTTTTTAAGAAGTTGAAATTTTGAGACACTTGAGTCTGATACACGTTGATAGAAGATGTCAAATTCCCTCAAGAACTGCTTAATGAGAAGATCTGATTGTTGATCTGTAGGAATCAAACCACCAACGCTAAGTTACATATGCACCTCATTTATCCCCTATTTTTAGCAGGAAACCAGTAGTTGAAAGCTCCTTGCTAGAAGCAAGTGTATTCATTCTTTCACCCCTTTCTTTCTCTCCTTCTCTGTACTAGCGTACTTAGCTTAACATGGAACAACTGGTACCAATGGTTAGTATGCGGTTAAAATCAATCATTTAGTAACGATTTCTAAATTTGATCCCCTTTATCAGACACCCCAGTTTATCAAACGGATCACCGCTCATCGCAGCTTATCAAGAGTTTAGGGTGATCATGACGTCTTTTAAGATTTACTATGAAGGAAATTGTATTGTTGGGCACAGTTAGTCAACGTCGACCTTGAGCTATAGTTTATACTGAATATACATTTTGACACAACTTATGATTAGCTAGCTCATGCTACCAGTATTTGTTCTCATATAGATATTACTGCATTTATTGACTCAAGACGTTATAAAGATAGTTGGTACTATCAAAGACGCATACGGATCGGCAGTTCAAGATATAATTGTAGACGCTAGTTTCTGATTCCCTAGGTGAATTATTTACCATCGCTATTTGGTGTTTTTTTTTTAAATTCTTGCAGATTGAAGATTTTAAAAGATTAAAAGAGACTGTCATTCAAAATGTCTGTTAATATCTACACATAGATATTATACATACTACATATTTCAATAGTATACAATTTACACAGTTGGCATCGGTTGACTGTACGTATTTACTACATATGCTTATGAGTGAATACACGGTTATACGAAGCGTAGTTGACTAATGAAAGCAGACGGACCAACTGACTTCCTTTCCTGATT
Source organism: Taiozyma odintsovae (assembly GCA_030557705.1). Taxonomy (NCBI): domain Eukaryota; kingdom Fungi; phylum Ascomycota; class Saccharomycetes; order Phaffomycetales; family Wickerhamomycetaceae; genus Taiozyma; species Taiozyma odintsovae. The sequence continues at coordinate 307,889 of JANIVH010000008.1, read as the reverse complement.
AATCGAATATGGTATATATATAGTATAAATTACAAGACCAGATTGGCTTTATTCTGAGAATTCTACAATCAATAATATCACGCGTTTAGGTAGATTATTATACGAGCAAATCAAACTTCAAGAGGCCATATGTTAGAACCTCTCTTAAGCCCGAGTATCCCCAGACATGAGGCGAAGCAATTCCAACTTGATCTCTTTGTTTACCCCTTCCTGATCTGGTTTATGGGGGTGTGCGTTTGAGCGCGTTGTTTGTTTACTTTCACCCGAATTCCAAACTTTTGGACCTTGCTACACGTCGCCTAAAACGCGAAATGGCGTCAGTCACGTGCAAAGAGCGCGTGCTCACATACAAAAATTTCAGCTTATAAAAATTGAGAACAATTGTTGCTAGGGCAACAACGGAAAGAACTTCTCTTTTTTTGGTCGGTTGAAATCATGCAACCTTCTGCATAAACTTGCAGCCTGTGGCTCGTATAGAAAAAAGTTGGGTAGTGGCTTCAAAATAAAATCGACCCATTTGTAAATCGAAAGATCTGACACAATTATTAGTAAAAAAGGATATAAAAGGATGATATTTCCCTAATGATTTCAACGATGCTGGTTACTTGATCTATATTCTATTCATACATAAGATCAACCCACTCAGTCACTCATAATGAACACAGCCTTAAGACAAGTCAGACCTTTACAACCACTTTTAATGTTGAGTTACCTCTCTTTAGGTTTAACACTACCATTTGTTTTGCCATTAAAATCACATAACAACGTTATGAAAACACAAACTACTAAGCCTCAAATCGGGGTCATTAGCTTAAACTCCTTTGTAAGACTGTGATGACACACTTCTGCTGTAATGCAACATTACTTCTTCAGTTCTTCAAGATAATTTACGATTGGGATGGATACAAGGTTATTTTAAGGTTATTTTTCTTTCTTCATTTAGTATACTAGGCGGTTAATCAATAGAATTGATTATATACACAATTTTAATAATAGAAGTAATCGTAGCTCTACAAATTCACAGAAGTTATAAAGTTCATCTCTTCATAAAAATTGTTCTATCTCCTTGTTGACTACTTTATAAGAATCAAGAATTAGATTATGACCAGCATTTTCTAAAACTTTGTAAGTAACTGATCCTTCACCTAAAAGATCTTTGTATGTTTGGCCACCTAAGTTAGTAACATGGTCCTTATCACCATCAATGATCAAAAATTTATGATTATCGTGTCCAAGAATGTTATTTGCTTCAATGACTTCTTCTAACGTTATTGGTATCCAATAAGAAGCATGATTTAAAAAATTCTTAGTATTAGTGCTTAAATTGAACTTAAATTGTTTAAATTTGATGTAATCATCAATGTTATCGTTATGACCGAATAGTCTATTTAATGATTTGGAATTGATATTGTTGATTCTATCAAATTTTCTAAAGATCTCGAAGAAAATAGGAAAATTTCTAAATATACCAAGGAAAATTTTTTGAAGTCTAGTCTTCTTTGAAGGGAACTTTGGTGGTGCAAATAGAATAGCTTTTTTAACTTGACCTTCTTGTAAATTGTTGATTAACCTTAAAATAACTTGAGTACCATAACTGTGACCAACAAGAATTAAATTATTTAGTTTATTAACCTCAATGAACTTCAATGTAAATCTTGTAAAATTATTTAGACTCAATTCAAAATCTGAATCAATTTCTTGTGATTTCCCTGAGCCAGGTAAATCAAAAGCATATATATCATAATTTAAATGGAACTCTTTAATTTGTTCATCAAATTGTTGGAAATTACCACCAAGACCATGAATAAATAAAATCGCAGGATTTTCTCTCTTATTAACACTTGGGATATAGATATTATGAATATTACCTATCCCATCAAACCTATCGAATTTAGCATACTTCTTGGTTAATTCGGAAGTGAAAGTATCATCATCAGATTGTAGCTGTTTCTCTAATGGAGTTTTAATATCTCTAAATAACACACTAGCAATTGTCGTTAAACCAAAATTTAGCTTTCCAAAAAATGAGGTAGGCAACGAAATCTGTTCTTGAAGTGCTAGCTCTTTGTATTGCGCAATTGACATGATGTTTACTTTAATTAGATTACCAATGAATGAAGGCTCAGGAAGTCTGTTTCTCAGGAGTACTGACTAACTCAATTTATAATAAGGAATTAGGTTCTTTTCAAATCAACTTCGCACGTGATTTGATTAAAATTTAATAACTTTTGACGTCAAAGACAAATAAATGGAAACACAGAAAGCTGTTGAGAGCAGAAACCAGTAACGAGAACAACGCACAAGGACACATTTTTATTACCTATACACATAGAGCAATTTTCTTTTCGAAAAGCGTAACAAAAAGAGGAGCAAAAAAAAGAAATGCTCTCACTCAGAGTCGAACTGAGGATCGCTACATTACTAGTGTAGCGCCTTACCAACTTGGCCATAAGAGCTTTTCTGCCACTAACACGGATTATTAACTATCGATCGGGTAGTTTGGTAGGGACACAAGTGCCGTGAAAATGGGAAGGGGAGAAAACCAAAAACTTCAACAATAAGACTTTGTGGCCAAGTTGGTTAAGGCGTGCGACTGTTAATCGCAAGATCGACAGTTCAATCCTGTCCAAGGTCGTTTAATTTTTTTGCTCTCTCTGTTGCCAGAAACACACCAGTAGTATCAAACAACAGCTACGCTAAGGCAATAAGTACTTGAGCTGCGAGTGAGGGCCCTAGCCGTTCTTTTTGATTGACTGACATCGGGGTAGCTAATTGTTTTGCTTCAATCAATTCTAACTGTCTGGAGAACGAGGATGGTTGGGAATTCACTAACAGAAACTACGTTGTCGAAATATAAAGAGGTAATGTCTACAGGATTGCAGTTTGTAAGGCATCCATAAGAGTATATAATCGGACGAGCTATGTCTTTAACAGACGATTACATAACAATAGAAACTTACCACAAGCGGATAGTTTTGTAGAGTCTGCTAATTAAAGATCACTGTGCAGAAAAACAACAGCAACTTTACTTTATTGTTATTAGTCAGGGCCTTAGGGGGATCATAAAGACGAGAGAAAGAGGGCGTTCTATTGAAGCCACCAAAATCAAGAAGCTCTTACCTAAATTGGTTCTTTATTTATTCCCCGGATATAAATCTTGATTGATCCCTTGTCTCGGTATGGACCGCACAGAAGGTAGCTGTAACAGGATACATAAGACCAAGCCAACTTCGTTGAAAAGACTTAGTTTGACACCCATAATTCACCCAACTCGATGAAAGGAACCCCCAGAGCTTCGATAAATAATGCTGGGATACAAAGTTAGGGTTCAATTGTTGGGAGTGATCTCTCTTCTGCTAGTGCTCTTTCTGTACCGCTCTTCCTCTACATACAGTTCCACCTCGAAAGCGCACAGAGAGCCAATCTTGGTGACTGACACTGACCACGTCCAGAACGTCCATCACAAGCCAAAGGATAATGGCCATCGAGAACGAGCCACCTTCATCACGGTCTGCGACCACAATGATCTCCTCCCACTGCTTGAAACCATCAAGGACGTTGAGTATCGCTTTAATCATCGTTATCATTACGATTGGGTCTTCTTGACACATAGCTTGTTTGATTCAAACTTCAAAACTTTAACCTCGGGTCTAGCTTCTGGGAACACATATTATGGGAGCATCAACCGTACTGAGTGGAGCTTCCCTTCGAATGTTGACCCAGAGAAATCACTATATCTAAGAGCCGTTATGAAAAGTAAAGACGTGAAATTTACAGATGATTTGACATGGCGTCACAAAGTGCGTTATTGGTTCCGTTTCTTCTATAAACATGAGCTATTACAGAAATATGATTATTATTGGAGAGTGGAGCCAGGATCCAAATTATCCTGTGATTTAGGCTATGACATCTTCAGATTCATGAGAGAGGCTAAGAAGAGCTTCGGATTTATCGCTTCATACAAGGAAGATCCTACGGCTGTTAATACTATATGGGAAGAGACTCTCAAGTTCATGAGTTCGTATCCCGAGATGATCGAAGATTCAACAGCGAAAAAGTTTCTATACCTAAAAGGTGAAGAAAGTGAATTTTCAGGCAATTCTTTCTTTGGAAATTTTGAGATTGGATCCTTCAAAGCTTTCAGAAACAAAAGGTATGAAACATTCGCTAACTTTATTGATGAGCTGGGAGGGATTTATTACCAACGTTGGAATGAAAATAATTTGAGAACGATAGCGATGATTTTATTCAATCCACTTAGGGCACTACATCACTTTGGTGACATTGGATATGATTTCCAAGGTTACGGTGTATGTCCACTAGGCAATGAGATAAGATTCGCCAACAGGTGTAATTGTGATCCTAGAAAGAGTATCACTTGGAATCCAAGGTATATGATGCATAAATGGTATATGGATAACAATATTGAAAGACCTGATGGATGGATGGAGGCGTTAAACAAAGGTTTACCAATCTACACTGTATAGATATAAAATTTCTAAATCATTTGTAATTCGTATTGAATTTTGTACGTAACAGATCTAATTAGAGAAATCCTCCCAGTTTTCAGGTTTTGGCAACTGGTTGACATCGTGGAATTTTTTACCACATGAGTAACCTCTGAAATTGAAATCTTTCTTTGGATCACACATACAATTGTGTTCCAATCTAAATTCGTCATTAATTGGACAGTTATGGAATGGATTATGGAAGTAACCGACATCTGGGAAGTAGTGAATTTGATCCTTTTCTAAGAATAAAGCAGCAGCAATTGAGTGGATTGGAGCATCACCCCATCTTTCGTAAAAGAAACCACCAGCCTTATCCAAATGCTCGAAATATTTGGAGTAGGCTTCACCTCTCCAGAAGTTCAAGTCACCAATTTCAAAATTTGACCAAAAGTGACACATGTTGTAAGAAGCACCACCATCATCTGAAACAAAGTCCATCATGTTATTTGCTGGTAAGTATTGTGGGTTTTCCTTAATAAATTTCTTAGTTTCATCCCATAGAGTGGTGACAGTTTCTGCGTATTCATGGATGGAAATAGTGAAACCGTACTTCTTGTTGTTATCCTTCATAAATTGGAAAACGTCGTAGTTAACGTCACAGTGGATTAAAATATCTGGTTCAACTCTCCAGTAGTATTCGTAATCAGCTAATAATTCATGTCTGTAGAAAAAACCTGATTCATAACGACACATATGTCTGTAAGAAACAGAGTCACCGTAAATAATCTTTTTGGCTTTCATATCTTCCCTTGTCTTAGCAGCTTTGTCTAAGTCAATCCATTCTGGGAAGGACCAGTGTTCTTTTGGAATTAAACCATACTTGGAAGTACCTGAGACCAATGCAGTGGTGGTTCTCTTGAATTCACTCGAGAATTCTTCATCGTTCAAGAAGACCCAATCATAGTTGTATTTATGGTTGAAACGATCTTCAACTTGTCTGATTGAACCAATTAAGGACCATAAATCACGGTTTCTAGCAAGGGAGACAAAAGTGGCCTTGACAGTACCCTTTTTAGATTGTTTCTTCAAGTGAGTATCGGCATAACCTGGGATTGTTGAGTAGCCATCGTAATCACCAGAGCCTTTAGTAGCTTGTTTGACAATTTTAGCAGCAGGAGCAGAAGTAGATGAAGAAGTTGAACCAGAGTTGGAGGAAGCAACGTAGTTGGTGGTGGAACCCTTTGATAGGATGAAAATGACCAACAGCAAGGAAGCAGCCAGGGCACCAAATCTGACTAAACGAGCGTCAGAACGAGCCATTTTAGAGAGAATTGTTGTTGATCGTTGGGAGAGGAGTTCAAGTCATAAAGGCTACGTATTTTTCCTGAACTCTTCAAAAATTGAAAAGAGTCGCGATAGTGGGCAAAAAAAAAAGCTGACAAGAACTCAATAGGCGTCTAAATGCAACAAGGATTTAGCAATTCAGACAAGACACAAAGGGCCAAAGTGATAATAGAAAAAAAAAGGTATATTGAGATTAATCGCCCGCCTTAATGGGGGTTTAAGTAATTTGCCCTGGTCGATATACTATTAACACTAGATGCCACAGAGTGTGACAGCGATTGTTTCTCTTCTCGTCCTCGTCGCGGTTTACTCATTAGTTTTGCTTTTTTTAGCAGCTTGATCTGGACAATTTGCGACGCGTCTTGTCCTGTCAGATGCATAATCTAATTCGCATTAGTCTCTCTTCTTGGACAATTAAGATATTGTCAGAGTATCGACGAGTCTTGAACAAGTAGACTAGGATGTCCCCAAGAACAGATGAGACTAGTCTGAGATACGGGCATACTGAATAATATTTGTCCTTCTTTGCTCAGCTTATTCACGCTTAGAGTTTAACTGTCAAAGCTTAATTTCCCTTTGTCCTTTCGTGATTTGTCTCGAAGATGTCCAGCTTTTTAAAATTTAAGTTTAATGGCGGCCATATTATTTTATATTACTGTACGCTAGTAGCTGACACAGGTAAGAACAACGACAGGGGTCTCTACTAAGAAGAGTATGTTGTTCGGAGGGAACTTGATTGTTCATTTATTCATTAATTAGATGCTCTGGGATATAAGTAGCATGACCAGCTACTCTTTCGCTCTGCTTGTGAAGCCTATATCTTTTCAAAAGTCTGTTCTTCTGCAAATTGAAAGGGACATAGGGGAAGTAACCATTCTTTTCCTCAAACTTTAAACTTTTGATAGCAAAGATCATAACCAGCCAGTAGGCATTGTAACTGATAACAGAGCCCCAAGTTGCACTGTTTGTCCACCCAAAAATGGCAGTAAATAACATCCAAAATCCATCAATTTCACCGTTACAACAGTTGACATGCCACACTGAGTTGCTTATATCGTAAGAGCCTGGACCCGAGCCGACTTCAGACATGTCTTGACCATGGCACAAATTGATATATCTTTGTAATTCAAATTGCCAAATTGACTTAGAGAATAGACCTGCAGCGATTAAGTAAAGTAAGGAGGTTGTAGATATCAGGAAAATTTTTAGCGACAGTGAATTAGAACTTTTGTACAAGTAGTAGCCAACAATAGCTGAAGTTAAGACGGCCAAAGCTGAAGAAAGTGGTAATGTGGACAAAGGTTGACTGATACCCACCCCACCAATAAACACAAAGGCTTCTAATGATTCTCTTAAGCAGGTAATAAAGGGCAAGAAAAACAACGCATATCTCTCCATATAAATCTTGAACTTGGATCTTTCATCGTTTGTCAACTCTTCAGGTGATCTTTTGATCAAAATATTAGCTAACTTGACTCTGAACTTTTCTTTCAATTTTGAGATTCTCAAAAAGAATAAGCCCATAACTGATATCACAATTGAAGCCAATAAACTCAAGCTCCCTTCATAGTAATGCTCACTCAATGACCACAGATCAGTCCCCACAATGTAAAATACACCGATGAATGCACCACCGATGACTAATGAGACAAGTAGCCCTAAGACACTCCCAGTCCAAATTTGTAATCTGAATTGCTTGTATAGCTTATCACCTGTTTCATTCAACTCTTCAGTACCTCTCTCGATGTTGTCAGCTCCAAGTAGCAGTGCTGTCTCCTCAACGCCTTCATTTGATGATATTTCATTCGAACCCATGTCTTTGGAATGATGCAAGACTAAAGATTGTTTCAAAAATGCCAATAAAATTGAGACAATGATGATGATCTCCACAGATTCTCTTAAAATGATGAAGAAGATCTCGAAGGAGAACAAGTCCTCGAATGACAATCCCATCTTGTTATATTTTTGCGATACTATTGAGAGAATGAAGAACACAAAATTGTGTTATTCTTAGATCAAAAAGATAAATCACCCGAAAATTGCAGATTATGAAAATTAGGGGCTTGTGTTCATTTACCCAGTTAATTTAACCGAAGCTTGGTAGACAAGAATTATTGCGTTGCTTAAGCGACGGAGACGCAAGTTCAAAAATTTGAAGCTCAGAATATTCATCCCTTGAGACAAAATCAATAGAAGTTGCGAAAGCTCACAATCAGGATGTCGCCTCCAACTTTCAAAAGATGTAATTGAATTCAAGATGTACCAGGCAACCGGTCTCTCTCAAGAACAACTACCTAAGCTAGCCCATTTCTCTGTCTTTACGTTCATGGGATGTCATATTCCTGAATTTCAACAGGCCAGTCAGGGGATAGTCTACCACTAGAGGTGTTCAGCTTAGAGCTAGCTGAAAGACAACTGAACTATATTTACAGTGCATTCTCTTTGCTTACCGGCCGTGCTTATTGAAAGGCATCATTAGTTTTCACACAATAGATTCTTCGAGACTTGGAAAGATGTGATATCTTGACACAATACTTAAATAACAAGATACACAGAGGAGACTTACGATCAATCCAAGTACATAAATCAAAACGTTCGACACCCAAGCGGAAATGAGTCGCAAGCTACGTTTGAAGTCTATCTTTTCGACCTACGACAAGTTATAAGTGGTCCCACTAAGACTTAAAAATCTTCAGTCCTACAGTTCTACAAATCGAACCCAATAATTATATGACTCTAAATATACAAACATTTTATGATAACAGATCATTCTTCATCACTGTCGGATTCATCAGAATCTTCAGCTTCCTCAGCTTGCTTAGCTTCTAACAAAGCCTTCAGCTCAGCATCTTCGGTGGCAGTGACAGCCTTTGGAGCCATAGTCACGGTGGCAGTACCACCTAGCTTGGTGATTTCTTGTTCGATGACTTCTAGAGCCTTGTTTAAGATGTCAACACCTTGTTGTTTATCTAGTGCTTGAGTAGTAATAACGTATAATGGAGCAGCGACCAATTTAACTTTAATTTGTAAATGTTCCGTGGAAAGAGCTTCAGCAGCTTTTAGGGCTTTTTTGATGGCATCAATACCTTCGTATGAGAAACAAGAGACTTCGACATCGGCACGGATCTTTAGGGCTTGAGGGGTTAAACGACGGGAGATGTATAGTTTCAATTCAGCAAGGATATCTTCACTTGGAGCAGAAACACCTTCCCAAACGGATTCATCAGTGATGGAAAATTTGAAAGCATCGTAGACGTGACCAAATTTTCGACTTAATGGCCAGCCAATAGTTTGATATAGAGTCTCTAATGGGACACCGAATTTTTCTGCACAGTGTCTCAAGATTGAGTGAGCAGCTTTTGACTTTTGATATTTCTCTTCACATTTTATGACATCTTCAGAAGAGACACGACGTTTAGACAAATCAATATAACCTTTTTCCTTGTCAACTCTTAGGACAACGACGACTTCGTTCTTACCAACACGGATCAACTTCTGAATGGATCTAATACGTCTTCTTGATAATTCTGATAACAAAACCATACCTTCGATGTTGTCGTATTCCAACAATTTGACGTAGGCACCCATCTCAGCAATTTGCTGGACGTTGACCATGACGATGTCATCGACTTCAGGGTACTTGTTCTCGTAGTATCTGCAACTTGAAGTACTCATCTTGTTTTCTCGTTAGTCATTTCACTTCTTTGAAATTGAAATAAATGAACGCTCAAGGGATATACCCTTTCCCAGTCTGAAGCAGACTGAAGAAAGGAGTATATCGGCTTGCGAAACTGTTAGACACTCACTTTTGCTAGGCTTGATGGATATCTTCAATGGAATTAGCGCTTCTATCACTTCACTGTGTTACGTTGAACTTTTCAAGCTTTTTTTTTTCTTCGTTGAAAACGGACTTTGGTCGGGCACACTTTCGCGATTTTTTTTGATGCCTGGCACAAAAGTTTAGTGAAGGGCAAATTGGTTGTGAACACTAAGAAGAGCCGAAAAAACCAAGATAAGCACCATCTTACATTCAAAAAAAGCTGACACACGATGTCAATCCTTAAGAAAATTGGTATCAGCAATCTCCGATACAATGTCTTTGTCCTTGGAAAACCCGGTTTAAGGCAAAACTTGCCCCGTTACTTCTCAAGTTCACCGTCACAACGAGTGAAGGCGGCCAACTCAGAATTCACATCATTACTACTCGAGAAAAACCTCATTCATAGAAGTCATCTAAACCATTCAGAAACAACGATATTCAGGTGTACGGTTTTTGATAATGAGGGGAATTTGGTTGCTAACTCTGCTGATTTAAAGAGACAAGACCTGATACAGAAGCACAATCTATTTCCTAGAGACTTAAGAAAAATAGAGAAGACAAGAGCTAACACAGAGATCACACCCAACATATCAGTGAGAAAGTCTTCTATCTTTGTGAATCTCCTTCATATTAAGGCCTTAATCAAGTCGGATACCGTAATTTTGTTTGATGATTTGAGCTCAAGGTTCAGTCATACTCAATCGAAGTTCATTGCCGACTTGGAGAAAAAACTGAAACCCAGTACTAATGAAAATGACTTGCCTTACGAGATCAGAGCTCTAGAAGCCATGTTAGAGTCTGTGATTACGAACTTGACTGCTGAAATGAAAGTCCATACTACTGTAACACAGGGGATCTTGAATGAATTAGAAGAAGATATTGCAAGGGAAAACCTTAGGTTCTTATTAATTCAAAACAAAAAGATCTCTACTTTCCAACAGAAGGCAACTTTAATCAGAGATGTTATTGACGAGATATTGGAAAATGATGATGATTTAGCTGAGATGTACTTGACAGAAAAGGCAAAAGGTACTCCACGAGACGTTGATGATCATGCAGAAGTTGAAATGTTACTTGAGTCTTATTATAAACATTGTGATGAAATTGTCCAAACAGTGAACCACTCTATCTCTAACGTTAGAACTACAGAAGAAATCATTAACATTATTTTAGACTCTAATAGAAATCAGTTGATGTTATTATCATTACGATTTTCAATTGGACTTTTGAGTTTAGGTGCTGGTATGTTCGTCGCTGCTGCTTATGGTATGAATCTGGAAAATTTCATTGAAGAGACGGATTTCGGTATGCCTTTCGTTGTTATGATTAGTATTGTCCCAGTAGTTGCCCTATTTGCATATAGTTTGAAGCACTTAAATAAGTTACAAAAAATTACAATGATGGGTGATCATTACAAAAAAGCTGTGAAATGATTACTGAAGTGATGATACCAATGATTGAAATGAATGTTCATAGAATGAGATACTGTAATTATCGAAATGGGGCTCTACTAATTGCTTCTTGGGAGGTTGAAGAACGTTCTTTGTTGACTTATATTCTCTACCAGTTCTACGAGCTGTATATCATAGCACTATAGAGTAAGATCTCTGTGGCTAACCAAGTAATGTGCCAATAGATTTCACATATGTATTTTATTGTTTACCGCCAATTTCATAGTGGTTTTTGTTTCCGAGTTTCAAATACCGAGAAGAGCCGAGAAGAGCCGAGATTTTGGACCCTCGTTAAGCGCTTAGTGTCTTTTCTTTTTCTTTCATCTTTTCTTCTTTTCTTCTTTTGATTAATTTGATATCGCGAAACGAATTAAATCATACATTGTATAGTGACAGGAATTGCAAGGACATTTACTACCAATTTTCCACTTTGCCAAGTCAATTCCAACATTATTTACCTATATTGTTTATCTGTAATTACTTAGTTTCCAAAGAGCGGCTCTTCGATACCGTTTTGAGGTTGGTTTTTCACCTTTATTTCCTAATAGGGTTTGGAGACGTTATGCGAGTATGCTAAAATCTTAGCAACCAGCACACCGACAAATGTGATGATGTAGACATACGATAAACGGCAATCCTACTTCGCATGGGTAACGTCATATACGTACTTTGACCTCATTCTTCTAAAATTCAAGAGAAGCTAATTGTAGCCATAGGTTTTGATACAACTCCTATGCGATTCTAATGCGATTCTGGAGCGATCCCAACGCCCGAAGTTTTCCGAAGGTTGGACAATAGGATTCAATCAAGGTAAGGCAGGTTATAGTGGGGAAACACCACAAAGAAGGAAATATTAGAATACAGAATACAGAGAACAGAAGATTGTATAATCAAAGCAAACGCAAGCGCAGACGCAAACTTAAATTTTAAACCCCATCCACTTGCAGAGAAGGGCACCGAATTAAGTGGGAAATAAGAGAGAAGAACATACACAACTGGAGATCTCTCGTCCTTGCATGCACTGGGCTGCTATACGTTCTTTGGGTTATTTATTATTGTAGGGGTAATTTTTCTTTTAACGTACACTATCTTTTCTATTCCTTTCTATAATAGTCTATTCTATTATTAGGAACACAACGTGTAGACTGAGAGTTGACCAGAGAGTGTGACAGAGGTTCAATTTGCACTCAGGAGATGGCTCTGATGTGACATCGCAGGAGAACAGAAAGTGTGATTAGCACACTGTACTCATCGAAACCATGGGAACTTGTAGTCGGCCCATGTCGTTCCTTATTTTTCTTGTCTTTCTTATTTTGTCTTGTAAAGTTTCAGTCAAATAGTTACAGCAGCTAGACAGTTGGCTGCAACCTGGAAACTGCCCTTCAAGAAGTGACAGTAATGAAAATTGTATTCTAATATTATTTTTAGTACCGACAGAGTGCAAAACATTCGAGAACTTTCTCCCTTCTTTGTCACTTCGTACTTCCTTTTCACCCTTTTTCCTTTTTGTGCCTTTTCATAAGCTTCCTGAATTTAGATATCTGCAGGGTTTTGTCATAAAACCTCGCTAAATTTGGAAGCGGTACAGATCTACAACAAACAAATTTTTAATAAAACGGTAAACTGTTTGTTAAATTTAGCACTTTGCTAATTGCCTTACCGGATTTCAGGAGTGATTAAACAATAAAATTTTTCTTTTTAATCGCCCTGCTTATTACAGTCGTCCCCATAACGTCATATATGTCTGGTAAATCTAATTTTGGGAGGAAAGCAGCAGTTGGATACTATTAATAGAGATACCATCAAAACATATAAATATAACTCTGTTTCTACAATTTCTTAACTTTTTCATAACACTCTTTAATCACATTAGAATAAAGTCAATCGCTTACAACCATTCAAAAATGAAATTCGCTTCAATCGCTCTAGCTTTGATCCCAGCCGTTGCTGCTCAATACTTAAACACCACTACCACTAACACTGAATACACTGTTGTCACTGAGTTCACTACTTACTGTCCATACCCAACCACCATTGTCACTAACGACAAAACCATCATTGTTACTGAACCAACCACTCTAACTATCACTGACTGTCCATGTACCATTCCAAAGCCATCTCACACTGAAAACACCACTGTTGCAGTTACCACTGAGTACACTACCAAGGAAACCGTTGTTACTGAATACACCACTTACTGTCCAGAACCAACTACCATTGTCACCAACGACCACACTTACATCGTCACTGAACCAACCACTTTAACCATCACTGACTGTCCATGTACCGTTCCAACTGTTGTTCCAGTTACTCCAGAAAAGCCAAACTCTGACTCTCCAAAGCCAACCACTAAGACTGAAGCTCCTAAACCACAACCAGAAACTTCTACTCTACCAGAAGTCTCTACTCACACTGGTGGTGCTATGATGCTAACCTCAGGTGTTGGTTTGACCGGTTTCGTTGCCGTCTTGATTGCTTTGTTCTAAGCGACTAACCAGTTTTAGTTCATCATTGGTATTTATTTTCTGTTCCATTTCTTTTTTTAATGTTGTTGCTTCTCCATTTATCACAGTTATCAACGTTCAACAAGACCTTAATTAATTTCTTTCCAAGGTCGCCGGTTTTCCTTCTAGAGAATATTGCGGTTTAAACTCTATAGTGCTTAATGACTATGTCAACCACATCTTTTTTTTAAATCCTCTGTAAGCCCCAATGTAGATATCTTGGAGTCATTTGATTTAGTATGCATGAGATTTCCCAAATTGTTACCATCAAAAGTTCTGTAGTTATTGTGATTAATCAATGATAGATCAAAGCTAAGCCTATTTTTGGAACCCGCTTAAATCCGCAGATCTCCGACCCCGCGATCTTGAGTTTTTAAGTTTCTTATTATTTTCAATTTGTTCACATCGCGTAGATCTCCTAAAGGGGAAACGCGTTCCCTTTTCTTTATCACAGATCATACTATTAAGGGATTATAAACATTTAAAGTAATTTAACAACAGATGTTAGCACTCCAATAGGAACAAGAGCTCTATAGTTTTTGAAAGTATGACTTGGGAAGAAATAGCACTGAAAAAAAGACAAGAACTTTGGTCGAAGATCCCGAAAGAATGGCTTCTAGAGAGAGTGCCCACACCAGAAGAACTACCAAACATCATTGAGTTCGTTGATTTAAAGCTTACGCAGAAGGAAAATGACATTACCCACTCTACGCTGCTTCAACTGTCAGCTAAGATTACTAAGAAGCAGCTTACTTCTTTAGAAATTGTCAAAGCTTTTGCGCATAGGGCTGTTATTATTCATCAATTGGTCAATAACTTGAGTGAGATCTTCTTTGAAGAATCGTTCAAATATGCTGAACAGTTGGATGCCCACTTCGCAGAGACTGGCGAGAAGATTGGTCCACTACACGGTCTACCCATCTCACTGAAAGATCAGATCAATTTAGAATGGTTGGACTCCTCAATTGGGTTTGTAGGTCTGGTGGGGAAACCAAAGACAAAAGAAGAAGTCTCTGTTATTGCCAACATCTTGAAGAATCTAGGTGCTGTATTTTTCGTTAAGACAACTGTCCCAATGGCTATGATGGCTCCAGATACCTTTTCCAACCTTTATGGTCAGACGTTGAACCCATTGAATAGAAAACTTTCACCTGGTGGGTCTAGTGGTGGGGAATCATCGTTGATCGGTGCTCGTGGTGCTCTTATCGGTTTATCTACTGATATTGGGGGGTCTATTCGTATTCCAGCAGCTTTCAATGGTCTTTTTGCTCTAAAGCCAAGTTCTAACAGATTACCTTATGCCAAGATCTCAAACTCAAATCCAAATCAAACTATTGTTCCTTCAGTTGTTGGACCTTCTGCCGTTGATATTGATGACTTAAAGTGGTTTGTGAAATCGATATTAGAATCAAATCCCTGGAATTTCGATCCAAAGGTTCCACCTATACCATGGAGAGAATACGAAGTCCCTGAAAAGTTATCGATTGGTATCTTATGGGATAATGAGTTCATCAAGCCACATCCTCCAATTCAAAGAGCACTGGAGTTAGTCAAGGAGAAACTATTGGACCAAGGACATGATATAATTGATTGGAAGCCACCATTACAAGCCAATGAGATCAGAATGAAGATCAAGGACATCTTTACAGCTGATGGTATGAAGGACCTATTCAAACATTGTGATTTAAGTGGAGAACCGCCTATAAAACAGTTGGTTTACACAAAAGGGTCACTAAAAGAGTTATCAGTCACTGAATATTGGAAGATGACGGGTGAAAAGTATGAAGACCAGCAGAAATATGACAAGTATTGGCTCTCAACAGCTTCTCAAACCACAACAGGTCGTCCTATAGATGCTTGGATATCTCCAGCTTGGGAATCAGTTTGCTATAGAATTGGTGAGAATCAGCCTTATAACACCTCATACACGAAGCCTGCGAACTACTTGGACTACGCTGCAGCTATTTTTCCTGTTCTCAAAGCTGACAAATATCTGGATAAAGTGTATCAAAGGGAAGCATGGAATGAGTATGATGAGCATAATTGGTCTGCTTATGATCCAGACTTATACGATGGTATGCCAGTTGCTGTTCAAATAATCACTCCAAGATATGAAGAAGAAAGAGCCATTGCCCTGGGAAAACTAATTCATCAACTGATACACTGAATAAGTATTTAGTAAGATACATGTCTAGTTCCTCCATTGTGATCTTGTTATTTTTCTAAAAGTGACACATTTATGAGCACACTAGCCTCTTTGTGTAATTTAAATTCAGAGAATTCTTCATTCTTCCATTATTATCTGTTCAGAATGTTAATCCGAGAACTTCCAGTAACGAATATGGATGAGCGATCTTAATAGCCAGTAGTATTTTGTGTCACAGCTTCACCTCACCAGAAGCTCAGGGCAAAAACATTCAGTGCCGCGAATGGACCCTAACATGTAGCAAAATATACAAGGAAGCACAACGATGAAAAATCGCTGGTGCATCATTCATCCTATGCAATAGAGAGTGGCGTCTGCAATCTATCAACTGTTACAATACTTTACAGCAGTCCCTTATTGTATCATGCGGCCCATCAAACTGAGCTAAGAGCCTTATATTTCCTTCCCTCACCTACACTCACAATACTCAATGACTCTCATAGTGATGACAGCGACCGATGTACTGATGGGCACTCTTGCCTGGTTGTTAGATACGCTGCTTGCTAGCGCCTGTGGCTACTATTCGGTGGACTGTAGGATTTTAGGGTAAAACCGGCCTAGAAACCGATCCTCTACTCTCTACATGGGGATATTAGGAAGAGCACTCTGGAGAAGCTGTCAACTATTACATGAAGAGAACACCTTGCAGAATCGCAAGTCGGCAGCACTTAAGCTGGATCGAGGGAAGATCCTCTTTGGCTCTATGGATCATTTGATTCGTGGAATGTTTTGTTGCCTGTTTCAGCGGAAACTTGTCAGCTGTGCACCTTTTAAGAGTTGTTCCGGAAAATGGCTCTAGTTTTTCCGGAGAAATCTCCAGATTTTTATGCACCTCACAGAAAAAAGCTGCTGATTTTACTAAATGTCACACTAGGACTATGCAACCCGACAAGAGCCGTAGTTGGTGGCCAAAGCGCAATATGAGTTGAAAAAGGTATAAAAGGGGATACTTCCCACATCCAGGTCCCCCCTTCCTGACTCTACTCATCATCAAGTATTGATACTTAGAAACAACACACGCAAACACATACATAGATACGCGAGCTAACAAGGTCATGGGTAAAAAAGATAAACAATCACAGAAAAAACAAAGAGCCAACGGTATGTTGCAAGAGTTCGAAGAGCTAGAAACCTTTGAACAGTTCCTACGTGATGAGAAGGAAGACAATGAACTCGGTAACGTACATGCTCACTTGCAGTACATCCCACCATTTGTGATGCAAGCAAGTCACAACGATGTGGAAAAGATTAAGGACAGTCAGAACAGAAAGAACAAAAAGTTCGTGAGACATCTACACCAACATGTCGAAAAGCATCTACTACCTGAGATCAAAAAATCATGTGGTTTGGATTTAGATCTTGGTAAAGGTCAAAAAGTTGAAGATTTCGATACGATAACGTGGAAGTACGTTGATGAAGGTCATCATGGTAACGTTGAAGATTTGAAGGTCGAAGTTACAGTAAAGTGTAACTCCGAAGGTGCTGCTGTTGATGTCACTTACAACACCATAGAAGTGTAGTGTACTAGGGACAGTATATATGAATTATGATTAAAATGTGCTCATCAATACTCCGTAATTTGAGAATATCTTAGACGAACTCTTCCAGCTTAATCTCTTGCTCTTCCTCTCTAAGCTCCTCATTTGTTCTCACCTTAATACTCAAAACTAATGCAGGGATGGTAGCTAAACCACCAAACCTAAATACCCAACCAAGACTTCCATCTAGTTCAGAACCATCGTTGTTCTTATCTGAAAGATATCGGAACAGAACGCTACTCAACAAAGAGCTGATAACTTGCGGAGCAGCAACAAAGAAGTTATGAAGACCCAGTATTATCCCTGATTCATGCTCATAGGCCTCATATTTGTCAACAGCAGCATGGTTTAAGCCAAGAGGATTAGTAGCTCTTCTTTTTTGAATTCCAGCCTTTATCTCCTTTATTCTAGATATCTCTTCCGATATCAAAACGAATGGCGACCATAGGGCGTTACCCCAAGTAATCCCCAGGACTGCAAACAGAACAATAGCACCATTAGAAGAGCGTATAAAGAAAGTCGCGAACATGCAGACCATAAACAGAATGTGTGATAGGTACCAAGAGTTTCTGACTGTTAGCCACCAAAAGAATTTCAGCCTAAACTGTTCAATCTTTTCACCTATGAAGCTTGAGGCTAGGAGATTTGATTCTTCTGGTTTGGTGTCCTTATTGAGGGGTTGGACTAGTAAGGGCAAAAGAAGATCCACCAGAAATGAAGTTACGGAATTGAGTAATAACGCAGTGGCACCTTTTCTAGTAGCTGCATCTTGCAATACAAGTGATTCACTTGGAGTCAATGGTGGTAAGTTTGGGTCACGATGGTTGAAGAACTCATATTTGTAGATTTCTCCAACATAGGTGGTTGTGTAAAATAGCATTGGGAAATAGCCAATCCAGGCAAAGAATTCCGCAAGGCAAACCAATTTTGCCTGAGGAGAGAGCCTTTTCATGCTGTGTTTTGTTTGTTTGAATAATGATTGCATTATACCTAGAACACCAGTGGGATTTTCCAGCCCTAGCTCCCGCAACCTCTTTGCACTTCTCTTTCGTTCAGCTTTTATGACGACATCAGTAGTAGGGTCTCGTTCTTCGATATATAACAGTGAGCAGACACAGACTAAAATAAGTACCATACTAGCAACCACAGCCAGTATTTTGAACTGCGAAGCACCTAGAAATGGCAAGAGTTTTGTCAAGTTGATTGAGCCTAGGAAATAACCAATGATGTTGAATCCACCTATCAGTACTGCTGCCATTGCATTCGCCAGCTGTTGCTGGTTTGAGGAAACATTATCCACAATATAAGCTCTTGATGCAGCCTGAATCGCACTGATCGAAAAGTCTAACAGGTAAACACCCATAGCAGCAAAGGGTCTTGTGGTTCTTTTGATGATATCCATGTCGGTTCCCTTTGAATAGAAAATTGAGATCAAATCTACAGAATAGCTCAAGTAAAACAATGAGAAACAAGTTGCAGCACAACCACCAATGATGAATGGTCTTCTTCTCCCTGATCTGTTCGTGGAATTGTCACTGAAGATACCTATTATTGGCTGGCCCAAAGAGCCACTTAAGGGGCCAGCGATCCATATAAGTGCCAAAGCATCCTTCGGAATACCTAACGATAGCAAGAACGGCGTCCCTTCAGAAAATTCTGTACACCATGACAGCTGAAGTCCCCCAATGATGATGGCAAGAATGAAAATGTAAGTAAGACTTCTGTGAGGATTGACGGAGTTCGAAATCTCAGTAAGCGACACAGCACTACTCGCTGATGATATTGACCTAGACTGTGCGGTAGTCTCTGAATGATGTGGTTGACTTTCTGTACTCCCTGGTAACAAGCTGTGTTGCTCCTCTTCTTGACTCATTTCGCTGGACTCTTCTGTCTTTAGGCCTGGGGATTCTCGAGCAATTTCTTCTTTTGAAAAGAGGTTTACCCCATTTCTCTGGCATGAAAAACGCATTCGCGGTCTTACACGCCATTTTCATTATATAAATATTTTCGACTGACGCGTCTATAACCGACTCTTTGAATTTGTCACTCAAAACGGATACATAATCGTCATGAAACGTAAATATGATGCGAATGATCTTGGGAGCCACGAGGCTTGCTTTCTAAACGAGAAGAAGCACCAGGAGAAGTTAATAACGACAGAGACACATCGTGAGTACTCACCCATCTTAACTCTTCGAAGATATATTAACAGAGACAGAGAGAACAGTAAAGCTAATGATAGATGCTTCAATCAGCATGAAGAGTTTTCCCGAGGTTGACTCTGGGTACGTAGGGAACGACATCCAGCAAGTGAAGCAAATCTATCAAAAACCGTTCTGGCCACCTTTGAACAGTAGAAGACCTACCTGATGAATCGAGGGTACATACTCTAAAGGCTCTTTCACGCGTTGGCACCTGAAAAGACGGAGACAAGGATGACTTGAAGTTGTTTACCGAGTCATAATCACCTACAACTGAATATTTGTGTTCAGGAGAAGTGAGTGGAACACCATTAAGTCTTGAGGAGCATACCGGCTTTTTGCTGAAGGCACCGGAGTTGTGAACCCACTGATTGTTCCTCTGAATGGGACGACTTTAGTTATTCTTCTCATCGAAGGTATACTTACACGTCCAAAATCAGGAGGTCAGTCCTCCTGATTTTTCAGAGTCTATATCATTGCTGATACACGCTTAGTTCCTCCTGATTGGTATGTAAGTAGTAGAGTAGTAGAGTGTTAGTACTATCACGAGTTGCCTAGTTAGGATTCATAGTCCGTCGCTTCAATATTCCTTTCGCTAGTAGCATCTCGGAAAAAACTCCACTTGGGGGAAACATTCAAGTACAAGCGAGCGCGTCGCGGGCGGAGAAAGTTTAAGCGGAATTTTCATGAGAGACACAAATCCTATAAAAAGTGTCGATGACCACTGTTTCGTTCAGTTCGCCATACATACCAGTTATTGACAGCTGTTATTCGATATAGACTTCAATATGCTGAGAAGAGGATCCACTACTGCTTTAAGAGCCAGTGCAAGAGCGCTTTCGTCCAGATCACTCAGACTGACCCCACTATCCCTCAAGCATATCAGACCTCATCAGTCCAGATTCGTTGCTCAACTTGCAATTCCAGAAATTCCTGCTATCAAGAATGAGCCTGTCAAAGAATTTGCCAAGTCAGATACCATTGATTGGGATCTACTCAGAGCATCCTTACTCAAATTCTCGGACTCGACTCTAGATATTCCTTTAGTTATCAACGGTGAAAAGATATATGCCAAAAGTTCAGAAAGATCAATTGAACAGCAGATCAACCCAGCCAAGATTTCACAAAAGCTTGCCTCTGTCACACAAGCCACGACATCGGATATCAAGGCTGCAATTGAGGCTTCCAAGTCAGCCAAGAAAGACTGGTTAAACACGCCATTTGTTGACAGAGCTGCTATCTTCTTAAAGGCCGCTGATTTAATCAGTACCAAATACCGTTACGATATGCTAGCTGCAACAATGCTGGGCCAGGGTAAGAATGTCTACCAGGCTGAAATTGATGCTGTTGCAGAATTGATTGATTTTTTCAAATTTAACGTCAAGTACGCTCAAGAATTATATAATTCCCAACCGGCTGAAACTAGCCCAGGTGTCTGGAACAGAGCTGAATACAGACCACTCGAAGGTTTTGTTTATGCTGTGACTCCATTTAACTTTACTGCAATTGCTGCCAACTTGGTCGGTGCTCCTGCCTTGATGGGTAACACTGTTGTTTGGAAACCATCTAAAACTGCGGCTTTATCAAACTACTTACTTTACACCATTTTGGAAGAAGCTGGTTTGCCTAAAGGTGTTATCAACTTCGTTCCTGGTGAACCGAATCAAATCACTGATACCGTTTTAAATGATTCAGAGTTCTCAGCTCTTCACTTCACAGGTTCCACCAGAGTTTTCAAAGACCTGTACAAGAAGATCTCAGATAACGTTGCCTTCGATAAATATAGAGATTTCCCAAGAATTGTCGGTGAAACTGGTGGTAAAAACTTCCACGTTATTCATAGCTCTGCTTCAATCTCTCATGCTGCTCTATCTACGGTTCGTGGCGCTTTCGAGTTCCAGGGCCAAAAATGCTCCGCTACCTCCAGAATCTATGTCGCTCAATCTGTTTGGGAGGACTTCAAGACTACCATGGTGGAGGCACTTTCAACTATACAACCTATGAACACCTCATCCCATGAAGGCTTAAATGGCTTCGCAGGTCCTGTCATTCACGAAGAAAGTTTCGAAAAGATCGCATCTGCGATTGAACAGGCCAAAACAGATCCAGAACTTACAATCATTGCTGGTGGTAGATATGACAAGAGCAAAGGTTTCTTTATTGAGCCAACCGTGGTTCAAACTACAAATCCAGATCATCCATTTTTGAAGAATGAATTTTTTGGCCCATTATTGACTGCTTATGTCTATGAAGATGCTGCCTTCGAAAGCATTTTGGAGAAAGTAGACGCTACCAATGGCTATGGTTTGACAGGCTCAATCTTTGCTAGAGATCGTCGCGCAGTTAGACTCGCTGAAGAGAAACTACGTTACTCTGCCGGTAACTTCTATATCAATGATAAGTCTACCGGTGCAGTTGTTGGCCAGCAATGGTTTGGTGGTGCTAGAGCCTCTGGTACTAATGATAAGGCTGGCTCTGGAAATATTTTAACCAGATTTGTTTCTGTTAGAAACATCAAGGAAAATTTCTATGAGATTTCTGGTTTCAAATACCCAAGCAATTACTAAAGAGAGTCATGATTAAGTTGAAGCTTGTCAAACCTAACTATACGTCTTTTAATTTCCAATAGCGGTAACACCCTAAGTGTACTACTTCAAGAAGATACGAAATAAATTTGATCCTCCCAAGATGGTGACCACGTAAATCTGTATTTAACCTCCGAAGTTGAAGGAAAGCATACAGAAGAGCAGACGCGTTTTTAAAACAACAACAGCTGCTGTCTTGGTTTAATATCTGGGTATACTGGTTGCTTCAGTGTACCCCGAAATGACGACGTTGTATGCACAATACTTCATTTTTGATTTAGAATCAAGTTTGTAATTAAAGTTATAGCTCTACAAGTCATATTTAATGTTGATTTCGTGTGTTTGCTTCATTGTGTTTCATTTGTTGTCGTCCAATATTTTTCGTATGTGTCTCTTACAGTCCTGTAGTGTCTCTGGATTCTATATTCTCTCGGTATTAGTTGGAGATGCAGCTCAAAATTCCAGAGATTTGGAGAAATACACCTGCCTCTTCAGGCGCTCACTCACGTTAGATAATCTCTTGACACGGCTCTATGCTCTAACAAAAGTTATACTCATCTCGCCAAATGCTAAGTCACAATGTAGTTTGAGCTCGAACTAGAAATACATACAGATCGCTAAAAGGAGTAACACTTCCAGCCTATATGAACAAACTGTTGTTTTCAGGCTTTCCTGCATGGGTGCTATATCCATAAAAGAGGCAGGCCAATCTAAAAGTATCGCCGTTATCTGATTCTAAGATAGTGACTGCCTGACTGTCCATTTAGGAGGCCACGAGATAGCGGGTGAATTCATATGCACCCCAACTCTACTTGATAAATACCATACGTCCCTCACTTGTAAACTAGAATAATAAGAAAAACTAATGATGTAATATGTCTACAGACAATGCTAGAGCACAGTCTGCAACATGAGCAAAAACTATCCAAGACTATTCATTCGAAACCTAAGCGTTTCATTCGACTTTGGTTCACTCCAGGAGACACGTCGAATGTTCAGTTAGTTGGTGTGATTAACATCAACAACTTAGCCCCCAATGTCAAAGAAGCCGGTACTCAGTACTCAGTGCGAACACGTGCAAGCTTTTGAGCCTCAGACTTGTCCCTTCCGAAACGCAATCAGACAAAAGAGAGAGCAATTGTATCAAGCGCCTCAAGATCAACCAAAAACATATCCGGTAGAGTATGAATTCCATAGGGTTAGCATATTTTGTTATATGGGGATCAACGTCTATTAAAACCAACGACTTGTGAAGGCTCAGAAGATATAGAAGTAATTACTCGCCCAGCGAGAAAATTGATGGCTATCCGGCAACTAAACCTGAATGGTCAAGTCACACTCGGAGAGTCCTCCTCCAAGCTTTGCAGCAAC
Organism: Taiozyma odintsovae; assembly: GCA_030557705.1. NCBI lineage: Eukaryota > Fungi > Ascomycota > Saccharomycetes > Phaffomycetales > Wickerhamomycetaceae > Taiozyma > Taiozyma odintsovae. The sequence goes on along the minus strand of JANIVH010000008.1, from coordinate 284,418 downwards.
TGGGAAATTTAGGGAACTGTCTCAATTTTCGACTCCTCTTTGTACTTCATTTGCCTAACGGCATGATGCGTATGGCTCTATAAAAGCTAATATCGTACTTGCACTGTGTTCGCAATCACCCTTTTGAGCATCCAGATGAATCTAGACATTACCCATCAGTATATATCTTGAGAGAAAAGCTCAGAAGCAATAGGAGTTACTTCAGCTGAAACAATGGAAACAGCAAATGAACTCAAACCAACTCTGATGGCTGGGCATACGAGGCCTTTGTATCGTAGATCCTAGCATTATCTACAAACGTCTCCAATATCTGTCGTTAATGTTCTTGTTTCTGGTATATCTAAGAAGTCTACGCAAGTGATTGACCTTGTAAGTTGACCTAGGATATCTGATGGTCTTCTAACGAGCATGTGGTTAAATCCATTTCTGACTTGCCTACGATCCGGTACCCCAACAATTTAGGTTCTGCCAAAGACGGCAAAGTTGAATCTGACCAACTAAAGTTGAAAGGCAAAGGAGCTGTGAGTGGTAGCGTTGGGCAAGGAATCAGTAGCAAGTCCACCAATCAGGCATATCTCAGCGTTCATAAACGGAGGTAATTCCTGCTAGTCTAGTCCATTTTCGACATGGGGCCAACCTTAACTTGTGGCCGTAGCCGCAAGTAGCATTAAGTTGTGTCTTGGCTAGTGAACTCGCATGGTGTACTACTTTGACCGAATGAATAGAAGTCAGATTGTCCTGAAACTTGCTCTTACGGTTGTCCCTAGAGCTCGCCATACCTATGGAGAGACCCATGCCTACAGGTGTAGCGACACCACAGCAACGGTGCTTCTCTTGATATCCCTCTTCACTAATGAAAGGATCGGTAAGATCTCGTTGAAGATTGTGTTCCACGGAGGATACCAGTGGACATGACAATCGGAGAGTAATCCCGAGTGAGAAGTATAGTGGGTTTCGACAAACCTCTGATTAAGTTGATGTGTGTTGAAAAAAGTGTTCAAATTCAACTGAATGAATATAAGGTATATAACGTACTGGACATTTTCAAAGACCCTTGCGCTTTCCTATTATATCTCTACCAATAGTAGTTTCCATCTAACACCGATCGCTAATGCGTTAAGAGTCTCCCGAAAGCGCGATTACTTGCTAACGACTTCATTCAGATAACTAGCTTAGGTCCCAAAACTTCGCTTAGTTGCCCCTTGAGGCTCATAATAGTCGGGAGGTCGCATTAGGGACTAACTGAGATCAAGACCTTATATTCGTCCACAAGCTTATTTGTCAAATGCCGGCATATTTGAAACATTCCCAGCTTCAAGAGCCGTCCGTATGAGGAATGTTATATGGCGACTTCGTAGGTATTACGACTAATACACTCCTGAGCTAGGTAAAGGACATTGCCGGAACAACCAAAGATTTTAATGTCACAAAATCTGGTTGGCAACAGAGAAGCAGTCCTGCTGTATTTGGAAATGTTGCGTTTGCTAAATCAAGATGCACTTCAGTAAAATGTTATTTGTGGGTTATCAGGAAACCTTGAAAGATAAGATAACAAGCGAATAAGCATTATGTCTACAGATAATTCTGAATTGTCAAAATTGGTAGATAGTTTACAACAAGTCCAGCACCACCAACAACGATAGTCCAATTGTTGGTATAAATTTAGCAGCGTCGCTAACCCAGAGGCTTTCGGTAACGTCAGCTAGTGTATCACTCCTTTGCCGTTCATTTCCCATTTTTGATCAGTTTTGGCGGCTGTGGCACCAACCTTGTCGCACTGGGGGCAATTTGTTGGCGGCTGACAAAGCGGATCTTGGAAAAGGACTCCACCATTGCTGTGAAGTAATACGATTCGAGGAATATCTTATGACTTCAACTGTAAACTACTATAGTGCTATATTTTGCAGGCAGACAACGCTCAGACTTTTTGACCAAACAGAGGCAATTTTATAACGATGCAGGTCGATGATAAACCTGATGTTAATGTGCTATCCGTGAATCTTGCGGTTTCGCCGTGACCAAAGCACACTAACTGCAATTCTCTTGATTTACTATTTACCAATAACATGAATTCGTTGGGTCTTGTAGGCATTGGATGTACGAGTGCATGCTGGCACCTAGACACAAGCGATGAATTCACCGAACTGGGTCGAAATTCAGGGAACCGCTCTATGACGCCCACAAGAACAAGGCAACTCCGAAATACAGCGGCAGTTGATTGCAGAAAAAGCTCGAACGATGCATTTGGGTTGTTTCTCGTAGACTGAAGACTCTTGAATTCTGGTTACAAAAAGAGAAGTGAAAAGCGCACCTTAGTAGGCATTCCAATAAAACCTGATGATATATCAAACCTACAACCGTTTACGCTGACAAAATAATTTTAATGTATTCACAACTTTCGCTCTAGTCACAGTATGTGCTATGATTCAGCTGCTAGAATCTACTTATTACTTTGAAGTAGGTAGGCGCAAACCTACTTGGTGGTACCACCTACTGTTGTAAATCGTCTATCAATCTCGACAATTCAGTATTTTCTGTAGACATAATATTTATTTACTTGTTCTCTCACTTCCTTCTATACACTATTTTATCAATCAAATGAGAATCATCTCCTTATATACTTTACTAAATACGGCAGTGTCACTCAATCTAGAGCATCCATTAGTAATTACTGCTCAACAATCGTTACCAATCATTAGTAATTACTTATCTGCAGCCTATCATTTATAATCTCTTCTCATATCAATTTATAATCAGCTTTCTTATCTTTCATTATTTCCTAATTACCATTTCCTAAATATCATCTTGATTTACCAAAATATACGGAAATCACATTAACAATTTTAACAAACAAAAATTACCTCAATAATCAAATACATAATTAAATACCGCGACTAGCTACAACACCTACAACAGGCAAATAAACAGCAGGATAACTCCAGAAACTTGTGAGGCGAGAAGTACCGTAGCCTCAGATCTTGTTTTAAATATCGAAGATCGTAACATTTATAATGTTAGCAGGTTGTCGCAGTACTTCCCCCACTGCTAAGGCGAGTTTCACAGTCTCGAACTATTTCTGTTGGTGGCATCAAACGAAAGCTACAGCGGAGCTCGAAACTCAAAGTTTGTTAAATCGGTACTCCACTGGTAAGACTCAGCACGCTGTGGTTGCCGATGCCGCTGACATTACTATGTTGGAGAGTGCGTATCATATCGTATTGAACAGTCCTCACATTAACGCGTCTCTAGTGGGGTTATCTCTCGTTTGCAAACTTGAAACTTCTTTTGATACCAAGCTATTGAAATTGTGAGGAAACATTTGTTTTCCCTGTTCAGCAAAAGTTTGTGTCCTGTACTCAGATTCGCTTCATTCTCTTCTCCCAACTACACTACCAGCACATACACTTATCATTTCGAAAGAGTCCACGTCTTAGCTGTCGGCCCTGAGCAATTGCTAGTGTCTCGAATTGCGAAATTCAAAATATTAGAGACCCGCTTTCACTCACAATACTTCCGCATCAGGTATGGCAGTATGCCAATGCGTTCCTAAGTAGGTCGTGCACAAAGTGACTATACAAAAGCTAGTTCATAGTTCCATTACAAGCAGCGATATAATGTACTGGAAATCCTACAATACTACGTCTTTGGTATTTTCTTGCTGGAGTCGTATTTTTTGCTTTCTACCAGTACTAGAGCGCTTCTCTACCTAAGATTTAAGAAACTCACCAAACTTGTAGTTCCTCATACAGGTCGATCCTTCCAGTTGCATTATGAATATTAGCTGTAACTGCGTTTCTCGTGATGTCAACCATTTGTGGAGGAGCGCAGGTCATAACAGCGAGGCTTTCTGCCGGGTGCTTCAGCAGTAAACTTTTGAGGAGGAAGTCAATGTTAGGTCTTCTGAAGTGGTAATTAATATACCCTGACGTCCTCTCTATAATCTGTGTGTAGTCTGCTGTATCTATCATTTTTTCTAAAGACTCTAAATCATCTGAAAAGTCAGAGTGGTCGCCAGGTTTTGGCATTCGACCTGTTATATAAACATTTGTCGTTATGTCAAAATCTTTCAAAAGCTGCAACTCTTTCGAGAACCAAAGTAAGCACTCAGGATTTCTAATTGACCATATCAGGTTGGGCTTTTTCCCCAAGTGCAAACTTGCTAATCTAACCGCATGATAATAAACACCAGTGATACCATTTCCGCCAGCTAGCAATAACGATTGGTCATAATTTTCAATAGGCGCACGGGAGCCATATGGGCCTTCCATTGATATCCAGTAATATCCGGTATTATTTTCGCTTTGCAAAAGCTTCTCATTGATAGTTCCAGTCATCCCTCTCTTAGATTTGATAAAGGCAACAGTTTCTCTATCACTATTGATAGAGTCAATAACACTGAAAGGATGAGATTGCCAGAAAGTGGTAGGCGTGTAGACATATAAGAACACAAAGGATCCGGGGAATGGGTTGAAGAATCTCCCATGCTTGACACTTAGCCTGAAGGTGCCATCAGCAATTAGCTCAAATTTGGCTCGTCTAACACCAAAAATGCACAATCTTATGATTCTTAAGGCCCTATCCAACCCCCAAACAGACCATGATAGATATATCCACTCTAACCAACCCAGATCGTAGCAGTGATAATAACAGCAAATAATGAAGCCCACCGCCATAACTATGTGAACTATAACAAAAGTTTCGTAGGCCATGGTTCTAAGCTTGTAATAGGTTTGGAACATGAGGCAGGTACATATAATTAGAGCTGCCAGCCCAAATGGGAAATGTACTGGCTTAACTTCAGTACTATCAATCGTTTTATCAAGATAGTATCCCAAATAAGCACCACTATGGACGACAACGAAAAACCACATCAGTCTGGCAACCCATCTGTGGAAGACCATCACAGTGCAGTATGGTAAACCAGTTAAGAAAGTTATAGTGTTATTTCTTCCAGCAAATAGGATCAGAAGTGGAACCAACCCGAATGACATGATTCCTGTTCTATCACCAATAAACCTTAAGATGATTCTCCTTTTGGGGTTCATAGGTGATGGGGTATCCAAGTCCCAATAGAGTGACATCATGATTGCATTTAAGGTCAAGAACATCACTAGTATTAAGGATTCAAGCCTTGTAGGAACCAAACCGGCTATTGTACCTGTGTGGTGTTTTCCATTTAACAGCGTTGGCGTAGAGACGTTGGCTTTGAACCACTTGGTTAGGGGACCCATGGTCGGATTCCTTCTGACTCTTTTGATAAGGTTTGAAACACCAAAGCAAAAGAAAAGGCCAAGGAAGTAGATGTAGTTGATAGTAGCAAAGATATTCGGCTTGGAAAAGGTCGAGTAAAGCTCATAGTAGTACCTGTAGGAGCTATTGAACTGGCTGATCTGGACATTGACAGGCACCTGAAACTTATGGGTCAGCCTGTCGTAGCCTTCCTTAGTTGGGTCTATGATGTATGACGTGGCATTTAGATATGACTTGTAATATGAAACCAAACTCTGATGTTTGATAGCTTCGCAATTCACCTTGATCAATTTCACGTATTCTTCGAATTTTGGTGTATCAGGAGTAAAATGGTTGGTACCACAAACTAGTAGAGATCCCAATGCTGGCTCATAACGACACAATACTTCAAAATTACCAATTAGAGGTGTGTTATAGTCCCAGCGGATGTTTCTTTGATAATAGTGTCGACAAGCTCGCAGCACAGATTTGGTTTCACGGTGCTCGCTGGTTTTGAGTGGGCCTGCAAAAACTGAACTTATGAGTACCAAAAATATGCACAGACTGAGCTTCATTTTAAAGATTATCCGCTACAGATCGTCGAATCCGCTTTGAACTGCTTGAAGCAGCTCTGAAGGGAATTCCTTCACTCTTATACAGCTGTTTAAAGCTTTCTCTCATCAGCGTTAAATTATCTTTGAATCTTGCAACTTATAAACTAAATCAATGTTATGGTACTAATAATTTATGTACATTTACGCGCCTCTTGAATAAGTACTATAAATAAACAGAAACGGATCATCCGAAGCTCCCCAAAGCTCTGAGAAAGTTACATCTGAGTTCGCTGATTAACAAAAAAGGGAGTGAATACTATGGTAGTCTACCTCAAAGCCCCAACCCTCACCAGGCATGTAGTCTACAAGCTCGAAAATAGATTATGCGTTGGCTCAATTGAGGTTCTCTTTAAAGGATCATTGAAAAACCTGTGAAGTATATTTTGAATATTATCGAAGACAATTCAGTAATTCGTTACCAATAAGAATAAGGTTTAGTTGTACATGACCTGCAATTGAAATTTGGTTCCCGTACCTAATTAATGAACTTGGTTATAAGCAAAACTGAATGTAAAGATCGTTCAACAAAGTTCTGTTTATTTAGGTCTCAGAGTCTGCATACAGAGCTAACTACGCGTCTTAATTAATTTTTGTGGTTATTGTTCCCAATCACCTTTAAGAATGTACACATGCAACAACAGTATAGAACAACAGCATACACATGCAACAATAGTATACAACACTGCTGAACTTTGGTAGGCCTCGAGAGGCTACAACTGTTTTTTTCTAGTTACCAGGGCCCCTTTCTAATCTCTTTTGAGGTAGCCCTTTGCAAATTGTGTATCCAGTGCCTCAAAATATCAGTTGCACGATAGAGATCTCATATATTTTGCTCTCCTGAATCTTGCATTGTTTGGATCTCGATCGTAAGTTGACGTGCATCGGTTTGGCCACTAGACAACTGTGGTTTGGGAATCTGACATTAACAGAATCAAGATTTGAGAAATAAAGAGCACAGGGGTCCTGCGAAGATGGCTATTTCGAAAGCTGGCAACTTAAGGAGGACTGCCTCAATGTAAATCATAGTAATTGCATGACTTCTTTATTTAGAAATCATGTGACACGACTCACAGAGCAGGTAGATGAAGCTACGCTGATCAGTAAGCTGACCTGTTGTCAGCCGTGCACAGCATTCATCACCGAAACACTTTCCATGTACGGGTAGGTAGCATAGAATGATTTTCGTATGATGGAGGCTTATAGTTGTGTGTTACTTGAGTATTTTAGTACTTCGGAGTATCTGAGTAATTGAGTATTCTGAAATTTTCGCTAGTTCCCTGAAATGGTGGATCAATTACCACTCTTGGAATTCTCTGTACAAGGGCTTAAAGTGTCATAAGAGAACAACATATTTATATCGCAGTCGTTCCGAAATTAAGTGGGCGAACTCGCTTTTGCAGAAGCTTACCCAAAACATTAGCTCAACACAGCTCTTTATATGGGAGATTATGATCTATTTACAGTTAGCGCCATCTGAGTTCTTTATAGAGGAACTCTTGGGCACCGAAGTCATCAAAACCTGAGGTTATCCTCTCATTGACGGTTTTAAACTGATCTTCCATTAACATCCAAAGTTTCTGGCGATCCCCTTCAAATTTCTCTCTAATCGGTATCTGCAATAGAATCCTTGCATCTTTATCGCGTTTGAGGAAAAGTTTAATCATATTCACAACCCAGACTGGATGGTCAGAGGAATATATTGGATCAGCAATCACAATTGTGTAGTATTTCAGTTCACCTTTCTGATCTAAGAAGCTTGTAGGATTTGTCCAGTCAAGAACAGCGCAATCAGCATTGATGTGGTTAATCTCTTTGTTCTTCACCAGATTTGGCAGGATTTCCGGTAGATCTGTCAGAGTTACATCATATCCTAATGAGCTTATTACTATCCCAACAAGACCAGTCCCAGCCCCGAGTTCCAATATCGGCTCTTTCAGTAATGTGTCTTTATTCTCTATGATATGTTCACTGAGGATCAATGAAGATCCCCATGTCTTGAGACCCAGGCTATCTGACGTCAAAGCTGGCTCATTTAGAAGAATTTCCTTGTCAAAATTCTTGAGTGTGATCTTTCTTTGGAAATTTGGTCTTGCAGTTCTCCCAGAATTTTCAGATATCCTTAAGCTCACCAATTGGACAATTTCCTCATCGTTTTGGAAAAATGTTGATGAAAGTATCTTGTTCAGATAACTGAAAACCTCGGGTGTGAACCTGAAGTGGATAAGGTATTTTGAGAGCTTGGTATAACCATTCAATGAAAGCCATAGCCTTGTATCTTCGAACGATTCAATACCAGCGGCTTTAGGATCTCTATTGCTCATTTCTTGCAGGCCGAAATTGGTTTCCTGTTCAGGCTCCAGCAGCTTTAGCATTGTGATCAAAACGTATCTGGGGAGTTTATTTGTCAACAGTGGCAAATCAAGGATATGTATAAGGCCAGAATCGTCCCCTTCTTCTTCATCATCATCATTATTGTTTTCCTGTACTTTTTTATCTTCTTCTTCATCGTCATCGTCACCACAGGCGTCTTGAAATTCAGCTTCAGCCTTTTCCTCTACACGAGTCACCACGTCATTCGAAGGCACATCTGAATCATCACTGAGAGAAGTTTCAGATGACTGTCTAACCTTTGGAGCTTCAAAGAAGCTCAGGGGATCAAAATTACCCATGGAGAGTTTCATTTCTTTGTTTTCCAACTGCCCGATTGTGGCTTAATTTTTTCTCACTAAAAAATTGTTTTAGAGAAAAAGCGACACAAAAGCCTATTTACAGCTCTTTTAATTTCACTTTACAGTTACATTCTCATCGCACATAACCATCTCTTATGATTCTCGGGTCGGGTGAGGAAGCCACAGACTTGCATCATTTACAGAAGACTGTCAATTGTCTCTCAAGCTTCGAAATATCTGATGACTTTGCTGCTGCCATAGTTATATAAGGACACATGTATTTCTAATTTTGAGACACGCAATATCTTAGAATTGCCAATGCGCTTCGCTTTTGCCAGCTATGGATTTGAACAGCTACGTCTATGCACAAGAAAGTCACTTGTTAGATTCCAAAGAGTATGGTACCAAACGAGTCAAGCCCAATAGACCGAATAAACCACTGATTATCAACTTCTTCGAACAGGGGACCCCAAACTCACAACCTGCAGGGCTTTGGTCTTATCCTGGCGATGTCTCATCAAATTACAACAAGCTATCGTATTGGACAGATATCGCTAAGAAAGCAGAGAAGGCCAAAGTGAACTCGATCTTCATTGCTGATGTGCTTGGATCTTATGACGTATACAAAGGTCCTGAAAACTACGCAATTGGATTGAAAGCAGGCACCCAGCATCCTGGTATTGCTCCTGAGACTGCTGTGCCTGTAATGGCTGCAGCCACAAAGAATCTGGGGTTTGGTATTACATTTAGCACAATTTCTGAGCATCCATACTTGTTCGCTAGAAGGTTGGCTACGCTAGACTTCATGACAAGTGGTAGGGTTGGCTGGAATATCGTGAGTTCCTATTTGGAAAGCTCTGGCAGAAACTTACTCAATGGAGAGCCCTTGCCTGAAAGACCAGAGCGGTATAAAAGAGCTGAAGAGTATGTTCAAGTGGTGAATGAGTTACTATTATCCAGCTGGAGAGTTGATGCCGTCAAGAATGACTCTATTGCTAAAATTTACGCTGACCCTGATCTTGTGAGAAAAATCAACTTTGAAGGTAAACATTTTAAAGTTACTGGTCCCGGTTACACAGAACCGACGCCTCAAGGTGTCCCTGTATTATTTCAAGCTGGCACCTCCCCTGGCGGGATTGAGCTAGGAGCCAAGACTGCCGAGGTAATTTTTTGTAACGGTGGGACTCTGAGTGCAATAAAGAAGAAGGTTCACAGCGTTAGAGAAGCTGCTATCAAATACAATAGAGATCCTGAAAGTATCAAGGTAATAACTTTGGCAATGGTTATAGTAGGTAAGACTAAAGAGGAAGCATGGGGAAAGTTCCATGAGTTACAGAAACATGCAAATCCAGAAGGTGCACTAGCTTTAGTTGGTGGGTGGTGCAATATCGACTACTCAAAGTATGGAGATGATGAAGATTTAACGCAGATCAATAATGTGCCACATCGTGAAGTTGTTAAGCATTTCTGTGCTAAAATTTTACATGAGGGTCCGATCACCAAGGAGAAATTTGGTAAATTCTTAAGTGTTAAAGGTAGCACAGATTTGTTCATTGGATCAGTCGAAGAAGTGGTTGACGAATTGGAGAGTTGGTATCAAGCTGGTGTTGATGGATTCAATTTTGCCGCAGCTACCACCCCAGGAACATTTGACGATCTGTGTGATTTTGTTATCCCAGAACTAAGGAAAAGGGGCCTAGCTTGGAAGGATTACCCAGTGGAAGGAGGTACCCTGAGAGAGAATCTTTACGCTAAAAAAGGACAGACATTTCTTCCGGAAGACCACCCTTACCACAAATACAGATGGACAGCGGGCACTAAAGAGGAATTTGAAAGAGAATTGCAAGAGCACAAAGAAAAACTATCCAAACAACAGGGCAATGCCAATAGGTAATACAAGGAGATATGAAATTGAGTTATACAGAAGTTATAGATTTATGCTAGCGTACTATCAAACGACAACCTGTAGGTCTCAGTTGCGGTTAGCGAAAACTGCATTTAATTCACTCTAAGCTTCGTGAACCTCTTATTTAATCGCCTTGGGGACGCCCCAGCAGAACAACACCATGTGCCTCACACGGTCAAAACGAACATGCAAGACGGGAGGCTCTGCAAAAAGGGCAATTTCACAACGATTAAGAACAAAAGTCAAAGCTTGTAGTGAAAATTAATTAAGAAAGTTTTGAGAACCGTTGAGAAAATTTTTCTTTTATACCCAAGATCCTGGTGTTGGGATGTTTTTGGTTCCAGAAAAAGCACGTATCAAATATGGTAAACAGCAATTTAATGTCGAATCAACGATAACCCCTAGTGAATTTGCAATGAACGACACCATTATAAGCGGGCTTCAGAGACAGCTGGATGATGATATACTTCCTAATCCAGAAAATCAGGACCCAATTGCGTTTTTAAATCGTCTATTATACACACAACATGAAACTGTGAGTGTCTCTAGGGCATGAATATGAAATGGATGAATGCTAACAAAATCAGGATGCCCGTACTCTGAGGAAGCAGAAAATTTCTCAATCGAAGCAGGTGGGATCTAATAACGGAGATCTTGCCACTTACAGCGACGTATGTATGGACCCCATTGAGTCCTCTTTTGGGTCTTTCGGAGATTCGAAACTAACTTCAAAACAGACAATAAGACTTGGAAAGCACCAAACTGATACAATCCTAGAGAGCACTATTACGAAACAAAAAAAGCATAGACGTCGATCTGTTGATTTTCACTCGATCCCAGAAACTTCAAAAGAAAGTGAGGAGAATGACGAGAATCTCTCTCAATTGAAACAAAGACTATTGCAGGGCCATAACCATAAATCTCCTGAAGTCCAATCGTTTGACCAGCAGTTACAGAGTGAAGAGTCAAGACAAGAAGACTTACTGAAAGACATGTTCCAATTCGTCCAAGGTGTGAAAGAAGGTGCTAATGCCTTCAATGAAAAATTGAACGAGGAACAAAACGTTCTGAAGGCAGCTGAAGCTGGTTTGAACATCACTAGTGAAAAATTGAAGAAATCCAGGAACAATCTAAGTAAGACTATAAAGAACCTGGGCTTACTAGATTCCTTGAAGGTGTTTGGCGCTATAATTTTACTGTTCATGCTTTCATTGATCATCATCAAAATTTTCCCAAAGTGGTAGGTGATGAACTTTACACAGAGCGTGACAATTATAGGAAATCGACATAAATTAAATTATTATACAAAAGCGTAGTTTCGTTTTTGATTATAAAGGACCATTCTCATACATCTCGTCAATCTCCTTTTGGTAATGAGCTTGGGCCTTATTTCTCTTCAACTTTAATGTTGGGGTAATGGTGTCATCTGTGATCGTGAATGGCTCAACTCTAATGATGATGTTTTTCAACTTTTCGAACCCAAACAAGCCAGTATGTTTGATAGCAGCGTTCAGTTCATCTAGTATGAATTTTCTAAATTGTAAATCATCTAGCTTGGACAATAATTGTTCATGGGTGGAAATTTTGGACTTATATGGAGTGCTTTGAATGAATTTCAAGGCTTGTTCAGGTTCAATACCAACAATACCAACTAAATAACTTTGGAATGAGTTACCGTAGGCGAACAATTGTGAGATGAATGCGTTGTTTGATAAGTAAAAGTTTTCAATCTTTTCAGCAGCAATGTATTCACCTTGAGACAGTTTGAAGAAGTTTTTGACACGGTCAATAATGGCAATTTGGTTCTTTTCATTCAATGAAGCAATATCACCAGTGGAGAACCAGCCATCTGCATCGATGGATGACTTGGTGGCTTCTTCATTCTTGAAATATCTTTCAAATATTTGAGGACCTCTTAATAACAATTCACCACTCTTGTTTTCGGCGTATGTATAATTCAAATCCGGTAAATTACGTAGTTTGAATTCAACAGAGACACCAATGGCACCTGTTCTTTCTGGAAATTGAGCTTGTGGAGTGGTGATGGCAATACCACCAAAAGTTTCTGAAGAACCATACCCTTGATGGAACCCACAATTCAACACCTTACGTAAGTAGACGATGGATTCACCAGCTAATGGAGAACCACCAGTGATCAAGAAATCCAAGTTTTCGAACCCCAATTGTTGTTTAATCTTATTAATGACCAAGTTATTCAAAGGGCCTGTCAAGATACCACCTTCATTAGTTAATTTGTAATTCACAGCGAAACGTAGTAACCACCCTTTGAACCCAGGAGTATTTTTGATCTTATCTTTCAAACCTGATTCGATACGACTGTAAAGTCTTGGAACTGATGAAATGTGGGTTGGCTTCAAGATCTTAATGTCACCTAAAAATGTCTTTGTATCTTCTGGGTTATGAGGGAACCCAATAGCACCACCTTCAGCCAATTCGTAGACAATTTTAAATCTTTCGTAGACATGAGCCAATGGTAAGAAAACTAATGAGACTGGATTCACTGGGATCTTAACATGGGTGAATAAGAAGACAACAGCAGCAGAGATGTTCTTATGGGTCAATTCAACACCTTTTGGAGTACCTGTGGTACCTGATGTGAAAGTGATGGTGTAAAGAGTTTCCGGTTTTGGAGGGATATGCTCTTTCCGATTGGCCTTACCTAGTTCTAATAGAGCTTTAAAATCCAAGAGGTGGTACCCTTTGTCTTTAACAGTTTTCAAGATTTCATCATCTTCCGAGGTCAAGTCTTCAATGGAAACAATGACTTTTAAGTGTGGTGATTCAACATCTAGGATTTTGGAGATTTTGGCTTTGGATAGCACAATGATTGGTGACTCTGTCAATTTTAAAATATAGTCAGTGGATTCAGGACCAAGAGTGTCGTATAGTGGGGTATTAGGGATGGAATAAGCATGACAACCCAAATCGGAAATGATCCACTCAGGTTTGTTAGCACTGAACAATGTTAAAATAAAGTCGTTACCTTTGATCTTTGGTGCGTATTTTTCAACCAAGTGCAAAAATGCAGACCCGGCCCAGGTTCTCTTTTGAGCTAACTGTTCATAAGATTCCCAAGTGTAAAAGTTCTCGAAATCACCACCTTTTGTAGGTCTTCTGTAACCAATAGACTTGTTCTTTTTGTGCTCTTTTACAGACTCCTCGAAGATATCGTAAAAAGTGGCCAGGTTAGGTTGTAAGTAGGCAGCTAATTCCTCCTGGTTGTCAACGATGAACTTGTTTCTGAAGATAGGAGAGAACTCTTCAGTTTCAGTGCCCGGCAATGGAACTGAAGCGTCTGTTTGGTCCCAAGGAAGAGCGAACTGGGTTTTAATCTGGTCCAAGGTGCTCAGCGTCTCGTAGTTAGGGTACTTGATTTGTGCCATTTCTGCGTTGAGGGCTGTTTCTTAGGAGTTAATGGCTGGTGCCTCCAAAAATTCATTTCATATTTATTTCCCTCGGTCGCGGGGGGTCGTGGCTATACCGGGCATTTTAGGGCGGAGAAGAAGAAGAGAGAGCGCCATTTACTGTGAAGAGTTAAGGAAATTTGGGTGGGAAATTGACTCTGCTTTGATCTTGTGGGAGATGTCTTTAAATTTCGAATATTGGATATGAGTAAAGACAATTACACAACAGATCTTCATAGTTATTATGATCATGGAAATTCTTATATGTTCAACTACATCGATTTTAATATTTAATCTTCTAACTGAGTTCATCTAAGCCCATTGGGTGTTCAAAAATGATTCGGTATCATGATAAAGTTTAACTATGTATACAAATTTTCGAACTAGAGGATTGACATCACAACTAGACTTCATAATGAATGTATTGGGTAATCTGTGTTTCTGGTGGCACATGTTCGAGAAGTAGCAGCATTTCGACAACTAGCACAAAAGCCGTGGGTTATTACCACCGGGAAAAATCTCTCTCAGAAAAAACGAAATCCTATAGTCCCAAGTAACAAAAACAATAGTATAAAGACCATAACTTTACCGGTTTCAAGACACCATACTCGGTAATTGCATCGCCCGAAGCTAGATGGAAGAGACAGCATACACAGAGTCTCAAAAGGTAAGTCTCAATTCTGCTTCATTGCTCCATTTACCTTTACTTTCATCGTTCCTAAAACTAACATCACATAGACGGTTTATGTCCTGAAAAAAAAAAGAAAGACCAATAGTCATCAACAGCACAACGTGTCAGGCGAAGGTGTTACGCTCAAGGGTGATTCTACACCATTCCTAAGGCTTCTTCATGGAAAAGAGTCTACGGAAAATGTTCAGCTGCGCTACAAGCTCTATAAAGAGATGATCCAAAGACAACATCAGAGGTCCTTCCAAATCTTGAATGATTTAAATGGTGAAATACTTCAGAGTATCAGCAAATTAGTGGCCACCAAGCCATCAAAGCGAACAATTGATACAGCTGTTGTTGTTCCTAACTCAAGTATATCCACCGGCTCTAAATTTATCCCATTATTAGAGACCTTCCTCAAAACAAAGAACAAAAAGTCCAAGATAGTACTATTATCAGCCAAAGAATGTACGACGATTAGACAGACACTGAAGACCATCATTGATGCTGTGACTGAAATTGATGACGGTGTTGGCACAGAATCAGAAGATGATGATCTAGAGTTCAACAAACGACTCTCGTTTGACTTGGATATTGTCGAGGAGTGGTGCAATAGACAATATGAAAATACCGGGAAAAACTTCAAGACTAGTGATACTAGAATCGTTTTAATCTTTGAAGATATTGACTCATTCAATTTGTCTATTCTGAACAGGTTATTGAAATTGTTACTTGCATTCATAGGAAGAATTCCTTTCAAATTGGTATTCAATATCAATACCAATTTACAAAACTTCTTCATCCAAAAATTAAGTGTTGATGTTTTAAATTCCCTTCATATTCAAAGCTTTAAAGCTGAACAGACAGATCTGGTGCTGAATCAATTGGTTAATGATATTATGATTCATGAAGAATACCTCATAGGTTCCAACATTACGGAATTTGTCATGGAGAGATTCATCAATAAGATTAAAACGACTGATGAGTTTCTAAAGATACTTAATCTGGGGAAAATGTGTTTCTTTTTTAACAATCCCAACTCTGTGATACTTCACAAGTTGAACAATAAAGAAGAAATTGATTTGACACCGGAACACTTGAAGTGCCTCAGAATGCTACCTTCTTTCAAAAGACATGTGAATTCGCTTGTCGAATCCTTTGATGGCAGAGCTGACTCCAGAAGTGCAATTGAAAAACTTTTGAAGGATGACTTACAACTAATCTCTTTTGTGAAAGAATCTTATAGAGCTTACAAAACATACATATCCAATTTCAAGAGTGTCTACAAAATCTTAACAGAGGTCCTATTCTTGGTTTTGAAAAATGAACACAAGAAAAATTACTTAGAGGTTTACTCAAAACTGTCTAGTGGTGATGAATTTGTGCGGATTGAATTCATTAATGAGATTATTGCCCTCTTAAAAGAAAGAGTTGAATTGGAAGAGATCAACTTAATCGTTGGGAAAGTTGCAGAACTGGCTGATTTTGATGATTTGATTCAAAATTTGAATGCTAAGTTGAAATTTGAGATTGACATGGGGAAGCTAGAGAAGTATGGCTTGGAAGATGATGCTTCCTTTTTACAATACAAGATTGAATTGAGAAAGATCAAGGACACATTTATCAAAATCTTTGATGATTTCTTCAAGAAAATTTTGAAAATGGATATATTCAACAAGAAAATTTCGTTCTTAGAGATCTTCCAAATTAATGATGTGGAAATAATTCAAAACACAATCACTCCAAGGTACCGTACTATTATTGAAGATTCACTGATTAATCACGAAGTTTATTTGAAATCTTCAGAGAAGACCGAACCGCTTTTGAGGGAGATTGATGAGTACATTGATCCACTAATTACCTCTATTTATCAGATTTATAGAGAGACCACTTTACACTTGAACATTTACGATTTCTATCAAGCTTTCAAATTTTCCTTGGATAAGGATTTCATCATTGGCAAATTCAACGAAGTACTTGATCATCAGGGTAAGATATTTGAGGAATACCTAAATGACGACCTACGGTTCAAGTTCATCTATGAGCTGTTCAATGGTCATCCCAAAAACGAAATTTGGGATAAGTTGAGCTTGGTTTTTTTCTTACAAAAATGTGAGGAGCTTATCAGCCTTGGGTTTTTCAAGCATGGTACTAAGAAGAGAGGTGATGTTTTGGAAAAGGCTATCTGGAAAGATTTATGAGGTGTATCTAAAAAGCTAAATGACATGAGGAACTTAGATTAATCAAATGAAAGATGATGACCCAACTAAACAGCGTAGATTGCAAAAAGAAACTTAATAAAGCTCACAAATGATTGCGTTTCCCTAGTAAGCTTGGTAGACTCTCTTTTTTCTTTCTCTTTTTCCATCACGGGTAAATTACTTTCAATAGCCACTTTTGTGACTGACGCAGGCAGTATAGTATTAAATAAAAATAATGATAATAACAATAATATCAATGATAAAAATAATACTAATAATAATGCTAATAATAATGCTAATAATTAATTAATTTTAAACTTATGTTTCATCTCGAAATTCGACAAAAATCAAATTGTTTAGACTGAAAAAAACGTTTAAGGGTCCATAACAGTCTTATCGTCCGTAACGGTTACGTAAGGGCTAAACATCAACGGCCCAATATCGGGCCAATATTTGCTTAATAGCTCAATGGCTTAACGGATGAACGTTTTAATGGACCAATACTGTTGGACTTTGACGGCCAACAGTCAGACGTTCCAACGCTTTAAGGTTCCCAATGGTGGGATTCTTCTAGGGTTTAGTGCCCAGCGTGGTCAACAGTCGACGATAAACAGATGTCAATGAATCAGTAGCTATCAGCTAACTGTTCATGTAGGAGCAACACTTTCATTCCAAATCTTCAACATGAAACTTTTTACCCCTTGAAAACGCCACAGGATCCTGTATCGTTTGATATCATTTGTAACCAGAGCGCGCATTTCCAAGAGCCAAGAAGACCCAGCTGCCAACTGGGGGAATGCGCAACCAAGCCACTTGGTATTTAATTCGGCAGGAGTAGTGTGGGTCATGATTGACGTATGATTTCAAACAGAGCTCATACCTACTGCGTATACGCGCTTAAGGTCCTATTGTTCTTCGCATTCTGTTTTGTCGGAACACAGCGGGAAGATGCTTATCTTATCGCGGCGCATTACCCAATGAGGAAAGCTAGCTCCTAATAGAGAAGAAACAATTAGCAGCACTACATCATTAACAGAAGAGTGCCCGGAGCTAATAACCACTGGGGACTTGAGTTTGTGACAGCGGTTCTGGTAGGATAGTACAGTATGGACACGCTATAAGGTAGCGCAGATCTTCATTGAAGTGAGCGTATATAAAGACCCTGTTATCCTCAAGTTTCTCGAGAAGCGTTGAAGTTACAACAAGTACCTATACAATTTTAATTGAGCATGGTAGAGCACATTCTTTCACAAGCTTACGGATACGGTTTCATCGTTGGCCTTGGGGCTGCCTTTGCCTTGATCATGTGTGCAATCACTGCTATCCTAAAGAAATACAACAACCAAACGCAGAATTCAGAACATTTTACAACAGCTTCAAGATCTGTCAGATCTGGTTTACTCAGCTCAGCTGTTGTTTCTTCATGGGTCTGGCCTGCTACTTTATTGACTTCTGGATACTGGGGCTACAAGTATGGTATCTCTGGTGGTTACATGTATACAATGAACGGTGGTTTGCATTTGTTAGCCTTCACACAATTGGCCATTGAGATAAAGAGAATCGCGCCAGGTTGTCACACTGTCGCTGAGATTATCAAAACGCGTTATTCTAAGAGTGGTCACATCACTTATGTTTGCTACATTACTGCCACCAACTTGATTGTCTCAGGTTGCTTGTTACTTGGTGCCTCTCAAGGTATGAGTGCAGCGACAGGTATCAACGTTGTTGCTGCTAATTTCTTGCTACCAATGGGTGTTTGTGTCTACACAGCATTTGGTGGGTTGAAATCAACTTTCATCTCCGATTGGATCCACACTGTCATCATTTACTTTGTCGTTTTGGTGATGTGCTTCAAAGCCTTCACCAACTCAAGCGTTCTTGGCTCTATTGATCAATTCCATGACATGTTAGTAGAGGCAGGTGAAAAATTTCCACAAGGTAATGGCTATTTAAGCTGGGAAAACAGTGAAATGTTCATGACTGCTTGGTCAGTTATGATCGGTGGGTTTGCTTCAGTCTTTGGTGATCCATCATATTCTCAAAAGGCTATTGCCGCTGCTCCCAAAGCAGTGTTGAAAGGCTACGTCATCGGTGGTGCCTGCTGGATGACTATTCCACTAGTATTGGGAACTGCTGGTGGGTTGGTTTGTCGTGCTTTATTACTCTATCCTGATTTCATTACCTATCCAAAAGCCTTAACATCTCATCAAGCCGGTTCTGGGTTGCCAGTTATTTACGCCTTTGGCACAATCTTGGGTAAATCAGGTGCTGCTGCTGCTGTTTTGAACTTGTTCATGTCCGTTACCTCTGCTTTATCTGCTGAGCTCATTGCTTTCTCCTCTGTCGCTACCTTTGATGTCTACAGAACTTATATCAAACCTGAGGCCTCCGGTGTTCAATTAGTCGCTTTTGGTCATGCCTCCACAGTTGTCTTTAGTATTGCAGTTGCTTGCTTATCTGTGGTTTTGAATTATGTGGGTGTTACAGTCAGTTGGGTCTTAACTTTCTATGGTATCATATTAGCTCCTGGTGTTTCCTTGATTGTTTACTCACTATACTGGAAAAAAGCCAGTAGCTTCGCCTGTACCTATGGTCCACCATTATCCACTCTGATCGGCTTAGCCGGCTGGTTAGGCGGTGCTAAGGGTACTGCTGGTGTAGTGGATAAAGTCTCTGTCATGGCTGCTAAATCCTGCTTGATTGGTAACTGTGTCTCCGTCTCTACGGCTTTCGTCATCATCCCATTGTTTTCATACTGGAAACCTAACAAGGAAGACTTTGACTTCAAGGTTCTAAAAACTGCTTTCACAGCAGGTGATGATGCCGATGAAAAGGAAATTGCTGCTATGGAAATCACCGAAGAAGATGATAGAGAATTGAGAGCAGCTTCTAAGATTGCTGGATACTTAAACCTGTTGGTTCTTATTGGCGGTTACATTATCGTTCCATTTGCCTTCTATGGTACCGGTTACCACTTCTCCAAGGGATATTTGAAGCAATGGATCTACATCATGATGATTCTACTGGTGGTTGCCACTGCCTATATTACCTTCTTCCCTATCTATCAAGGCTGGGGAGATATTACAAGATTAGTTAAGGCTATGATGGGCAAAAAAGAGACTGACGTGATAGAAGCCACTGAAAGGGATAGCGAATCAAGTATCGAAGAACAGGAGGTAACTTTAGGTGAAAAGAGTGCTGTTTAACTTGTCGAATTCCTAGTCCTGAATTCCTCGTATATATTTGATTAATTCTGAATGTTTTATATTATCTTTTTGGGAAGTTTGTACATAATTTTCGTTAGCTTCATTACATGTTAGGTCTCACAACATGTTAGGTCTCACTAACGTCTGCGTTAAAGGTTCGCTAAATAGATCAGACTCTCATAAGCTACAAATTTTTGAGAGACGTGACTTAATCCACAGCTGGTACGGAGAATACCACAACAAAGCTGAAAATGCCAGATTAACATCGTGAGACTAACATTGTGCCCTAAGACACATGTTAATATAGACGCTAGTTCGAAACCAACAGAGGGAATAACATAGAGAGACTAACATAGAGAGACTAACATAGAGAGACTAACATAGAGGGACTAACATAGGTGGACTAACATGGAAAACTAACATGAAGACGCTAAAGCAGAGGGGCATAAGATGAGAATAAAGCTGATGCTAATCCTAGGTAGTCCAGCACCACTCACTCTCATGATGATCTATAAGTAAGATTGGTCTTTCAATATATAGATTCTGTTTAGATACATTGGGAACTCTGCTTCAGATACTAATCTCCTTAAGCTTCCGATACAACCTGCGGGAGCGAGCGCTTACTAGGGGCTTCTGAAACGCTTTCAGCTAATTTGTGACGTAAATAAGTCGTTAGCGCCTTCGACTGTGTCACTTGAGAGCGGACTAGCTAAAGACTGAATCCACAAGCATCATTTCTGGCAGCATACAACCTTACTAAGGTACAGCTATGGTTGATTATTGATTAATGCATATGAAATTTTGATCTATATAAAAGTAACTAATGGTCGTTCTTATCAGTTGGGTCAATTTTGAATATTTTATCAGCGTTTAATAGTCTATGAGGATCAAGAGCCAACTTCACTCTTCTCATGGTATCCACAGCTTCAACACCAACTTCTTCGAGCAAATACTCTCTTTTACCAACACCAACACCATGCTCACCTGTACAAGTACCATCATTCTCTAAAGCACGGGTGACCATCTTGTGAACCAACTCCTTGACTTGTTGAGTTTGAGTTGGGTTATATAAGATCAAAGCGTGGAAATTACCATCACCAACATGACCTAGAATGGTTGACTTTAAGCCTGATTGGGCAATCTCCTCTTGTGTATCAACAATGACTTTTGATAATCTTGAGATTGGAACTGCTACATCAGTAATATAGATTTTAGTATCTTCACCAAGTAACTTCTTCCCCCATTCAATGGACGACCATAAAGCTTGACGTCTAGCAGACCATAGTTCATCCTTTTCCTCTTCTGTCTCTGCAAATTGAAAATCAATACTACCATTTTGCTTAGTCACGCTCTGGATAGTGCCCACTAACTCTTTGACAATGGATTTGGAACCACCAATTTTGATCAATAGAGTTGGTTTCTCCAACCAAGTTTTCGAAGTGGAGCCCGTAGTGTTGATACAGTTCATCATATTAGAATCTAGTAGTTCAACAGCATTCACTTGAATACCTTTGGAGACGATATCAGAGACAGAGTCAGTAGCAGATTTGATGTCATTGAAGTTCACAACAGCAACAGTTTCTTCTTCAGGTTTAACGTGTAACTTTAAAGTAGCTTCAGTGACAATACCCAAGGTACCTTCAGAGCCAATGAACAAACCAGTCAAATTGTAACCAGCACTCGATTTTCTTGGTCTTTTCTTAGTCTTAACGATTGTACCATCAGCAAGGACAACAGTTAGTCCTATAACATTTTCCTTCATGGTACCGTATCTGGCGGCATTAGTACCCGAGCATGAAGTTGCAACCATACCACCAATCTGAGCACCTGGACCTGGATCTGGGCCAAACAGCAGACCATGTGGAGCTAGATGTTCGTTCAGGTCTTGCCAGCCGACAGAAGGCTGAACGGTGACATCAAGATCTTGAACGTTCAATTGAAGAATCTTGTCTAATTTGTTCAGGTCAACAGTGATACCACTTCTCGAAGCGATGAATTGACCTTCTAAAGAGGTACCACCAGAGTATGGAACTACTGGAACTTTGTATTTATGGGCGATCTTCAAAACACCAGATACCTCCTCAGTTGATGCTGGATAAACGATAAGTTTGGGACGTTGGCCAGGAAGAGGATGATGAGTTTGGTAGTATGAATCAGCGTGGCTGTCGAATTCAGCTTCAGAGTAACTGACATTATCTTTACCTAGATAGGCTTCGATCTCTCCGAAGGCTTTCTGGAAATCGTCTGGAGTACCGTACTCGATTGGAGTCAATTCTTCTAGCTTGGTGACGGAGGTGTCAAATCCTTGTACTGGCTTTTCAGCATACTTGAAATAGGTGTAAGTTGCAGCGATACCACCGACAAAGAACAACGATGAGGTGATTAGACCGGAGGTAGATGACTTCGGCTTGGTTGGAGACGGAGTAGAACTATAGAATCTTTTGGCGCCTCTAACTCTCTGCGGCAGTCTTCTGGCAACTCTTGATGTGATACCTAACATGGTTGAGCCTATAATTGAGGTTAGTCAATTGTAACTTGTCTCAAGAAAGATGCAATTTTTCGTCTTTTGTTCTCGATCTGTATCTGACGCAAGTGCGCCACGGTTTTTTCTCTATTGTGGTTGACTCATTTAGGAAACCGTTACCGGGGTTGACCATGGAACTAATCACAGAAATAGTAGACCAGTCAGACCTCCATATTGTTTGCCTCCCAGTAGCCACTGCAATCAATGATGAAGTGTCACAGACAAGCAATTTTCTTCCTTTTAAAGCTGATATTTCTGTCATTTTCGACTAATCTTATCAATTAGCCGATAAATATTTGAACACCCGCGAAATATTCCAGTCTTTTGTGTCAGAATCATTTCCGAGCCACCGGTTTAAAAAAGACGTCACGTGCCTGATCTAAAAAATTGAATGTGGTTAACCATTTAGCGTCTTCGAGTCATCGAAATCCCTTCAACTCGTTGTCATACCAAACCTAGCGAGTGAAATTGAAGCAAAGATGCGCAGAGAGCATCAGCCAACTGAGACTAAGGAGCTGATTGGAAAGCTGGAGGAAGCCTCGCAGCTGAAAGGCAAAGGGAAGGCCACCAAGAGGACTTTCAAGATCTTAGATACAGACACCAACATCATTAGTTGGAAGTTTAACGAGTGGGACTACGGTAAGGATAAGATACAGTTACCTTCTGATGCTAGAGGTCTGTTCACTTCTGACGAAGGCCCGGATTCAAAGATCCTCGTGAGAGGATACGACAAGTTCTTCAACATCAATGAAGTCTACTTTACAAAGTGGGAATGGTTGGAACAAAACACAACGGGTCCTTACTACGTCTCATCCAAGGAGAACGGTTGCATCATTTTAATATCAGGGCTTGAGGATGGTACCATCATTGTGTGCTCAAAACACTCCACAGGTTCGAGGCAAGACGTTGACAGAAACCATGCTACAGCTGGCCAAAGGTTCCTTGAAGAACAACTCACCAAACTGAACATTTCACTAAAGGAATTCGCTTTGAAATTATACGAATTAAACGCCACTGCTGTGGCAGAATACTGTGATGATGGTTTTGAAGAGCACATTGTTGAATATAAAGGTGAAAGTGCTGGCTTATACTTACACGGTTTGAATTTGAATAGACCAACTTTTGAGACATTGCCATTGTCAGAAGTTGATGAATTTGCAAAGACCTATGGATTCAAGACAATTGAATTTTTCGAAAAGGATACCATCAAAGATTTGAAGGTCACACTAGATGAGTGTTCAAAGACAGGGTCATACAACGGTAAAGAGACCGAAGGCTTTGTGATAAGGTGCAAACTAAACAATGCCACCAATGATGACTACTTCTTTAAGTTTAAGTTTGAAGAACCGTACCTAATGTATAGACAGTGGAGAGAAGTTACCAGAGCTTATATCCAACATAGAAGAAGGGGCGATATCAAATTGACCAAACACAAATTCATTACAAACAACTATTTAGATTTTGTGATTCCATTGATTGAAGAAAATCCAAGAGTGGCAACTGATTTCTTGAAAGGTTACGGTATCATTGAGCTACGTAAACAGTTTTTAAATCATTATGGTAAGAGTGGTTCTGAAATCTTGAATCAAGAGCTATTGGAAGAATTGGACACAGCAAATGCCCTAGATCGTTTGAAAATTGATGAAGAGACCAAGTTCGTCTTTGTTCCAATTGCCACGATTGGCTGTGGTAAAACAACGACTGCGTTGACCATTTCACAATTATTCCCTAAAGAATGGGGCATCATTATCAATGATGATATACCTAACGGTAAAAGTGCAAAGAAAGAATTCATCAAGAGGTCACTTGAGGTCTTACAAGATAAGAGAGCTGTGGTTATGGACAGAAACAACCATCAGTTCAGAGAGAGAAAACAAATTATTGATGATTTCAGAGAACTGAGAGACGATTACATCAGCTATAACACCAACGTTCAGTTTGTTTGCTTGAATTTTGTTAAAGAAGATTCACATGCTCAAGAGCTATGGAATCTAACTACTGATAGAGTTTTTAAAAGAGGTGATAATCACCAATCGATCCACGCTGCTACAGAGGACGAGAAAACAGTCAAGGGTATTATGTCAGGTTTCATCAACAGATTTCAACCATTTGAGCCTTCAAGGGCCCCAGATTCAGAATTTGATTATGTGATTCATTTGAATGTCAACGAAGAGAATTCCTCTTTATCGAATGCAAAGAAGATATTGTCTGAGTTGAATGTCAAATACCCACAATTGATCAAAACCATCCCATCAGATTCAGAAATTCAATCAAGTTTTCAAAAAGCATTAAGTTTTAAACCATCTTTCATCAAGATTATGAAGAAAAAAGAGCCAAACTCTCAAAAGAATAGACAAAGGCCAGATCAGAGACAAACCAAAAGCGAAAAAGAGAAGAAGAAATCTCCAGTATACTTCAGTATAAGATTAAATGGCACAAGAGAGCTCCTAGATGAATTGAACACCCTGATAGAATCAAAGAACTTCCCTTACGATAAAACACTGTTGAGTGACTTGCAGAAGAATCAGAGAGTACAAGAAGAGTTTCACGTCACTTTGGCCCACCTAAATCAAGCTAAAAAAGGCACTGAGCAGGAAAAGAAAATCTGGGATGAATATATGAATTATTACAATTCTAAAGTGATCAAGGATGGATTTTTAGGCGTTATGTCAAAAGTGAAGTTAAAGACATTAGTTTGGGACAAAAAAGCTATGGCTGTTACTATACAAGCCCTTGAATTCAGAGATAAGGCCAACTCTAATGTCCTGCCTTTTGAAATTGCCAATAAGTTTCCACATATTACAATTGGCACTGCTTCCCCAGAAATAAAACCGTTTTATTCTAATCAATTGGCGGAAATTGCATCAAAATATGACAAAGAAGGCGTTTATGACGATGTTTCAATTTTGAAATGGGACCAAGAGATAGAATTGTCCGATTTACCAGTTATCGTTAACTATTAGTTCAATTCTACAATTGATTAGTGAATTATAAATGCGTGATCAATGAAAATGATCAATAATTATTAATTTTATTGTAGCTGTTTAATCTATAAACAAGCACCTCCTAGTGAGATAGCTCTTTTGCAGAATTAAAGACAAGCTATGTACCGTTTTTATGTTGTGGGTTTAATCTATAAACGAGTATCTCCTAGTGAAATAACTCTTATTTTGAAAAGTCACCTTTGTTAATAACAAAGGTATCTAAAACGGCAATGGCAGCATATAGTCTGTTCTCAGCTTCTGGGAAAACCAATGAGTTTGGTGAATAAAAGACTTCATCAGTGACTTCTTCCTTGTGTCTTGGTAAACAATGCATGAATTTCCAGTTCTTATCAGCAACACTTGTGTGATCATTAGAAATTTGGAAACCTGCGAATTTCTTTAATTTCTCTTGAGTTTCAGCTTCTTCACCCATTGAAACAAAAGTATCAGTGACTAAGATATTGGTGCCTTTAGAGGCTTCAACTGGATCGTGTGTGAATTCATAAGTAGCACCAGTTTCTGAAGAAACTTGTTTGGCAACTTCAGCAATCTTTGGATCAATTTCAATACCTTCTGGTGTAGCAACAGAGACACTGATACCTACTCTCAATGAGGCGATTAAAAGATCATTGATAACATTGTTGGCATCACCAATCCAAGTCAACTTCAGGCCTTTGGTCTCACCAAAAGTTTCCTTAATGGTAGCGATATCAGTGATGGCTTGTAAAGGGTGGTAAGTGTCACATAGCGAATTGATGATTGGAACATCTGAATGGGCAGACAAGTCTTCAATTTCCTTATGGGAATTGACTCTGGCAAAGACAGCAGAGACCATTGATGAGATGACTTTAGTAGTATCATATAGAGACTCGTTGACACCTAATTGGATATCATCTTTCCCTAAGAACATTGGTTGAGCACCAAAGAAGGCAGCAGCACCTTCAGATGAGATTCTGGTTCTAGTAGATCTCTTGGAGAAGACTAGGGCGACGGTCTTACCCAACAACTTGTCATGATTTTCTCTGATCTGTTCTTTGGTACCATTCTTAAAGATTTGCTTATAAGCAATGGCCTTGTTAACCAAAGTTTCGAATTCAGGACTTGTTAAATGACTGATGGAGATTAAATGACGCATTGCACTTGTTGATGAGGTGGAGAATAACCGTTTTGAAAACATTTTCCTTCGAAATAGATGAGTATGAAGTGATAATCGGAGATCTTTTGAACTTATATATGGTGAAGCATGTTGATTTTTTTCCCTTTGGTATGAATCATCGGTTTGGGACACAGTGTGTTTATCAATAGTGCAGAAAAAAATTTCCCAGTATTAAGATACGATTTTCTGGGCCCTTGAACATATCTTACATAATTTTTTTCATAACTGACCGTTGTAACTGGTAATTACGTCACTTTTCTTGCATTGGAGATGTATTTGCTTAGAGTTGCAAGCTTCCAATTGGTTCTGGAGTGTAATTTTATGATCTCTTTGGACCTGAAGAGCCGATTGGAGCGTAGAGACGGCTTCGTGGAAGGATTCCTCCGGGAAAAGGTTGAACTTAGGGAGATGCACGGTCTTTTTGACGTCAGTACCAGCGAACGCACCTTGCTTCACTCTGGAATCCTGCCAATCGTCCATTTCTTCGTCATTAGAGAGTTCCCTGTAAGTCATTGTTAGTAGTTGTCCATTTCATTGTCGCTCAATTGAATAAGACTCACGCTTCGTAAATAGCTTCTTCGATGCCCATGTCATGTAGCTTCTTCTGTAATTTGGACTCGTTTTCAGTCAATGCCAACCTCCCGTCATCGAGCATAACATCATCTTGAGTGAAGCCTTCATCTTCTTGATCATCATCGCTATCACCTTTCATTGGAGCATCATCTTCCAATGAAATGTACTCTTCTGATCTTTTCGGAAGAACATCAGGTTCCTCATCAGGACCTCCATTGATGTTGTCAAGCTCATCTGGGAGGATCGATACGATCTCTGGTTTCTCTTCACTTGCACTTTGGAGAGATTCAATGGTTTGAGAATGCAGTTGATGTCTCTTTTGAGAGGATGCCTCTTTCTTCAGATCAGCAAGTGTGCTCTTTGATTCTTCAGCTACGTCATCATCATGAAACTCGTTGAACAATGGGATAGATAGACCTGGTTTCCTCTTCTTCTTATTATTCTCTTTCAGCTTGATATCAACCGTGTCTAAATCCAGATCGTCAACCTGAAAAGGCAGTTAGTACGCCAAAAACTACTAAAAAACAATCATCACCAAATAACTCACTTCTTGCTCCAATGTTTTCAGCTTGATCTTGTTTTTCTTGAACTTAGAAGGTTTGCCTGTTTGCCTATTAGTGATGTGATCTCTAAAACCATTAAAGAAAAAAAACTCACTTTCCGGTTCCCTCTCGTCCCCATCCTCTTCACTGTCACTACCAAAGTGTCTCAAAATCTGCGACTTTGGCTTTCTTGATCTCATAACTGGCAAATCCTCTTATAAAAGTTTCAAATTTACGCCACTTCATCAACTTTTGTGCCAATTTTATGTGTTTACCTCAAATATGAAGAAAACATCCGTACACCATCATCACCAAAGAAAAAAAAAAATTGAAGCCTAACATGAGAAACGATATACTTAAAGTATAAATCGCAAAAGAAACTCACATAAATACCACAAGATGGCTGATAACCAAGACGAAGCTATGAAACTTCACGAAGCGATGCTTCTGAAGGGTACAAAGACGCTTTTCTCAGAGCCAGAGCTGCGACAAATTGCCGGTGTTGAGTCCGCTGCTGATTTGATGGTCATAGTTCAAGTGTTGTTAAACCAGAGTTTGGTCAAACTGGTGAAACAGAATGGTGATTTGAAGTTCCAAGCTGTTGAAGCTGGTGAGGCTGTGAAAAGATCCAATATGAGTGCCGATGAAGGTATCATTTACTCACATATCGAAGCTTCAGGGAGAGAAGGTATTTGGACCAAGACGATCAAGGCTAGAACAAACTTACATCAACACGTCGTTTCGAGATGCCTGAAATCCCTAGAGACACAAAGATTCATCAAAAGTGTCAAATCTGTGAAGTTCCCAACTAGAAAGATCTATATGCTTTACCATTTGACCCCATCTATCGAAGTTACTGGTGGTCCTTGGTTTACTGATGGTGAACTTGATTCAGAATTCGTTGAGAGTCTACTGACCATTATCTGGAGATTTGTCACTAACAAAACGTTCCCAAATGTCTTCAACAACAATTATGATATCAAGCAAAATCAATTATATGCATCAAATTACAAGAACTATGCCACCATTGAAGAAATCTTGGAATTTATTAAGAAATCGCAAGTTACATCTGAAGAATTGATTGAGAATGATATCAGATCACTTTGTCAAGTATTAGTGTACGACGATAAACTTGAGAAAGTCACTTTGGACTGTTACAAGTCCACTTATCAAAGTGTCATTGACTTGAAAGAAGTTAGAGTAGAGGAAAATTTTTCAATTTTCGATTCTTCAAGTTTCATTGCTCCATCTGAAGATCAAGCTGATTTAGTTTACTTTGACGAATATGTTCTATAGAAAAAGCAAAATAGATTAATTATCTATTGAATACATAATGACCCAGCATTTCATAATAATAACTCATATTCACCTTTGTATCTTCTTTCAGCGGTTTGCCAATTCAAAACGTTAAAAATTTGCTTTGCATACTCTGCCTTATTGTTATAGTATTGAATATAATAAGCGTGTTCCCAGAAGTCAATACCAATCAAGACAGTGTACTTGGCTGGAACCGGGTCTTGATTTGGAGAAGAGAATAACTCCAAACTTCCTAAATCATTATTCTTGACTAACCAGCCCCAACCGGAACCTTGGATTCCTAACAACAAAGCGATGAACTCGTCTTCGAACTTTTGGAAAGATCCAAATTGTGCATCGATCAATCTCTTCAGTTCAGAGCCACCCTTTTGAGCTTCAGAGCCAGCTGGGGCCAAATTATCCCAAAATAATGAGTGGTTGATATGACCCCCGCCGTTGAATCTGATAACTTGTTGCAATTCAATTTGAGCGTGGACATCGTTATTAGATATAGCAGTGGAAATCTTCTCATATGCAGCGTTAAGGTTGTTGACATAGGTTTGGTGGTGCTTCGAGTAGTGCAACTCGGTGATCTTAGCAGCGATATGAGGCTCCAAGGCCTCGTAAGTATATGGTAGTGGATGTAATTTGAAAGTCATTATGGTATATAAGACAATTATTAGATTAGGCAAATACAAGGATCATCTTAACAATTTATACCCCAGAGATGTAGCTGCTATACCCCGGTGCGCACACCAGGAAAGTGCAGTTTCGGAAACTGATGTAAATTTACTCATTATAGGAGTGATATTGTAAATTAGCTCAATGAGGGCCACAATAATCACCATTGCCTCAAATCGGGAGAATGTATCTTGTGAACATGCGACCAAAGAGAGGGAAAGAGAGCGAGAGAAGAAACCTACAACTGCTTCCAGCTTCCACTCCAGTAGGAGCCACTGACCAGAAACCACTGGGACATGAAGAGAGTTTCCTCCTTCGTGATCGGTAATTAGTTGAATAGTGAGCAAATAAATTGGCGCTATGATACGTATCTAACCCCAGTTTGTCTTCAATTGATTAGTCAGAAACTTAAAATGACCAGTTGAAACGTCTCAAGCTAGCAGAATCAGTAGCTCTTAGACCGTTGTCTATATCCTTGTGCCATGCGACAGGAAGGTTAGGACTAGTCCCAATAATGATTTATAAAACTATCAGCACGTATGCGGCCCCTACCGAGTTTTTGATTTCGAGAATTGAGCTAACTGCGTTATAAACATAACTTGAAAGGCTCCAAGAACATTTCAACACCAGACAGGCTTCCAACTTTCGAAACTCACCACAAATCGACCCAAGAGAGTACCAATCCCACTTAAAATGGCCGACTCCATCTCCCGGATCACCTCAATGATCGAGTCTGCTCGTGATTTGACCCTGGAAGCAGCTGCAGCAGCTTCAGCAAAGTTAGCTGAGACTCCAACGGACTTGAGACCAAAGGAAGTGTCCAACTTGTTGAACTCAAGGGCTGAGCGTGACATCTTGAAGGGCCTGAAGTATGTCATATCCTTGATATCTTCTGGTGAAGATGCATCCCAGTTTTTCACTGACGTGGTGAAGAATGTCACATCATCAAACTTGAAGATTAGAAAGTTGGTCTACACTTACCTGTTAAGATACGCCGATAAGGAGAACGACACTGCCCTGTTGTCTATAAACGCCATTCAGAAGTCACTAGGTGATACGAATGCTCAAGTTAGAGCATTGGCATTGAGAGTCATGTCCGAGATTAAGATCTCCTCAATTTATCCAATTGTCATGTTGGGGATCAAAAAATGTTCCACGGATCCATCTCCAAGTGTCAGAAAGGCTGCGGCTATTGCTCTCGTAAAAGTCCATAATAACTATGGTGAGACTGCTTATGAAGAGACTGTCAAATTCATAAAGACTCTATTTAGTGATGGAGACACCAACGTTCTGAATTCGGCAATTTTGGCGTTTAAAACCATATGTCCTACCAATTATGACTTGATTCATGGCCATTTTCGTCGTTTCTGTGGCTTGATCAGTGAGCTGGACCAATGGGCTCAGACTTACTTAGTGGAGATCTTGACCAATTACGCAAGAATTTTCTTACCAAAACCAAGATTATTCAATCAGGCTTCGAACAACAACGAATACATTGAACTCCCAGACAACTACAACGAGATCCCATTCCCAGTGTATGACACAGAGTACGATATTGATCTGAAACTCTTCCTAGACTCAATCAAAAGATTGACTTACAGTAACAATGAAGCCGTGGTTCTAGCCGTTGGTAGAGCATATTTCCATTTGACTCCACCAAAAGAATTCAAAGAATCACAAATTGCTGCATCATTTGTTAGAATATTACTGACAAGTATTCCTGAATCACAAAATTTTATCTTACAATCAATCCTATATATGGCCGTGCATGATCCAACCTTGTTTGTCAAATATGAAAAGAGATTTTACCTATTACCAAGTGACGGTTTCAGCAATGCTCAGTTCAAGTTGAAAATTCTTTCTGTTATTTGTAACGAGACAAACATCAAGTCCATCATCCATGAACTACAATACTACGCATTGAATTCAGAAGACGTCCAAATTTCAATTGAGAGTGTTAAGGCTATCGGTGTTTGCTCACAAATTAGCGACTATTGGAGTTCAAAGACTTTGAAATGGTTATTGCATGAAATCTCCAATACTTCGAACATTGACCCTTCAGTTACTTCTGAACTCTTGACAGTGATTAGATATTTGATTCAGCAGAGCCCAGAGGCCAATGTCAAGACAGTTATCAAACTAGCCAAGCTACTAGATAGCAATACATTGATAGATGGAGCTAAAGAGAGTGTCATCTGGTTAGTTGGTGAATTCTCAGGTATTGAACCAAGAATTGGCCCCGATGTTTTGAGAAAATTGTTGAAAGAATTTGCATACGAGAAACAATCAGTAAGATATCAAATCATCCTGTTGTCAGCCAAGATCTACTCATACAACATTGAAAACTACAAAGAAACCACAAATGACCATGAACTCAACAACTACGACTTCAACGGTATCATTTCGAAGATGTTCAACCATGCTATCCAATTAGGTCGTTATGATGACGTTTATGACATTAGAGATAGATCAAGAATGTTGTACTCATTGTTAAGTTCCAAGCAAACACAATTGGCCACACTAATTCTACAAGCACCAAAACCTGTCCCATTGGTCTCATTGAAGAAATCAGACCCACTAACCTCTGACACCTCCAAGGAGGAGTACTTGGCCACCTTACCAATTGATGATTTGATCAAACAATACAACGGCTTACCACAATGGGCTGATCAGGAATCACTACCACCTATGTCAATCAGAGATGAAATTGAAGTTAAAGATGTGATCAAAAGTTTTTCACAACAGTCAATTAGCTCTGCCCAAGTCAGCAACAATTCTAGCCACCAATTTGGTAATGGCCATGGTAGAATCGTTGTCCCACCTAAAGAGAAGAAGTATAAGTTACAAAGTTTGGATGACTTTTTCGCTGATGATAATAAACCAACTCCAAAAGCATCTGCTCCTAAGATAATATTCGAAGAAGAAAGTGATAGTGAAGAAGAGGATGAATCCAGCGAGGAAGAAGACTCTAGCGAGGAAGAAGAAACAGAAGAAGAAGAAGAGGAGGAGGAAGGGGAAGAGGAAGAGGAAAATGAAGAGACAGCACAATATTACGAAGAGGAAAGAGCTCAGGAGTCTCAAAATTTACTACGTTGACGTCCTCATTGGCAATACAAATCAATAGTCATTAAATTTATACTCGTAACTGATTGGCCTATCACAGTATAGCGTCAAAGACATCCAGTTTGAAACTTTCGTCATCATCTAAAACCGGGTAGTAAGGGACCATGGCATCCAACTGCTGAACGTAGGCACTATTGTAGATCTTCCAGTAGGGTCTTCTAACCTTTCTAGCTGGATGGAACAACCCATTCCAAACATAATTCAAGACGAGGCCAGGACCAACAGAGTTTCTGACACCTTCAATACCATCTAAAATTCTATTGATAACATGCGGAGACGTCTCGAAGA
Source organism: Taiozyma odintsovae (assembly GCA_030557705.1). NCBI lineage: Eukaryota > Fungi > Ascomycota > Saccharomycetes > Phaffomycetales > Wickerhamomycetaceae > Taiozyma > Taiozyma odintsovae. Next base: position 251,331 of record JANIVH010000008.1, on the reverse strand, counting down.
TGTTTGGCATTAGCAAGTTCAACAAATGAAGAAACACATCCTCTAAGCCCAACCCAACACAACCCAAAGTGATATGTCTAATGACAGTGGCAGCTGTTTGTCTGTGCACTTGGTCTCTGTCAGTCAAAGCATCTTCCAACAATGGGGTCACAGAATACATATAGTCCGCAGACATATCACCAATGTACTCAAACATAAAAGTCATGGCTTTCAAGACACCATTTTGAACATTGACTTCCGGTGTTCTGTACTCGTTCATCAATGCAGGCAAGACAGTGAAAGGCGAACACGTCTCAGCGACGATACCAATTGCAACAGCGGTACAAACCCTCAATTGACGCTCTTGAACTCTAAGGTTGTTTAGTAATGTAACTAGCACTTCTTGTGGACCGACAGCCTTGGCAATGTAACCAAATGTATTGTTAGCTGCTCTTCTGATGCTCTTTCTAGTACTCTTCAGCATGTCTAGTAATTCGAAACAAATTCTCATCCACTCTTTAGGTGAAACATATTCAGCACCTCTGTCAGCGATTCTACCGACAAGGTCTATAGCATTCTCTTGAACTTTTTCGTGTCTGTTTCTCAAGATTGGCGTCAAGGTTGGTAATAGTTGATTAATCGGAGGTTGCATGGAGTCAATACCAACAACTGTAACGATACTTTTCAAAGCTCCCAAGATGGATCCCAAAACTTCGGGAAAAACTTCACCTAACGATTCGTACAAGATAACTGAAAGTTTGTTCAAAATTTCGTCTTCTCCACAGTTTTTGATGACTGGTGCAACATGAGCAATGAAGTCAGCAGCTTGTTCACGAACCTCAGCAGTCTTGTTTTGTAATCTGTGTAGAATAGTAGTAACGATTGGTCCCACGAATGGTTTCACACGAACATCCAAAGAGCGGATAACGGTGGTAAACCCATAGAGAATAGCACGATCACTGACAGATTGTTCTTGGAATGTAACAAGCAAACCATCAATTAATCGCTCTTCGGTTTTCTCAGATAAACCAGTAGTCCCCAATTTGTCAACACACTTCCTTATAGTATCAACAGCCATCTTACGGAATGGTTCAGACTCATCCTTCAAAGTAGTCAATAGACGCTCCACAATTTCAACAACACCAACCTTTTCAGACAAAACAACGGATGTTTCGATGACAGACTTAGAGGAACGACGATCCAAAGCCATTCTTCTGACCCAGAAATGTTTGAAGAAAGGAGGTATAACCTCATTTTTCAAGTATCTTGGCTCAACGCCATCAGTAGCAGAACATTGTTGAACAACTTTCAGCACAGTCTTTTTCATTTCTTCATCAGGGGAGCTAAATTCTCTCAATAATATATACATGATTTCCTTGGTATAATAACTTGCATAGTCTGGGTCCATCAGTGGTATTATAAAACCGATACACTTCAAGAATGCAGCTAAACCTCTACCCCTGTGTCTCTTGATACCATTCCAAAGTGGCTCTAAAATTTCTTCAAACGACTCTATACCGTAGGGAGCTGCTGCTTCAGCCAGTGATGCCAGGGCATTGGCAGTGATAGTTCGAACTGATAACTGTTCGTCATTCAAACCTTTAGCAATGCAGCTGACAAGTCCATTCAAATGAGGCAAGACACCACAACCGACCAAGATGGCAATCTGTTGAATAGTCTTGATACCCGTGTGGCGTGCTTGCCATGACTTCTTAGATTGACAGACAGCATTCAAGAATGGTAACATAGCTGGAATACCCAAAGAGCTAGCAACAACAGCAAGGGCTCTTGAAGTGGTATTTCTGATGAATTCATCGCTGTGGTCGATATCCGGTCTCATGGTAGTAATCATATGCGATAAACCAGCAGCCTTGGATAGATTGGAGATGATTTCACGACCTTCAGCTCTTGTGACGTAATCTTCATCAATCAATAGCGGTGATATCACAACCAGGATTTTGTGAGTATAAGGACGAATCATATCATCAAGCTTATACAGGATTCTATCAATGACCTTCACTAGTAGATGTCGCTCTTGATCATCGAGGGATTTCTCGAGTAGTAAGGGCAGGATTTGATTGAATAGCGCCTTCGCACCGAATGATCTAGCATTATCTGTGATTGTTCTTAAAGCAACTTTTCTTATAGCAGGTGAGCCATTCTTAACTTTCAGCAGTAGGCGCATAATTTTCCTTTCTTTAAGCTCCTCTATTGATAACTCGTTCTCGTTTTTGTTGTCAAGTAATTTACCAAAATATTTAGCATCTTCCTCTTTGAAGAATTGTAGATCTTTGACGCCTGGGACTTCTGTGATCAGTGATTCACGCATCACACTAGTAGCCACCTTGTTCTCTGTGGGTATGGAGTAGCCCCTATTATTCTCTGTATCTTCTTTCACTGCTACTTGCTGAGGCTCAGTGTCCCAGCGGCTCTTCTTTGGCTCAATTGCCTCTTGACTAGTGGCATCTTCAGCACCAACGTCCCATCTTCTTTTCCTCGTTCTTCTTGGAGGCGTCTTGCTACCGTCATCTTCGACATCAGCCTTTCTTGCTTCATCAGCCTCAGTTTGTTCTTGCTCGAGCTTCTCTCTCCCTTTCTTCTGCTCTTCTTCTCGGATCTTAGCCAACGTCTCATCGTCAATGTTTGGGTCTCTTTCAGGCGATAGTGCCCTATCAAAACGTCTCTTGTGGTAGTCGCTTTCCCTATCATACTTCGCACGGCCTCTGTTTCTCTCCAAGAGAGGATCTGAGTCATCATCACCATCAACTGCAGACTCTTGGAGTTCTTTTGGAGCAGAGTATTGAGCCGTCAGACTGTACTCTTTTTTGCCTTCATCTTTAGACTTTCTAAAGGCGATTTGGCCATCTGTATTTGTTAGACTTGTCCCAGAAGACTTCGACTTAGCTGACTCACTGGACATCGTTCCAAGGTACGTTTAAACAAGATTTACGGTGCAATTTAACTAGAAGTTATCTCTGTTAACGTCACAAAGATGTTTATAGTTCAAGCCTGTCCAAAATAAAAAATTCGCGGCCGCGAAAGGATTACATAATTGGTTTATTTAGTGTCGCCAAAATTAAACATATCGTGTCCAAAGTAAACAAGAAGCTGTCCACTAAGTGCAACATTGCTTCCCAATTAGAGAGCATACGGGGCCCAATTTTTACACAGTCATACAAAAATAGTCATGTTCCTCAAAAGCATGCTCCTTTACGCACTTATAGCGTTTGCGTCAGCCCAAGATGAGCCAGAACTTCAACAAGTTGAACAGATCACTGAACAAATCAACGAGCCAATTGTCCAGCAAAAATTGACACCACAGCTTTACTCAGAGAGATTAGACGTGACGGTGCTACCGAGAAACCATCTTCTCACGTCATTTGACTTCAAACTGAGCTCAGAGCCCGTCAATGTTAGCAACCCATCGTATTTTACACATTATAAAACGTTTCCTAGATCTCTTGCACCAATCATTGAATCAACTAACACCAGAGAACTACATCTAAGGTTTGGGCAAGGTTGGTGGGACTCTGAAGTTTGGGGTGAGCTTCCAAATGGTGGTGAATATTCTGGTGGTGTGGGTGTTGAAGTCTGGGCTGTCATCGAAGCTGCTGACAAAGAGGAAAGCTTCAAGCAATGGACTTCATTAGTCAATTCATTATCAGGTCTATTTTGTGCCTCCTTGAATTTCATTGATAGCACAACTACCATTTACCCTCAAAACCTATTCAAACCATCAGAAGATCTTCCACTTTTCAATGAAACCAATAACTTATACCTATTGAGAGCGGCTCTACCATCCGAACCAGTATGTACTGAAAACTTGACACCATTTGTCAAATTCTTGCCAACTAGAGGTAAATCGGGACTATCTTCATTATTAGATGGTCATAGAATCTACGAATCTCAATGGCACATGATGGCCATTGACATCAACACCAAATGTGAAAATGATCTGTGCCATTATGACATGACCCAAAGAATTGACTCTGTGGTCAACATTGAGAGATCCTTAAGAAAGAAATTCAGCTTGATACCAAAACCCTTCCCTGGTGATCTATTAAGATGTGATCCAAGCAGACCAAAAGATGAATTCCAATGTTTCCCAGAAGGTGATCAACAAGATCTAATTTTCACACTAGAGGCCATCTTTGGTCGTTATATTAAAGGTTCCAATCTAATTTCTGATCAAGCAAGTGAAATCTGTGTCCATGCTACACCTGATTGGGAAGTTCTAGTCAAAGTTGATGATGCCCATTTCGGCACAGGGGATAATTGTTTCGAATTGAAAAAAGAAGGGAAGGAATTCGACATTTACTTCAGCACTACCAAAAGCTCCAGCGTTAACACACCAAAGCAAGCCCCTATCCATGTCACCAGATCATTGACTGGCTATGCCCAAGACAAAGGTGACTCCAGAACCGTTCTCACCAATCCAACTGATGAAACTCTTTCTTTAGTTTATTTGGAATCCTTACCATGGTTCATGAGAATTTATCTACATACTTTAACAGTTACTGGTGGGTTCCAAAATGATATAATCAAATCTATCCACTATTCACCAGAAGTTGACCGTGAGAGACCAACCCATATCGAATACAACATTGAACTACCACCAAGGTCATCAGTTGCCCTATCATACTCATTCGACAAGTCCTTGCTATTATATTCTGAATATCCACCAGATGCCAATCATGGGTTTTCTGTTGAACCAGGTGTTGTGAAAGTCTTTACACCATATAATTACTATACCAGAACATCACCTGCTTTGTTGACATTACCAACTCCAGATTTCAGTATGCCTTACAATGTCATCATTTTGACTTCAACGATCATGGCTTTGTCATTTGGTACAATTTTCAACTTGTTATTTCAAAGAGTTGTCGTTGAGGAAGAAGCTGATTTTGTTGCTTCAGAAATCGGTATCAAAGCTAGACTTCAAAGAGGTAAATTGGCACTGAGAGCTAAGATCCTAGGTTTGTTTGACCAAAATTTATCGACTACTGCTTCTGTTGTCGAAGAAAAGAGTGACGAGAGACAAATAAATCAAAATTGAGGTAGGATTACAACTAATGCTTACTTTAATACATCACTTTCATTAATTATTTCCTATCGGTAGTATTACCTCATTTCAAACCAGTTTCTATATCTCTGATAACACTCAACAAATTGCCATCATTTTCATCCAACCATTCCTCCAGCTTTGTAATCTGCTTATCTAACTCGTTAAAGATTGGTAATTGACCATATTTAGTAGAGTTCATTAACAGGTCAAATAAAGGTGACCAAATTTCCTTTTGCCAATATCTCTTCATTGGATTGTTTAACTTATGGAAACCCTCATTTGTCTCTATCGTTTCGATGAAAGTCCCATACAACATGGTATGAATGATCCCAGCAATACCAAAGTAATCAACTTGATAAGTCCAAGGTTTATTTTGTCTCATCTCTGGACAATCTTGATTATCAGTTTTCCAATTTGACTTGAATGAAACGTTCTTTGGAAATAAAGATATATCAATTGATCTACCAAAATCTATAACTTTCAAACCCCTTAGTTTCCAATCTTTTGAACTTGATGACATTGAATTGGCATCGTTCAATCTGATCATGCAATTATCGGGTTTTAAATCGCCATGAATAATGCCCACATTATGTAATGATTGGATAGTCTTTAAAAGCTCACATGTTAAATAAACCACAAGGGCTTCATCCATATTCTTACCAGAAGCTCTGTAGTAGTTCACAACATCTAGAATGGTACCTTGTTTCAAGTAGTCAAGGATCAAATAGCTTTCATCTTGGTATAAGTGGATTTCGTCAGCACGAATAATTGATTTCAATACATCTTGACCAGATAATCTATTTTCAATTTGCTTCAAGATATAAAATTCCCATGCACTTGAAGGTCTTTGAGCCTTGATAGCCTTAAAATGACCATCCATTCCCTCAGCTAGATATACTGATGCATACCCACCTTCACCAAGTAATGTTTTCAAATCAAATGTGTTACCATTAGCTTCAAACTCTAAGAATACATGCTTTGATTGTTTTAAATTTAAAGATTTCTTTAAAGTGCTGATCATTTCCATTTGACAATTATATTGGTGAACACCTTCATATGAATTCAAAGATGGTGACAGATCCATAAGTAGGGCATCTTTCAAAGAGTCATCACCTGGATTAACAATGCAATCAGTCTTTAACATTTCTTCATCTTCTAAATTTCTCAGCAATTCTAAATCACTAACCTTCTCAGTTAAATCACCCATATTTTGCTTTGTGGTGGTTATCTGTTCTGTAAATTCATCATAAATTAGTCTATCATCATCATAATCGCCAATATGTTCATCTTTAGGTTCATTATTTTGGTTGAACATTGAATAAATTTCATCTTTAGCCTCTTTGGTAAACATTGTAGCGGTAGGGGAAGCACGCTTCTTCAATGCAGATGTGTTTAATTGAATAGTAACATTTTTCTCTGGAGATGGGACCCTTGGAGCTATAGAGGGAGCTAATGGAGCCTTTTGAGCAAATGATTCAAATTTTGGAGATTCTAATTGTGGTGCTTGTTTAGTTCTGTTTCTCATCATGGCAAGAACTTCTTGAATACAAAATTCACCTGATTCCTGGTATAATAGATCAAAATTCAAATCAATTTTTTCAGTTTTCTTACCTGGAACCTCAATGATCTTATAAACAGGACCACTGTACAATAGATCATCTTTGAACACTGTAACTTTACCGAAACTATGTCTTGGTTTTATATCTTGCGGGATAGTTTCACCGACCCATGGTTTAGCTTCTAATTTATTCTCTTTATTTCTAAAAGTTGATGAACCTAATTCATCCCAGCCATTAGACCTTAGTCCATTAGGAGAACCATTTGGATCACTAAAAATATCAATTTTCCTCTTTAAAGTCCTCTTCTCTTCGTGTAATGCAAATAGTGTACCACTCTTAACGGATAATGCCGATCTAGATGGGAAAACTGGTGATTTTGGTTCTTCATCCAAATTTTCTTTCTTTTGTAATCGCTCTTTAAACTCTTCATATCTTCTTTCAAGTCTGGGTAGTGGTCTTGCTTGTTGTTTGATACCTTCCTGGTAAACTTGATTAGCTTGTAAATTTCTTTCATTACTCTCTAAGAAATTAGCATATTCTTCATAATAAGTTGCCAACATGGAACCGATCTCTTTTCTTGCCAAATAGATGAATATGTCTCTAGGATTCTCTGAATATTTTGCATAATTCATCCATATACGTAAATATCTTGGATCATTTTTATAGAATGGTGCATCTCTAAACTGTGAAGTACATCTTTCTAAAACCTGTACCAATCCACTTTCCACGGTGACGCCAGATGGGAAATTCCGCGTTATCCAGCCAATGTATTCTAGATATGGCTGTATTGGGTCGTCTAATTCATCAATATTCCGTAGTTGATCTTCAATCTGAGTTCTTTCTTCTAACTGTTGTGTCTTTAGTTTGTCATGAGGGATCGTAAAGAGCTCTTTCAAAGCAGAGGCTGAGCGGCCTTCCTTCAGCGGCTCAATGTTCTCCTTCTGCTGCTCTATCACCTCGAAGTCGACGGGGGCCTTCTCCGTCATTATCAGAGCGTGTTTCATGAACGTTTTGATGTTTGTTTACCTTTTTGTTTACGCTAAAGTTGGCGCTTTTAAAAATTAAGCTGGAATCGGAAATTGATAGAGGCACACACACTACACACACACTCAATATTGAATGTCGGGGTCTAAAGACTTAGCTAATAGTCATATAGATACATAATTCTTACACAATTGATACAATTTAAACAGAGATTTGATATCAATTAGAAATGCACAAGAGTAAGGATTGACATCTATCCGGAAATATCAATCAATGGACTCACTATGTATCTATGTGTGTTTTGGAGATACATTAAAGACAAGAGTGACACAAACTAAATGAAATTTCTGTCGTATGGTACTAACAGAATAGTCTAATGGCTTTATGAGTTTAAGAAAACATCCTCTTGTGTATTATTACGCGAAAAATTAACCTGTTCTTTCGATGATATGGACACCACTATCAGTTTCGACAATACCACTAATACCACCAATATCTAAATCAAAAGAAGCCTGTTCAAAAGGAGGCTGCATTGCACCTCTTTCAAAAAAGCCTAAGTCACCACCTCTCTTATGGGAACTGCAATCACTCTCTGTTTGTGCAATCTCCGCTAACGTAGCTTCACCGGATTGAATTTTTTCCAAATGCGCTTTTAAGATCTCAATGGCTTCTTCTTTAGTTCTAGTGATATTTTCGTCCTTCCAGGAGGCAGGACGTCTTGAATCTCTATGTTTAATTAATAAGTGTGAAGTACGAACTTTTTTAGGCTGAGCCAAGAACTTCTTTAACTGTTGCTCATCTGTACCAGTTGGAGGTTCCCATAAGGATTCTTTAGTGACTTCGTTAAAGAAGTATTCTCTGTTATGTGTTCTAGATTTTCTAATTGACCAGCCTTCAGGTAAACCGGTGGCAACCTAATAATAGAGTTAGCCATTGGAAATGTCAATGGAGAAAGGGCAATTGAAATTGGCGTTGCCACTGGCGACTACTTACCATCGTTAAAGAAAATTGATAATAATCGAGGGATTTAAGTAAAACTTAGTGCCGTTTATAAAAAAAAACATATCATTTAATAACATTGATCCAAGCTTTGTGCCCAGCCAAAAAAAAAAAAAAAAAAACTCAAAAAAAAACCTGTAACGTTTCTACGGTTCTTTGTATAAGGTTAAGATTTTCTAATAAAGCAGCATTATTGTTACCATCATCTCCACTCATTCTCATCAGATCTTGATCTTGATCACAATCAACAGATAAGGCAATAGAGATTCCTGTTTCAATTCTTACTTCTGTCCAATCATATGGCCGCACTCAACTATCTGACTCGGCCGTTCACTATCGCATCTCCGCTCCTGGCCCGGTTACGCAGCCCTGGCGCCTTCCCGTCGGCTGCTATAAAAACTGCCTATTCCCCATTATCTAAAAGAATTACATTAATCAATAGCCGCTACTATCATCAATTCAGACATACAATGTGTAAACAATGCAATGGCGCTGGGTCCATGAAGTAAGTTCACCTATAGATTGATCTAATCAATTTGAGTTCACAGGGGGTAACAGTTATGTCACATGCACATTTCTTTGCTCAAGTGGCGTTATCCTTATCGTTCAACCACTTCAATGTTCAATTAAATGTATTGTTACCGATTGAAAGTTGCTCTTTACTCAACATTGACTCAAGATAGATATATCTTTGAATTGAGTTTACTAACATATATACAAACAGCGTCCCTTCACGTGAAATTTTACCAATTAACGTTAAACCAACAAGATACAATTTGACTTTAGACCCAAATTTTACTACTTTTAAATACGATGGTAATGTTAAGATCGATTTAGATGTTCAGGAAGACACTAATTATGTCACTTTGAACACTTTGGAATTAGAAATTAAATCTGCTAAAATAAACGATGTTATTGCTAAAGAGACTAGTGCTGATGAAGATCAACAAACTACAACTTTTAAATTTGATGAAAAATTTACAAAGGGCTCTAAGGTTACCATTGATATTGATTTCATTGGTACTTTGAATGATAATATGGCTGGGTTCTATAGATCATCTTATAAAGAAGGTGAAGAAACTAAATATTTGGCCACCACTCAAATGGAACCAACTGATTGTCGTCGTGCTTTCCCATCTTTCGATGAACCTGCTTTAAAAGCCGTTTTTGATGTTACTTTAATCTCAGATGAAAAATTAACTGCTTTATCAAATATGGACGTTAAAGAGGTCAAAAAATTAGACGATGGTAGAAAAGCCACTGTGTTCAATCCAACTCCATTGATGTCAACTTATTTGGTCGCATTCATCGTTGGTGATTTACGTTACGTTGAATCAAAAGTTGATTTTAGAATCCCAGTTAGAGTTTATGCTACCCCAGGTTTAGAGAAACAAGGTCAATTTTCTGCTGATTTAACTGCAAAGACTTTGGCTTTCTTTGAAAAGACTTTCGGTATTGAATACCCATTACCAAAGATTGATAACGTTGCCATTGCTGATTTCAGTGCCGGTGCTATGGAAAACTGGGGTTTAATCACTTACAGAGTTGTTGATCTATTGTTTGATGAAGCCAATTCCAATTTAATGACAAAACAAAGAGTCGCTGAAGTTGTTCAACATGAATTAGCTCATCAATGGTTCGGTAACTTAGTCACCATGGATTGGTGGGAAGGTTTATGGTTAAACGAAGGTTTTGCCACTTGGATGTCTTGGTTCTCATGTAATGAATTTTACCCAGATTGGAAAGTTTGGGAACAATATGTTACTGATTCTTTACAAAGTGCTTTATCTTTAGACGCTTTAAGAGCTTCTCACCCAATTGAAGTCCCAGTTAAGAAAGCTGACGAAATTAATCAAATTTTTGATGCTATTTCCTATTCTAAAGGTTCTTCATTATTAAAAATGATTTCTCGTTGGTTAGGTGAAGATGTCTTCATTAAAGGTGTTTCTAATTATTTGAAAAAACACAAATATGGTAACACTCAAACTTCAGATTTATGGGAAGCCCTTTCTGAAGCTTCAGGTAAAGATGTTGTCTCTGTAATGGATGTTTGGACCAAAAAAATTGGGTTCCCAGTTATCACTGTTACTGAAAATGCTGAAAAAGGTGAAGTCCATGTTAAACAAAACAGATACTTAACCACTGGTGATGTTAAACCTGAAGAAGATGAAACTATTTACCCTGTTTTCTTGGGTTTAAAGACTAAAGATTCTGTTGATGAATCTATCGTTTTAAACACTAGAGAAAAAACATTGAAATTGGACAATTTAGATTTCTATAAGTTGAACGCTGATCAAGCAGGTATTTATCGTACTTCTTATAGCTCAGAAAGATGGGAAAAATTAGGTAAAGCAGGTGTTGAAGGTTTATTATCTGTTGAAGATAGAGCCGGGTTGGTTGCCGATGCTGGTGCTCTTGCTACATCTGGTTATCAAAAGACCTCTTCATTATTATCATTGGTTAATGGTTGGAAGAATGAAGAAAGTTATGTTGTTTGGGATGAAATCTTAACAAGAGTTGCTGCTATTGAAGCTGCTTGGACTTTTGAAGATAAAGCTACTCAAGATGCTTTAGATACCTTTGTTAGATCATTGGTCTCTGGTAAGACTCATTCTTTAGGTTGGGAATTTAAAGAATCAGATGCCTTTTTAGAACAAAGATTGAAAACTGTCTTATACGGTTCTGCTGCAAGTGCTCATGATGAAATTGTTGAAAAATCTGCAATTGATGCCTTTGCCAAATATATTGCTGGTGATAAGAAAGCTATTCATCCAAACTTAAGAGGTTCTATCTTTAGTGTTGTTGCTAGAAAAGGTGGTGAAAAGGAATACGAAGAATTGTTTAAGATTTATAATGATCCAGTTTCAGTTGATGAAAAAATTACAGCTTTAAGAACTTTAGGTAGATTTGAAGATTCAGCTTTGATTAAGAGAACTTTAGGTTATTTGTTTGATGGTACTGTTAGATCACAAGATTTTTATATTCCAATTCAAGGTTTACGTGCTCATAAAGCCGGTATTGAAGCTATTTGGGCTTGGACTCAAGAAAATTGGGATGAAGTCACTAAGAGATTACCACCAGGTTTATCAATGTTAGGTTCAGTTGTTCAATTGGCTACATCAGGTTTCACTTCAATTGAAAAAGCTACTGAAATTGAAGCTTTCTTTGCTAAAAAATCCACAAAGGGTTATGATCAAAGTTTAGCAAGATCATTAGATACCATTAAAGCTAAAGCCACTTGGGTTAAGAGAGATTCTAAGGATATTAACCAATGGTTAACTGAACACGGTTTTAAGAAATAACTAGCACGTTTATAAAAGAATAGGTATCCAATAACATACTTTACCGCATGTACATAAGGATGATTTTATGATGTTAAGAAAAAAAAAGAAAACTCTCACGAATTCTTTCATATTAGGAAATTAATTGTAGATCAATTGACGTTGATTAGATTTATTGAGCAAAGTGTAGCAAAGCAGTAAATTCTAACATATTTCAAAGTAGCTGTGCAAGCAAATTCCGTCAATTAGGGCGAGCAACGTATAACAGAACTTTCAATATAACCAAATGAAATAATTTGTCTTCAAATCTGTTGATCTACAAAGAACGTAGGTACTACAAAATACAGCCTTAGAACCATTTTCTAGCAAATACAAACGAATCACTAACGAATGACCTATGAACGTTAAAGATTCTCAACGATCAAAGATCGAAGATCGATCTCAAATTTCACTTTCCTAATAGAGTTAAAAAACTTTGAAGATCCTCAAGATCTACAACGATAAACGGTTGTTCCTGAAAAACAGTTACAGGGTTTATTCAGTTAGCTAAAAAAGCGTGTCTTGGAAACTATCAACGATGGCTTCTACAATTCATTCTTCATTGGAACATTCAGTACTTTTCCCACTTTCCTCTGCAAATATACCATGAAACGTTCAGATAGTCAAGATACACTTATTCCAACATCTGAAGATGAAATGCAAAATCATAAAGACTTGAGAAATTTTGATGTTGTATTATTCAAAAGGGAACATTCTTCATCTATCCATTTAGAAGATGATACAGAATGGAGAATTGCTATAGTGGAAACCACTACAACGCAATTGAACATATATAAACTCAAGAAATTGAATAAGTTAGTCTTAAGAAATATTATCTCAGTCATGCAAAGTATCATTTGTGATAGAGATTTGTGTATCAAAAAAACGCATGATGAACCGTTATTGAGTTGGTTAATAATGAAAAGAGGTCAAAGTATTCCAGAAAGGGTAATGAGACCTTACCTAGGGAAATTAATTATGAGTTATAGCTTAAGGTTAGACAATATCGGTATCAAATTAAATGATTATCAAGAGAAGAACACATTGAAGTTGCAATTAGACATGAATGAATATTTAATGACTTTTATCTCAAAGGAGAGATTGAATGGGTTTTATATCGATTTCAAGACAGCGATTGAACAAGAACTCACATCACATAAATGGGATTTAAATAAACTAGAGAAATTGTTTATCGTTGATGATAATAAGAATAAACTATCAATGTGTGAAAATTCATGGGATAACGCTACAGTACTTGTGCTCTGGGAAGAAGATAAATACAAAAGAGAAGATGATTTGAAAAAAAAAGAGCTCCAAAGAAACAATTTGAAACGTTCTTTAGGGTTCAAAAAGATATTTCTAAGGAAGAATTAGGCTCTTAGTAACCAGTTGCATATGTTTTAACAGAGTGATATCATTAATAGTTGCACTATGTGCTTATTCATAGTAGCTCTAATTTCATTTATCATTATATCTATAACGACTTGTAATTCCATAAGATACTTAATGCTCGACCATCGATATTCATATCGGGAACTATCATTTACAATAGTAAATATACATATATACTATTGTTCACCGCTGACATAAGCAATCCTCAATCGTTTGTTCCTCGGTTAATTAAATTTTACTTTAAATCCGCTTAAAATCCAAAGCTTTTAATTCATTTTAAACTTGTTAATTATTAAAAAATTGCCACTTTAAACCCAAAAAATGAACGATCCAAGAGAGTCCAATAACTTAGAGACTTTGCTTTCAGTACATGAAATCCGTAAGGACGTTTTTAGAAATAGTTCAGAGCTCTATTTGCCACTTGGTGGACGTGGGGTATTTGGTGGGACATTAGTTGGTCAAGCTTTATGGTCTTCCATTTTGACCGTTCCTGAGATATTTCATCCTCATTCATTACATTCATATTTCATCAGTGCTGTTAAACCGAATAGACCTGTTGACTATCATGTTATTAGGTTAAGAGATGGGAAATCATTTATCTCAAGAGAGATTAAAGCTTATCAAGATGGTACATTGGTTTATCAACAAAATGTTTCATTTTATGCAACAAAGACAAAGAGACCAATCACTGGTCAACTTCAACATTCTAAACCTTTCCCACATGGTGTCGATATCAAGGATTATCATCATCCATTAACCGTTAGAAAACAATCCAAATTAACTGGATTTAATGAACCAAAAGAAAGTAAATTAAATGCTGTATACCAAGATAGATATAACCATGGTCCAATTGAGCATTTGTTCCCAATGGGGTTCTTTGATTTAGATGAATCCGATAATCAACCACATGAAGCACATGCGGATTTCTTCGTTAGAGTGCGTCAACCTATTAAGGATCCTAGATTCCATTATGCTGCATTAGCTTATTATACAGATTCATTTTTTTTAACCGTGGGGATGAAATTCCATAAGAGAAAGATGTTTTCTGCTGCTTTTAGTGTTAGTTTAGACCATGTCGTGTACTTCCATAAACCAATTGACACTAATGATTGGAAATTATTCCATGTTACACATCCAAGATCAATTAATGCTAGAAAATTAATGTATGGTGAAATTTATGATGATAAAGAGTGTGTCGCTACAGTGGTACAAGAAGGTCTAGTTACCGTTGCTGATGATACAGAGGACATTAAAGAAGATCCAAAGAACTTGAAGGCCAAATTATAACCTCTGTGCTGAGCATGAGGGTAAGAACACGTGATGGGAAGATAGTGTTATTATTTATTCAAAGGGTTAGTTATATTGCACACATTTTATTAGAACTAACTTTGTAGCTAAACATTTTATTAGAACTAACTTTGTAGCTAAACATTTTATTAGAACTAACTTTGTAGCTAAATGTAGCTTCATTTCAATTATCTCGTTTTGGTTCTTTTGCTTAATCTTTTACCAGAGTCACATGCAATGAAAAATTGTGACTCGAGACGCGACAAATGTTCACCGAAATTATAATCAGAATAATTAAAACTTCCCAATTCATTAGTTTTCCCCTTCCAATGAAGACACCTTCAGCAGCCCATAAATACGCCAGAATGAGCGCTGAACTGATCGATGGTAAGCTAATTGCCCAACAGATCCGTGAAAGAATTCACTCTGAAGTCGCTGAAATTCAATCAAAGGATGGATCATTTATTCCAACTTTATATATCATTCAAGTTGGTTCAAGACCAGATTCTTCAACTTATGTTAAGATGAAATTAAAAGCCGCAGCAGAGGCTAATATTTCTTGTGTTGCTAAAGTCTTACCTGAAGATGTCTCTCAACAGGATTTGTTGAACCAAATTGAAGACTTGAACAATGACTCTTCAGTTCATGCAATTCTTGTTCAATTACCTTTACCTGCTCATTTAGATGAATCAAAGATCACCGCTGCTGTCTCTGCTGACAAGGACGTTGACGGGTTTGGTCCTTTTAACGTTGGTGAATTGTATAAGAAAGGTGGTAAACCAAATTTTGTCCCTTGTACTCCAAAGGGTATTATTAGATTATTAACTGAATCAAAAGTTCAAATTGAAGGTGCCAATGTCGTTGTCCTTGGTAGATCTGAAATCGTTGGTGCCCCAGTGGCTAATTTGTTAAAAGAACAAAATGCTACTGTGACAACTTTACATTCAAGATCACAAAATATTGAAGCCCATTTGAAATTAGCTGATATAGTTGTTAGTGCCATTGGTAAACCTCAATTTGTTAAAGGTGAATGGTTGAAACAAGGTGCCGTTGTCATCGATGTTGGTACCAACTATATTGATGACGCTTCAAAGAAATCAGGTTCAAGATTAGTTGGTGATGTTGATTTCGAAAGTGCTTTACCTGTTGTCTCTAAGATTACCCCGGTTCCAGGTGGTGTTGGTCCAATGACCGTTGCTATGTTGTTAGATAATGTCATCACTGCTGCTAAGAAAATATATGAAACTACTGGTGATGAAAATTCATTTAATACACCATTGACTTTAAAATTAACTAAACCGGTTCCATCAGATTATGAAATCTCAAGAGAACAAACTCCAAAACATATTACTGAAGTCGCTTATGAGTCAGGTATCTTACCAAAGGAATTAGAACCTTATGGTTCATATAAGGCCAAAGTTAAATTAGACATCTTGGATCGTTTGAAAGATAAAAAAAATGGTAAATATATCTTGGTCACAGGTATTACTCCAACTCCATTAGGTGAAGGTAAATCTACAACAACTGTCGGTTTAGCACAGGCACTTGGTGCCCATTTACACAAACGTGCCTTTGCCAATGTTAGACAACCTTCGATGGGTCCAACTTTTGGTATTAAAGGTGGTGCTGCAGGTGGTGGTTATTCTCAAGTTATTCCAATGGATGAATTTAACATGCATGTCACTGGTGATATCCATGCCATTTCCATGGCTAATAACTTGTTAGCCGCTGCCATTGATACAAGAATCTTCCATGAATCTACTCAAAAGGATGGTCCATTATATAAAAGATTAGTCCCTGCAAAGAAAGGTGAAAGAAAATTTACAAAATCAATGTTGAGAAGATTAGAAAAATTAGGTATTGATAAAACAAATCCAGATGATTTAACCCCTGAAGAAGCCTCTAGATTTGTTAGATTAGATATCGATCCAGATACGATCACTTGGAGAAGAGTTGTTGATTGTAATGATAGACATTTACGTGGTATTACCATTGGTGAAGCTCCAACTGAACGTGGATTCACTAGAAAGACCGGGTTTGATATCTCAGTTGCCTCTGAATGTATGGCTGTTTTAGCTCTGGCTAACTCTTTATCTGATCTACGTGAAAGATTAGGTAAGATTGTCGTTGCAGCTTCTAAATCTGGTGAACCTGTCACTTGTGAAGACATTGGTGCTGCTGGTGCTTTAACTGCCTTGTTGAAAGATGCCATTAAACCAAACGTTATGCAAACTTTAGAAGGTACTCCAGTTTTCATCCATGCTGGTCCATTCGCTAATATCTCCATTGGTGCTAATTCTGTTCTTGCTGATAAAATGGCTTTAAAATTAGCTGGTACTGATCCAAAGAATCCAAATGCTCAAGAAGGTTATGTTGTCACCGAGGCCGGTTTCGATTTTACAATGGGTGGTGAAAGATTCATTAACATTAAGGCCAGATCTTCTGGTTTGACCCCAGACGTTGTCGTTATCGTTGCCACTGTTCGTGCTTTGAAAGTTCATGGTGGTGGTGCCGAAGTTAAAGCTGGTGCTCCATTACCAGCTGAATACTTGACAGAGAACATTGAAATCTTAGAAAAAGGTTGTGAAAACTTGAAGAAACATATTAGAAACGCCAGGGAATATGGTTTACCTGTTGTTATTGCCATCAATAAGATGAGTTCTGATACTGATAAGGAACATGAAGTTATCAAGAAACACTCCTTAGAAGCTGGTGCTTTAGATGCCATTGTCTCTAACCATTGGGAAGAAGGTGGTAAAGGTGCTGTTGACTTGGCTGAAGGTGTCATTAAAGCTTCTAACGCTCCAAAGGACTTTAAATTCTTGTATGATTTGGAAGACACCGTTGAAAATAAAATCGCTGCTATTGCTAAGAAAATGTATGGTGCTGGTGAAGTTGAATTATTACCTGAAGCTGCTAAGAAAATTGAACTTTACACTAAGCAAGGTTTCGACAAATTACCAATCTGTATTGCAAAGACTCAATACTCATTGTCTCATGACGCTAATTTGAAAGGTGTTCCAACTGGCTTCACTTTCCCTATTAGAGACGTCAGAGCCAGTATCGGTGCCGGTTACTTGTATGCCCTGGCTGCTGAGATTCAAACCATTCCAGGTTTACCAACTCACTGTGGGTTCATGAACGTTGAAGTTAATGAAGATGGTGAAATTGAAGGTTTATTCTAATCGATGGTTAGTTTAAATTGAATTTTGTGTTGCCTCCATTTCAACAAGGAGAACAACGTATGTGTATGTGTTTACGAAAAGTTTCAACAATAATGAGAATGAGAATATAATAAAAAGAATTTTTTAGAGTACATGCTAGTAGTCCATATTGATATTTATCATCCCGATGGGACCTTTGAGATCTTCGAATAATAAGCTACATTAATATTCTATCATTAAACCTCGTAAAATTCATATCATACTTAAATGCCTTCTTCCAAACTTTGTTTACCTTGGTCTTGATCCAATTTAATAAAATTTTTATCAGTTAATGTACTTCTTGATTCAGATCTTTTCAAATTTGATGTATCATATAAACCAAACAATTCATCTCTAAACCCATCAATTCTCATATCTGTTATATCATCCCCAAATGGATTGAAATGTGCAGGTCGTATCAATGACTCTGTAGATTCATAATTTTCTGAATAGATCTCCGGTGGATGAAATGATTGAACTGAAGCAAGTGATGGGGATAATAAAGGTTGGAGTTCTGATGGAATTGCATTTGGTGATGATGATGATGATGATGGTAAGATTGAAGAAGTAGTAGATTCCATAGAGGCTCTTGGTGTTCGATCTTGCTGTTCTGTTTTCGTTTCTGTATTTGATTGTGGAATTTGTTCATGCTCGAGTGATGTGTCATCCGTAGATTCATGATGGCTTAAAGGAGCACTTGAGTTAGATGTGGAGGAACTATTCAATGTTAAATCACTAAACCCACTAATTTGTCTTGAACTTAAAGAATCATTAGAACCTATAGTGGTTGCCGATGGAATGGCATGGACAGTATCATGAGTATCACCGAATAGGACATCATCAATATTAGCTTCATTATCAACTGAACCTGTTGAACCTAATGAACGAATAGATCTAGCTGGAGATCTTGCTCTTGGTAAACCGTTTCTAAATTGGAAATTTGAACCAAGATCATCATCATCAGTATAAGTTAAAGTTGCCTTAGATTTTGATTCTGGTGAAATCGATGATCTAGTAAAAGTTATCTGTGGAATATCTCGACCTCTTCTTTCTTCTTGTTCAAATCCTGAACTTCTTCCGGAATGACCATTAATTCTTTGTTCAATATCATCATAATGTGGTGGATCAATTGGCATTTCTCTTGAATCAATTGGTGGTGGGCTTAAATCAGCATCGAATGGAGGTGGTTCAAAACTTGGTCTTCTAATCAAATGAATAGGTCTTGGACTAGATTCTCTTAATCCAAGTGGACTTATAGCCCTTTCAGCATTTGGACTAGCACCTCTAGAGAGTCGAGGTGATAAAGCATTGTTCAAAGGTGATAACATAGGACTAGCTTGAGGTGATGAATTTAATGGGGAATCAGGTTTATATAAACTTGCATCAATACTTTCAAAATTGTTTAAAGTTCTTTCCGCAGGGGATCTTGACCTTTCATCAAAAGTCATTTCAGGTGTATATAAATTATAATGCATTCCATAAGCAGGTAACAGTGTATTGTTATGGGAACAATTTTCATTAAGAATATGAATTGGAGAATCAATACTAATTTCATAATGTTTTGGTTTACCATCTAACATACGTGATAAACGAAGACAAATCTTAATCCAATGATTCGCTTTAATGTTTTGATATGTTGTATCTGGATGTAATAATGCTGTACGATTAAATTTTTTAGGGACATAGACTTGAAATTCAAATTCTTTTGCAGTTATATCTTTACCATCAGAAGTTAATAAATTCCCCATTTTTTTCAATTTTGGATCCGAATCAGGTGGTAAATCTAATACAGGTGGTGCCTTATGTTCTAGTAGTAAATGTTTCTTTGTAGGTTCCATTCTATGAACTTTTTTATTCTTTGCATAATATTCTAAATTTTCTGTAAGGTAAATCCTTATTCTATGAAGTTTAACTTTATCCAATGGAACCAATTTAAATGCAATAGGTAAATAAGAATTCAATATAAGAGCTTTAGAAGCTATAATAATATCATAATGTAATTGATCTTCCCAATCTCTTGATATTGCAATAGGTTCAGTATCTTCGATACTTTCATCACTTGGAGTTCTAATGACATTAACAGGGATAGAAGAGTTGATATTAGATTTAAAGGCACCGGATCTTTCAATTGATACTTCTAAAGTGTAACTAACGTTACCAAATGTAGCATTTATCGTCTCTGGTGTAGAAGCTGGTATCGGATGTTCAAAATTGTAAATATAAGTTGAAGGTTGGAAAGTAAATTCCCCGGTCATTGAAACTCTTGAATTTGATCTAGCTCTACTCCTTGAAGGTGACGGGGATGCAACTCTTTTCAATACACTTAAGGGACCATCAAGTTCCTTGGTCTCTGTAAATCCATAATCAGTTTCTTCAACTAAATCAGCACCGGAATCACCCATATCCTGTGTATAAAATGGCCAATGATGTAACATTACTACATTTTCTTCCATATAATCCGATTTCTTTGGTGGGATCCCTTCTGGCCATTCTGTTCTTGCTGTACCTTTAAAAGTGAGTCCAATAGATTTAATCTTTGTTGTCTTTAATGCTTTAAGTACTAATGAACCTCTTAATAGTGTAGGAGGTCTCTCTTTGATTTCATGTTGTTCAAATCCTTGAAGGTATAATGAATCTTCTGCAAGTTGTAAATAAACTTCGAGGGAACCAGATTGCGCAATAGGTCTCTGATGAAACCTCTCGGCGAGCATATTTAAAACTTGACAGGTCTTATTTTAATAATTAATGATTATAAACTGTTCAATCTCCTTTCTACTTCTCTATTAACCCAGTGACGGGTAACACCGGGGTATCGCGGGGAGAAGCTGCCGGTCGTGTCCTTACCATAGACTTATAGTATTAATGTTATACCTTTACCTATTAGTATTATTAATGTTATACCTATAAACCTTCTATCTACAAACCTGTTAACGTTCAATTTTATATTCCTTTTATCGATCCCTGTTTTCAAACAGGTAATTCAAATTTCAAACCTTTCATAACTCTATTATAATAAATCCAAAAGAAATCAGAATAAATAGCAGTTTGAACAAGTCCTGCGACAACAGTTACCCAATATACACCACCTTCAGTATAATATCTATAAATCCAATTTGGAATGTATAAAGCTCTATAAAGACCCAAAGCAAAAATATAATGAGTTGTTAATGATTTTGCTTCACCAGTTTTTTGTAACATAAATAATTGTGGTAAAATTGCCACAGATTCTAACCATAATGAGAATGTCCACAAGATCTCTGTAATTGAATAATATTGTGTCGTGATCAATGCTAGTAAGATTGAACCACCTACTAGGTATTCAACTTTAAATGAATCTTCAGTCTTATATCTTCTCATTAAATAAACAATATAAATTGAACTGCAAATGAATACAATTTTCATCACAGTGATATAAAGTGAAACATAGTTATAAAATAGATCCAGGTAACGTGTAATGAAAACTAAAACGTATAAATATTGTGTCTTAATTGAAATACCACTAATTGAATGTGTTATTGAAATTGTTTGAATTAATAGAAGTATTGAAGCTAAATGGGATAAATCCCCAGCCATTCTGAAAATATTAATCATTTTGAATTAAATTCAATGTTTAGTAGACTTTGATTACTAAATTTAAATTCAATTGTTGATTGTTTTCATTAATGATTATTGTTATTTATATGATCTTTCCCGAACTTTTTATGAACATCGTGTAACTTTGCCCCTACCAGTGGATTATGTAAGCATAGACATACACTTTCTATTCGGGAAGTCACGTGGATATTTTTTTATACAAAGGTAAGTCACGTGACTTGCCACTCACGTGACTTTGGATATCTTTAAGAAACTGTGTTAATTTATAAACGCGATTGTTTACATTATAAAACAAAGTTAATCACCATAAAGATGTCACTTGCTCAGATTTCGGTAGATATTGATGAAGCAGATGCTGTTGTTCTCCAAGAGAATCTTTCCAAAACGAGGAATTTAATCACTCAAATAAGTAGATCACTTGATAAGATTAAAAAAAGTACATCAAATGCTGAAGAACTTGTTAGTCCTATTGTTGAACAAAATCGTCAATTAAATATCTTTAAGAAGAATGTTGATGATTCATTACTCGCTGTGTCAAATATTCAGGGGATAGCTTCTGAGGCAAGTGTTTATGAATCAAGATTAAATGAAAATATCTCAAATGTGAAACAATATATTACAACGATTTATAAAGCCGAGGATATCTTGGAAAGATTGGGAGAGAGTAATAGAGGTGGTGGTGAATATAAAGGTGTTAGTGAAAATTTATTACGTACCATAAAGAATTCAGAGGGGAAATTACAAGATTATTTTAAAAATTTATTACAACCAATAAGTACACCTTTTGATCCACAAATTTATATGAATGAAAGGAAACCATTCCCATATTTAGATGATAATAAATTAAGAGATTGTTCACAAATATTATCATTTTTTGATGATAATGATAAATCAATTGATCAAATTTATATTGAAAATAGAATTAGAGTTATAAAAGAATCAATGGCAGTTTTAGCACCATTTACACAACATTTAAAAAAACATAAAGATGCTCCATATGAAAAAGGTTCAAATGGGATTAATAATTATACAGAGGGACTTGTTGGATTTATTTATAATGAATATGCATTGTTAGAAGATATGTTAAAGAGTAAAAATAGAGAAGTTGATATCTTTAAAAGAATTTTTTCACCAATAATTGAAATATTTCTTTCATTAATAACAAAAATTGTTAGTTCTGTACAAGAGACTTTAAATAATGATGGTTTATTAATATTTGAATTAATTGATAATATTATAAAAATTGAAATTGCAATGAAATCAAAATTAATTAAAACAATTGAACAAGAATTCCCAAGATTAGAAAATTCATTATTTTCATGTCAACATTTAGCAAGAACTTTATTTAAAGAATTATTAATGTATATTGATCAAAAAATTCAAAGTGTTACAATGTTGCCAAAAGATAATGGAATTTCAGAGATAACAGTTGAAGTAATGTCAAGAGCAAGAAAATTTACTGAATATAAAGATGGTGCAATAAAAGTTATGAAAGGTTTAAAAGCTGGAGTTTGGATTCCTCAACCTAAACCACAATGGTTAAATGTTTTTTCAAGTGTTAGTCAAACTTATATAGTTGATGATAATAATCCACAAGAATTATTATCAGCTTTTTTTTCAGATGTTATTGATGCATTAATGGTAAATTTAGAGATTAAAGCAAATCAATTAATTAAAAAGAAACAAACAATTGGTTATTTCTTGATAACAAATATAACTTTAGTTGAACAAATTATATCACGTTCAGAATTATCAAAAATTTTAGATCAAAATGGTTTAACAAGATTAGAAAAATTGAAAAAAAGAGCATTAAATTTTTTCTTAACAGGTTGGAAACAAGTTGCTGCATATTTATTAGATGTTAATGTTCAAGGTAAATTAACTTCGAAGGATAAAGATATGATTAAAGAAAAATTTAAAAATTTTAATAATGAATTTGATGAATTAGTTAAAAGTTATAAACAATTTAATATAACAGATCCAAATTTAAAGAAATTTTTATCAAAGGAAATTAGTTTTATAAGTCCATTATATCATAGATTTTATGATAAACATTCAACAGGAGATTTTACAAAACATACAGATAAATATATTAAATATAATAAAGTGGAATTTGATAGAATATTAGATTCATTAGGGAGATGAATTCTTTAGGATTGAATTCTTGGCAGTTAGATACTATAGATACTTTAGATAGTGGAATTCTTCAGACAAAGTCTTTATAGTTAAACTAAAGACAATTTACATTGTAGTTACAATATATCAATATTTTATCTCCGATATCCAAATTAGGCAATTATCTCCGAGAAGGGTTACCCGCAAGTCTCCTTTTCGCCTTCATAATTTGATTGGACAATGTCCAGTACAATGTACAAAATAGACAATTTTAATACAGAGAATATCAGTTAATTTATAAGTAGTTTAAAGAAGAAAAACCTCTTTAGTATAGCGAAGATTAAACAGTAATATATACTTATCAATTGAGTCTTCTAAAGATCAATTGAATTTACTACCATTAAAATTAAGTGATTTCCAGAATCTCGATTAAAATTTTAAACAATTAAGCGAAACCAATGACACCACAAGCAGGTCTACCACCAGCGTTACCAGTTTTTAAAGAATCTGGATGACCACCTTTACCTAAATCATCTTGACCATCATGAATAACAACAGTTCTACCTAAAATTGAAGTTGGACCAATTAATTTAACTAAATTATCCTTAATTTCACCTTTTGCTAAACCTGAAGCATCAGTTGAAACGTTACCTAAATCACCAACGTGTCTAGTTTCATCAGTTGGAGCACCATGAGTTTTACCAAATGGATTAAAATGAGGACCTGCAGAGGTACAACCATTTGTATTATCACCAAATTCATGAATATGGAAACCCTTTTGAGCATTAGCTGAATTACCAGTAATTTCATATGAAATTGTAGTTGGAGAAGATTCAGATTCTTGTTCAAAATGAACAACACCGGAAACACCGGCTTCACCTCTTAAGACAGCAACAGCTTTAACCATTTTAATTAGATTTATTTATTAATTGATTAAGATATAAGTTTAAAACGGAAATGTAGGATTTCTTCTAGTTTATATAGCGAGCCACAACGGTATTACCCTGTCATTAGTAATCCTGTTAGCAATAGAATATTAAAGAACATCAATTTATAACTAATGATCTTTACAATAGATTCATTGATCTTATATCATATTGGTTTTCCTAATTAGGATCTATGCAGGTAATTACCCATTGTTCTTAATTTCTGAGCAAATATTTCAACTATTATAGTAATCTTATGTTTCTAGGGTTACCAATATCTGAGCAAATATAAAATTCGTAAATTATGGGGGATCAATTATGAGTGATAATAGATAATAGAAGGTTATGTCTTCAATAAGGTTAGGTCAATCGACACCTGTCTTGTTTTAACTTAAAAGTGTGAAACTGGCCTTGATCGTGTAAGCTTAAATGTAGTAGCATATAATTCACATTGGAATAGTGTTAGAAAGTGGTATTATATAATTCACATTGGATTAGTGTTACAAAGTAGTATTATATGATTCACCTTGGATTAGTATTACAAAGTAGTATTATATAATTCACATTGGATTAGTGTTAAAAGAACTGCTACTACAAGAACATAAGTTAAACACATGTCTATAATTATATACAAGAGTTCATAAAATTTTAATTAATTCTTCATAAATTCCCCAAGCGATACCTGCACTAAATGCCTTTCTTGTTAATCTTAAACTTAGACCATCAAATAATCTTAATGGACTTTCATTCCAAATTAAATTTGCACTTTTTAAAAAAGTGATATATATTTTTGGTTTTAATTGCATTCTTGTCTTTATTGTATCAAATGGTGCAGTAATCGTTGTAGCTAATGAAGCTGCACTAAATGCAGAAATTGAATTAATTATTGCTGATGTTGACATATTAAAATTAAGATCTAATGGTAAAAATTGTGGTAATTTTTCTTTACTTTGTTCATAAAGTAAAACGTAGAGACCAGCATATGGGGCATCTCTTGCACAAGTAGCAATAAATCCATTAAAGAAACCTTTAATACCTTCAGTTTGCTTTATAGATTTAATAGCTTGCCATAATGAATTATAATTATATAAAGTTGATTCAAATCGTACTTTTATTATAGTTATTGGCATTGTTAACCAACCAACAAGACCACGACTTACACCACCTGTTAATAAATTTGCTGTCATTGATAATTTTGGTAATGAACTTGAACCTATTGTCTTTGAATTTGAATTTGAAAAATATGATCTTGCAATATTTAAAGTTGATAAATATAATGCTGAACCAATTGATGTTCTTAATGCAGAAGGTAAAGTACCACGCCATAATTGTTTTATTGAACTTAATTCTTTTAAAGTTGAACTTATTGAACCATTATTTGATTGTTGTAATCTTGTTTTAACTAAATCAAAAGGTTGTAAAGCAACACTACTTGTAAGACCCCCAAGGAACCCACCAATTAAATGACGCCTTGTCTTTTCAACCATTGATTAATTGAATGTTAATTATACAATTCCATACCTTTAACAACTTGTTTTAAACTTTTCCATTATGATGGCTCGGCCACGACCTTGACCTTATCGTTTCTTTCCCCCACTGTGACTTATGGTTGCCTAATCGGGAAGTCAACATACTTTAATTATATAATACCAATCTAAAGTATAAGACTCTCTGTTGGTATGATATAATGAGTATAGTCTTTCTATACATCCTTACATGCTTACATGCTTACATGCTTACATGCTTACATGCTTACATCCTTTCTATGTAATATTTCACAACTTTCTCTTTACAAATTCTGTTTCTCCACAAAAAAATCGGTTCATTCCGGTAAAAAAAGATAAAAATTGAGTCAATTGACAATTAATACACATCAAAAATAATTTAATAAAGCAAGATGTCATTAAGGGAAGACCTTATTGAAAATGCTGTACAGTTTTTAAAAGATCCTCAAGTCTCGAGTTCACCATTAGCTAAAAAAATTGAATTTTTAGAGAGTAAAAAATTAACAAAGGAGGAAATTGATGAAGCTTTAAAGAGAAGTCAATCAAATTTTGTTGGTGGTGGTGATAACAGTGGTAATATCGCTGTAACTCCAATTTCTCAACCAGTTTATTATACTCCACCTCCACCTTCTGTTCCAGAACGTGATTGGAAAGATTATTTTATTATGTTAACAGGTACAGTGGGTGTCGGTTTAGCGTTATATCAAGTCACGAAGAGTTTATTACCAAATATTTTACCACCAAGTAAAAATAAATTAGATCAGGATAAAGATGCAATTGATTCTGAATTTTTAAGAATTGAAGCAACATTAAATGAGATTAAAGATTCAAATGATGAATTAAAAGAGAATGAACGTATTAAGAATGAAGAAATTAGTAAAGCAATTGAATCTGTTGAAGATGTTATAACTACAACAAAGGAGAAGAATCAAAAAATTGAGGAACAAGTTCATCTATTGAAATTAGAAGTTGAAAATTTGAAACATTCTTTCGATAGAGCAATTGATAAACAACAAATGTCAATTTCAAATGAAGTTTCATCGATTCAACAAGAATTAAAATCATTACAACAATTAATAAAGAATAAGAACTCCCTGAGTAATGAAATTTCAAATTCTCAAACTAAATCAAATCATACTTCACCAATTCCACCTGCAAGTTCAATACCATCAGCAAGTGAAATTTTGAAGAAAACTAATTTAAATTCACAAATTCCATCATGGCAAAGAGAATCAATCCCATCATGGCAACGTTCAAATAGTAATGGATCTTCATCATCAACAAGTTCAAATCCAGTGGCTCAAAGTTCAATTCCTGCATGGCAACAATTAAAATCTAATAATACAAATGCAATTGATCAATCTAAATCTCAAGATACTAAACCAGTTTATATTCAAAGAGAAACTGTTGAGATCCCTGATGATCATAAATTTAAAATTGAACCATTATACACTCAAAGAGAAACTGTGGAAATCCCAAAAGAACAGAAATTAGATATTTAGGAACGTTATTATCGATATTAGTTTATTAGTATCAATATTTAGTAATACAGTTTTTACTTATTTATCATTTTGTAGAAATTCTCTATAAATTTAATTTCTATCGGACAAAAAAAGGGTGTACCGGACTTAAACTTCATCAAGATTATAACTTAAGTAAGAGTTCAAATGCAATTTCAACTCTTTTTACTACTGTTGTTACCATTAACATTGGCAGAATATTTTAAAGGTGTCCTTATACTAAATGATGATAATTTTTCCAAACAAATTTATCAAGAATTTACATTTATAAATTTTTATTCAAAGACATGTCAATATTGTCATAAAGTTGGTCCAATTATTGAACTTCTGGCTAATCTGTACAATGGTACCATTGTTACTATTGCCCATATAGAAGGTAAAGAGAATAAACTTATTAGAAAACAAGAAAAAATTATTGGATTTCCAACAATGAGACTTTATTCTCATGGTGAACATATTGCAAGTTTTAATGGGATAAGAACCTTGGATTCGATGATTGATTTTATTACTTCACATACAGGTGTGTCACCTAAATATATTGACTCCTCAGTGATTACAGTGGAAGGCGAAATGGAGATTTCAAAGGGAAGTATAATTGCATTTACGGCACCATGGATGGAAGATTGGAATCAAAAATTAACAAAATTTGATAAATTAGCCAAAGATAACCCTGAGTTACAGTTTTATAAAGTTGATTCATCAATTGAAGAGAATGCAGAGGTTGTATCAAGATTTCAAATATCAAAATATCCAACATTGATCCATTATGATAATGACGGTTCAATAAGAAGATTAGAAAAAGATGTTGATAATCGTATGTTAGAATTTATTAATTCTGATATTAATGATGAACCTAACCAGGAGGAACCAAAACCTCGGTTTAAACCTTCATACGGTTATGGTGATAAAGAACTAGATGAAGATGAAGCATTTAAAAGATTAAGAGAGATATAAAGCATATAACTTGTTAATACAGTCTTGTTAATAATATACTGTATCTTTACTTCACCATCTATTCATTGTATCTTAACACCAATGACTTCACCATCTATTTATTGTATCTTAACACCAACGACTTCACCATCTTGAATTGTACTATTGTATCTTAACACCAACGACTTCACCATCTTGTTTAATTAATTGTGCTCTATTCCTTTTCTCTAATACTTTTAATGCTTTCTCCAAATGCCATAGATGAATCTCATGAAATGGTTCATTTAGCGTAGCATCACCTTCACTTATCTCATATAACGTTAATACAGTCGTTTGACCTGTTCTTTCTACCCATTCCAATATCATTGATGCCCAAGTATCAGGTTTATTCCAATTCACATAGTATTGACCTGAGACTTCAGTTATATCTCCATTAGTAACCATTGTACGAAAAATTTCTTCAATAGCATATGAATCTAAACTTCTATTAATCTTTGGATTTGTAAACAGTGTATCTCCATTTGGTAATTCACCTTTATTTGTTAAAGTCCATATTCTTTCTTCTTTACATTTTGCCAGTATAAGATCAATCCATTGTTGACGTTGAGCTAACCAAGTTTTCTCATTTGGTTGCTTTGTGAAAAAAGGTGGGAATGAATATATCTTTGGGTATATAAACATTATGTAGTTGCTGTGGAAGTTAGTTGTATGATTACAGTAGTGTGATTTGGTTAAAGATACCAGGATGTATAGTTAAATAATCTCCGCGATTCAATTTTTATCATTATAAACAACTATTAAACATGTCTTCAGATTTAAAAGCTGCTGTTATATCATTAGTGAAAGAGACTAAACTTCTTCAGTACCAAGATGGTCCCAAGGTTGAACCTATAACGCGTGATTATAAAGATACTGAACATGTGGAGTTATATAAGACATTGGTATCAAAACTTGATGATCTAATGATTGTGATGAATAAAGAAGAAAAATTTAATGAAGAGTCCCTAAAGCGTCAAAGGGAGATTCAAAGAGTTAGACATTTGGTAATGGAGCAAACTTTGATTACACTTCCTGTTTTAAGAGCTATTCATGGTGTTCAAGGTATTCCATCACGTGAAGCGTGAGTTTATTATTACTATAACAAAGACAATACTAACATACACCAAGAGAATTGAAACAAAAGATACAAACTCGTGACCAATTAGCAACTAAATTAGCACAAATTACAAAGGATCAGACACTAGAACTAACACAATTGATAAATTCAAATTCATTACTCCTCTCTGAGGTTAAACAATTAGTAACCAGAGTCCCCAGAAGGGCACCTACAGAGAATAGATCATTCCAGAAGAAACTTGACGATATTGCTGAACAGATCTATATGATTATAATTGGTCTTGGACTTGATTGGTCTGAACCGGAACTACAAGAAATTGTTCTATATTGTGGTGATATTTACAATTAATATATACATGAAACTATAATTTGAAAACCCTCTTGTTTATAACGTCCCAATTCAAAGAGTCAAACACTTTAGCAACATAGGTTTCTCTACCACCGATACCATAATCTAATAAATAGGAATGATCCCATAATGAGATACCTATTAATGGTAATGAATAATCTTCAACATTATTTTCTAAACCTTTTTTAATCAAAGTTAAAGCTAAATAATCATCAGTAGAGATTGGACCATTTAGATCTAATGATAAATTACCATTAAATTGGAATGGTGTCCCACTATTATTTAAATTTTTAAGTACCAGATTCTTATTTTCATCTTCAATTAAAAAAATCCAACCTTGACCTATAATCTGTTTAGAATTTTCAATAAAATTTTGTTTTAAACCTTCTAAAGATCCAAAAGTTACATTTATTCTATCTTCTAATCTTCTTGAAGGTTTCGTTGTATTTGAATCCGGGGATATCAACTGTTGTGTAAAGAAATGATTATTAAAAGATTGTGAAGCATAGTTGAAAACTGCTTGTCTTTTTGAATCTTTTGACGCGATTAATGCAATTTGTAAAGGGTATCTAGTTTCATCAGCAGTACCATTTGTTAAAAGTGTTAATTTATCTGTTAATAATAATTGTTGATCTGTCCAAGATGTATTAAATTGTTTTGCACTAAATAGACCTTTAATACCAATTTGACTAAATTCTTCAAATTGTACCAAATTTGGTGCTGAATGAATAGATCTTTTCGATATAAATTGTCTCAAAGTGTTTCTAAACATGATTGCAATAAAGAGAGATATTCACTTTAAAACTGAAGCACTTTAAATGATCTTTTATGTTAAATTTCTTTAATCTCGTCGAATGAAAAAATTTGGTCTTAATAACTTGAATATAAAACATATTCGCGGATGGGAATTCCTCTAAATTTAAATATTGACACTAAAATTGTTATTTGCCACATAAAAGAAGAAGATTAACAATAATGAATCAATTAAGATTAATTAAACCAATTTCAAAGTTTATAAAATCTAAAAGGTTTTATTCTCCTTTACCTCGTAGTCAATTTATTCCAAGAAATCAACCAAAATTAATCATTGAAGAACCATTTCAGTATAAACCTCATGAAATTCTTACATCAGATGGATTTATTCAACAAACAGACGCTGTGTCAAAGATACTGAGGGAACCTACATTGGTAATTGAACGTCAATTAGAGATGATGAATGTATTTTTAGGGTTTGAACAGGCAAATAAATATGTTATTATGGATGCTATTGGTAATAAGATTGGATATATGTTAGAAAGGGATCTTGGTTTCTTCAAGATGGTAATGAGACAAATTTATAGATTACATCGTCCATTCCATGTTGATGTGTTTGATAATTATGATAATCATGTTCTTACCATAAAGAGACCCTTTTCATTTATAAATTCACATATTAAGGCCATATTACCTGGGTTTCAAACTGAGGAAGAAGGTATCATTGGTGAATCAATTCAAAGTTGGCATCTATGGAGACGTCGTTATAATTTATTTGAAGCTGACTCTTTAGAAGATTTTTCTCAATTTGGTGCAATTGATTCAGGTTTTTTAGCATTTGATTTCCCTGTAAGGAATGATAAAGGTATAGTTATTGGATCAGTTGATAGAAATTGGGTAGGTATCGGTAGAGAAATGTTTACAGACACAGGTGTCTATGTAATGAGAATGGATCCTGCAAGTTTTGCAGGGATGGGTGAATTATATCCAGAAGTTGGTGGTCCTTTAACTCTTGATCAAAGAGCTATTCTATTAGGTAACGCTGTGAGTATTGATTTTGATTATTTTTCAAGACATTCAAATAGAGATGGATTAATGTCATTTGGTAGTTATGAATAAATTATATACGAATACAGATTACGTTTGATGTTATGATGTAAAAGGTACAATGATTGTAGTAAATACCAATTTATTATTTTTTTACGCTTGATGTTTTGATGTAAAAGGTACAATGATTGTAGTAAATACCAATTTATTATCTTTTATTCCCAGCTTTTTTCAAGATCTCATACCACTCTTCATCATTTTTAATCTTACTTAATGCTTTTGAAGTATCATTAACTAATCCAATTAAATCTAATCTTCTAATTTCATTCTCTTTATGCCATTGTTGTCTCTTAAATTCTTCATTATTTAACTCCTCGATATCACCAATCTCTTTCAACGCAACTCTCTTGTCCTTTATAATAGCTAATAATGAAAATCTTAATTCATTTGAAGCATATTTACTTATTCTTTCATTTAAAACTTTTGGTAATTTAGTATAAAAATCTTCACCATCCAAGAGTCCATGATCAATTGGAGATTGTTTTAAACCATCTAATTCCACTATATGACCATCATGTTCAATAAATCCAACAAAATGATATAATTCATCATCATCTGTTAATTTTTGAGATTGTTGTTCATCAATAAATGAATTTGGTGATGAAAATGAATTATGAACTGTACGAATAGTTTCTGAATTACTAATAGTTTCACCTTTTAAAGCTGGATCAAACATACCAACGAATTCTTTAAAATCACTTAGTTCAGGACCTAATTCAATTTCTGGTTTATTTAAAAGGATATTAAGTACAGCTTGGGTGGCACATGCATTATTGATAGTTTGTTGAGCAAAGAAAATTGATTCATCTGTGGAGAAAGAACCTGTAATTGGTTGATCTGTTTGATCTTTAGTGGTATAATGGAACAGGAAGATCACACCATAGACTTGTCCAAGGGATCTAAGAGTATCTGAATCGAAAGAGTATAATTCTTCAAATTGAATATCTTTAACACCTAATTTATCAACAAGTTCTGTAAAGATACCCTGAACAGGTTAATAATTGTTCCTATAGCAGAGCATTGGGTTAATACTTACAGCATCTGACTCAATAGTGTTCCAGCCACTCATTTTATCGTTGATTTAAAGTGAATAACTGTTTTATGTGTAGTTTTAATTGTTATATTGGTATAAAGTTACTTAATCAAAGAAATCCTAATATTTTAACAAAAATTCTTTGCTCCTTCCAAGAATCGAACCTGAAACAAAATTTCCCCCCATTTTACCCGCCTTCTCCGCAAAAGAACTATTGACACTTTTATCTGCCATCCCTTAAATGTGTCAAAATTTCGAACAATAACGTATCTTTTAACTAAATTGTTTAAATATCAGGATTAAAGATGTGTCCTCACGGTTTAGCAGGTCATGGGACACCACAATTACCACCAGAAGTGGCCACTATCAACAATGACCCAGTGCCAAAGCAAATAGATTCAATCTATGAGAATAGACTTAGACAATTCATTGATGAGGGCAAATATAGAGATTTAAACTTGCCAAAATTTTATGACTTGGCTAGAATTGATCATTCAAAGGACGAGAAGGATCTAGAGAGTGGATATATCGAATTTAAAGTCCATGAAATTGCTGATACAAAGAGTAGACCATTATTTAAAGATGTCATTACCGAGGAAACCGAATGGAAAGATGCTCATAAAGGTGATTGGTTCGGTCCTTCTTGGAAGACTTTTTGGTTTAAATTTCATGCTAGAGTACCTTCTAAATGGGTTGATGAAAAAGAAGTGTGGTTTCAGTGGGATTCAAGTAATGAAGCCTTGATCTATACCGAAGATGGTTTACCATTACAAGCTTTTACAGGTGGTGATCGTAATGACTTTATTATCCCAAAAGAATGGCAAGATGGTAAAGAACACGTCTTTTATATTGAAATGAGTTGTAATGGGATGTTTGGTGTTGGTAATGGTAGTGATATTGCCCCTCCAGATCCAAATCGTTTCTTTCGATTAAACGTTGCTGATTTGATGATTCCAGGTTTAGAAGCAAGAGCTCTAAAACATGATTATCATATAATCACAGATGCTGCTAGAGAATTCCCTGGTGATAATTGGCAAAAATATAAAGCTAGACAAGTTGCTACTGATATCATCGAGACTTTTGATCCAAATGATTATAATTCAATTTTAAAATGTCGTGAAATTGCTGCTACTTATATCGGTAAATCTGTGGATTCTGAACAAGTTTATAAAGATAAGGGACCAAATGGTAATAAAATTGATGTTTATGGTATTGGTAATTGTCATATTGATACTGCTTGGTTATGGCCCTTTGGTGAAACAAGAAGAAAAGTTGTTAGAAGTTGGACAACTCAATTGAATTTATTAGAACGTTATCCTGAATATCAATTCGTTGCATCACAGGCTCAACAATTTAAATGGTTAGAACAAGATCATCCAAGAATCTTTGATAAATTGAAAGATGCAGTTTCAAAGGGTAAATTTGTTCCAATTGGTGGATCTTGGGTTGAAAATGATACTAATATGCCAGGTGGTGAATCTTTAGTTCGTCAATTTGTTTATGGTCAAAGATTCTTTGAATCTAGATTCGGTTTCAGATCAAATACATTTTGGTTACCTGATACTTTTGGTTACTCCTCTCAAATCCCACAATTATGTCGTTTAGCAGGTTTAGATCGGTTTTTAACTCAAAAGTTATCTTGGAATAACATCAATAATTTCCCAAATACTACTTTTAATTGGGTCTCTTTAGACGGTACTCAAGTATTGACTCATATGCCTCCTGCAAATACTTATACCGCAGATGCTAATTTAGGTGATGTTAAAAGATCTATTTCTCAACATAAAAATTTAACATATGATCAATCTGGGTTATTACTATTTGGTAAAGGTGATGGTGGTGGTGGTCCACAACCTGAAATGTTGGAAAGATTACGTCGTTGTCGTGGTATTTCAAATACAGTGGGACTATTACCAACTGTCCATTTAGGTAAAAGTGTTGGTGAATTTTATGACCAGGTTATCGAGAATACAAATAATGGTAAGAGTTTAGTCTCTTGGGTTGGTGAATTATATTTTGAATTTCATAGAGGTACTTACACGTCTCAAGCATTGGTAAAGAAATTGATGAGAAAATCTGAGATTAAATTACATGATTTGGAATATTTTGCAACACTTGCCTCAATAATCTTATCAGATTATGAATATCCAAAGAAGGAACTAGATGCTATTTGGGAGGATGTCTTACTATGTCAATTCCATGATGTCCTACCAGGTAGTTGTATTGAAATGGTTTATAAAGATGATGTCCATCCTAAATTGTTCAATGCTGTTAAAAAGGCTGAGAAATTAATTTTCAAAACTTTAGAGGCCTTAACATCTTCTGATAAAGAAAATACTTTGAGATTAGTTTCCACTTTACAATGGGAACGTCAAGGTGTATTTAAAATCCCAACACAATTGGCTTCTAAGCTATCTACACAAACTGTCTCAAGCAAATTTTCATATGTCTATGGTTCAGCAACTTCTGATGGTGAATTCAACTCAGTTTCTAAGATCAAACATCCTGCTACTGTTACTAAAGAAGAAAGCGGTTTATATATCCTTTCGAATGACAAGTTAAAAATCACCATTGACGGTGGTGTCTTGACATCGGTTTATGACTTAATTGCAGAACGTGAATACTTGGATGTTGAAACTGGGGCCAATACCACTGGTGGTAACCAATTGGTGTTATTGGAAGACACTCCATTAGATTGGCAAGCTTGGGACACCGAAGTCTATTCCATTGATAAGATCACCAATGTTGCTAAGGGTAAAGTTCAAATCAATGAAGAAGGTCCTTTACGTGCTTCTGTACTTGTTACTCAAAAGATCTCAAAGACTTCAGAGATTAAGACAATTATTTCTCTTGATGGGTTGAACTCACTTGATGATGAATCATATATAACATTTGATTCAAAAGTCCATTGGAATGAATCACGTAAATTCTTGAAAGTTGAATTCCCTGTTAAAGTTCATAATGACATTGCTTCTTATGAAACCCAATTTGGTATTACCAAAAGACCAACTCATTATAACACTTCATGGGACGTTGCCAAATTTGAAGTTTGTCACCATAAATTTTTAGATTATTCAGATTATTCTCATGGTGTCTCTTTGTTCAATGATTCTAAATATGGTGCTTCTGTCCATGGTAACTTGATTAGATTATCCCTGTTGAGATCTCCAAAGGAACCAGATGCACATTCTGACATGGGTGATCATCATTTCAAATATGCTTTGTATCCACACAAGGGTCAATTATCATCTAAGACTGTTGAATTGGCTCATCGTTTCAACTATGAATCAACTCCATACTTTGTTAGTGGTGGTGACTCTTTAACGAAAGCGTTACAATTGGTTCAATTGAAAGGTGATGACAATTTGGTCCTTTCAAATGTTAAAAGAGCAGAAGATGACGCTGATACCAGTACAGGTGAATTAGCAGTTAAGATTGAAAAAGAAGGTTCCAAATCTGTCATTGTAAGAGTTTATGAATCTCTAGGTGGTGAAGGAATTGGTTATTTGGTGTCGACTGGTGATTTACAAAAAGTTTACAAAGTGAACCTATTAGAAGATGAGTTGGAAGACGTCAAGATTGGTAAAGATGGAGCCAAGATTAAACTGAGACCATTTGAAATTGCTTCATACAAGCTGGTCTTTAAATAAAGAAGCAAAAAAAATAGTGTATACTACAGAATGTTAAAATTATGCAAATATATCTATTATTTAGTAATGACCAATACAGGGTCTAATTCTTTCAACCCTTCGAATCCTACAAGACTTAGAGCACAAAGTGCGAGAAATGAATGATAAGGATCAGGATCATCAGCATCACTCTTTGCAAAACCACCCATTATATCATTTTGTGTCACTGTTAACAAGTAATTACTCATTGCATCTTTATCCACGAATTCAATTTTGCCAAAGACGCAAAGAGATCCACAGACCCAAAAGGAGTAACAAGTATCACCAAATTTATTATCACGGCCATTATGAGCACCATGATCAATCTCATCGTGGTATTCATAATTGGCAGAGTTGAACTCATATGATAGTTGTCTATGAGCCAGCCAATCTAATGTGTTTCCCCAATCATGGCCATCCAAGCGATCAATCAACTTCAGAGCAGCAAGGCCACAGAATGTTAATCCAGCATGCGATTCCAATGTACCCAGTCCACCGTCATATTGTATTGTACTTAGAATATGTTTCTCTAATTTATTGATATCTATGTCAATGCCATTCTCACCTTCGTACCGTAGTAATTTTCTAATAACAGTGGCCAAATAACAAGTCCTCAAGTCACCATCACCAAACGGCTGACCCTCGGTGTCCAGTAGTCCCAGAAATGAACCATTAGGGAGTTGACAACTTGAAACATAGCTCATCACGGCTTGTCTATCAACTTTTAACAAATCATCACCAAGCATCGTCAAGATACTCAGAGCACAATAGGTATTGGCCAGTGTAGCTGGATCATACCCAGAATCGGTAATCTCATGACTCAGTGAGCCCCTAAACCCGGTCTTATTGGGCAGGTAGTGGTCATAAACGTGATTGATGATCTCTTGGGCATCGTTGAATTCGTGTTTTAATAAGGACAACCCACCGACGGAACAATAAGTGAGGAGCAGTTTGTTCGAGTCCTGAGACTGAAGACGTTGAGGGAGAAGTCCCAGAAACCTAAGAAAGAACTTTTTGTGCTTTTCTGTGAGTAATTGGGTCATTATCGTGAGATGATACAAGTGGTGATGGTTCAAGTTGAGTGTGTTTTTTTTGCCTTGAATCGAGAATTTACTTATCGTTCAACATTGATCAATAGTGATGATCCAACAGTTAAGAGAACGCCTGATAAGAGACATTGAAGAGATCAAATGCACTAATGGTGCTCTTGTGATTCACCTCCAGCTGGATTCAACTTGGGAGGATGTCTACAAAGTGAGTATTAAACTATCTTGAATACGTTACCCCGGATACTAATAACAAATCGAAAAGTATGAGCTAAGTCTCAGGACTCTGCCCCTGAAATCACAAGCCAAAATCACTTCAAAGAAACATATCGCTGACCAGCACACCTCACTGGCTAACCAGGTGCTCCAACGCCAGATTTGTGAGCTTATACAGCCCAACCCAGAGTTCAAGTTCAACCAATATGGGAAGCCATACGTAAATGATGAGTTTGGGTTTAGTATGACCAATCAGCAGGGCCATGTTGCGATGGTTGTGCAGTTCAATGATGAAGTAGGTACTGATATTGCCTCAGTGGATGATTTGGAAGAAGGTTGGGAAGAATTATACCGTGGAGTAATGAATGAAGTTGAAATTGATCAAGTACATGGTGACAAGTCACAATTTACAAAGCTCTGGTCGTTGAAGGAAGCGTATACAAAGTACTTGGGAATAGGTCTAAACTGTGATTTGAGAGAATTTGCATTTGATATAGGTGATGGTGATGATTGGTTGGAATCAAGGCTTCTGATTAACAATGTGGAAAAGAGTCAGAAATTCTTTACGAGAGAGGCTCAGAAGGGGCTATTCATAACTGTATGCCTAAATAATGAAGTACCATTGAAGTACCATGAGATTACACTTGAAGACCTCGTCGAGAATTGACTTCAATTTCGATTTCCTTTTGTAATTGAAAACTTTGGTTCAACTACTGAGCTCATAAATGGAGAATCACCAAAGCTGTATAGATCACCACAGCTGTATTTACGCAAAAATCAAAAGCTTAAAGATTCAGGCACCACCTCTGAATTGCGAAATACCTCTGCCTGGGTTGATATTATAAATAATGTTCAATGTCTTTTCTACTTGAGCACGGATCGATATTTTACAAAGGCTGCATTTGAATCAAGGCTACACATTATATTACCATTTCAGAGCAGAGCCAATAATAGAGTACTCAGTGTGTAAATAACCCCACATGATCCTAACATAGCTGCAACGCCCTTCGAGTCACTAGAGTTTGAAGAATAAACAGATCCTCGAACAGAACTAGTTGAAACGCTTGTAGCTTCACTGACGACGTTAGCGTAATAATCATTTGATGCTATCTCAATGGTACTTGACCAATCATCACCTGTGGTGGTGAGCCCATTGTAATTGATACCAATTTCCTGTGACACGATGAACACGTCATCCGATGATATCCGGGAGTAATGATCCTCTTCAGTGACTGTTACGCTATACTCTGGAGCTGAAGATGCACTAGGTATAGCGCTGTTAATAACTTCAATATCCTCCTCTTTAGGAATTAAGTTTGATTGTGCCAATGAAACGGTGAAATCTTCGTAAATAACAACATAAGCAGATTTCAAGAAAGTTGATCCTAGCTCAATTCTGTTTGACAAAAGGTCATTGATAGCTGAATAACAAGTATTACCATCTTTATAAATCAAGAAATCCTTTAATGGTGCCTTGATTAACTTACCTTGGAAGTTGAGCACAAAGAACTGGGAAAGTACTTGTTCGTTGGTTGGACATTCATCAAAGACATAAGCCACCAATTTTTCGTCATAGTAAGCTCCCAGAGCACCGAAAACCTCTTTAGCGAAATCAAAAGGGATACTAGTATATGGAGATTCCAAGCTCAAACGGGCAGGTGTATTAGGGAATGTAACTGCTGTATAATTCTTGTCTAATCCTTCAAACCCAAGTTCAGATACCGTGACAATGACTTCATCAAAAAACACTTCACCATCTGGAGAATAACCCAAGTTCTTCATTGTTGCGAATGGCACTGTGATTAATTGACCTTGATACTTTGAGTGATCAACAGCACCAAACAAAACCTCACCTGAACCTTGATCATTCATAGAGATGGAAAATGCCTTCTTTTTAATGATTCCAGACTCTTTCATCTTAGTTATGGGACTAGTATGGTTTTTAAAGTCTTTATCAATGGTTTCAGACTTCGAAGACCAATCAGGTCCTATTCCAAAAGTCAAATCACGGGAATCGGAAACTTCACCAATCAAAAGCTCAACATCTTCAATTTGAGCATCTGAGCCAGTGAATCCCAAGACATCAGTACCCTGAAAGCCTCTAATCATTGTCTTATCGTTGAAAGATATTGATAACTCCTCTGTATCACTATCATTGACATAACTTGACGAATCGTCTGGGTTGAACATTGAAGAACATTCAAATTTCTTTGAGTAATCGTCTCTATAAGGTGAATCACCGTTGGTACAGTGAGGGTTCGTATTCTTGTGGACCATAATTCTGGAATCTCTTAACCCAATTATACCAGTTAAATTCTGTGGTGGTGTACCTAATGTAAAATTGATGTGAAGAAACGTCTCTTGATAATTCCCTGGAACGTCAATGGAGTCATTAGTGGCAGCTTTAACAATTGTAGGACTTGAGCTTGAGATTATCTTCATGAGGAATGGTTGTCTCACATACTGACTGAATGCACAGTTAACCAGGATTGAGATCAGTGTTATAACTTTTACTGTGATCATGGTGTACTCAGGGTCCGTCATGCAAGACTAAACCCAATGATTCCCAACGCAGTCGCCACAGAGCATGTACACAGATATATATGGATTTTCAGATTGAGCTGCAAATATAATAAATCAATGGGCACGTTTCTCTGGGCGGTCAAATGAGGAGACAATGAACTTTTGCCAGTTCTTTGTTCCAAGATCGGATAGTGATCGGGTTGCCATCTGTATACTTTTTTCTTATTCGTGTAAAGTATCACAGATCCTTTGAAACCGTTCAAGATGTTAAATTGATCTGAAAAGGGTTTTAACTCTACCCCAAGCTTATGTACATGGATCCTCAGAATTTATATTAAGAGTTTGGTTTCAGGTAATTCACTCGGAAGTTCCCAGCTCTTCCTCCGGAACACAAAGTGATACATCCCTGAATTAGTCGTAGTCATCAGTAAATATTGGATAACTCATGATTAACATCAATTTTGATTCGGTTCTACAATATCGTTACGATAACTCTCAGTGCTCGGCCGAGAAAGAGGAACCAGCATAAACGAAGTACTTCATACTTAACAGAAAAGGATATAGTTTATAGCTTTGTCTTTACTATAAGTGGCAAAAAGAGTGGCCAAAAACACCAACACAGGGAACTAAGTTTCGGTCCTAAGATGATCAAAAAGCAAAAAAATAAAAAAATTTGGACGAGTCCGGAGTCGAACCGGAGACCTTTCGCATGCTAAGCGAACGCGCTACCAACTACGCCACACGCCCGAATTTATACTTGTAAAAGAGGGTTGTTTAATAGAGTTAATGGCACAAGAGACTTATTCTAATACCCGTTAAAATGTTTCTGCAAATCAAGACTGAGCCCTATTGTGTGATAAATGAATCAATGTTTCTTCCATTTAATTTTCTCTTTATTTGAAATTATGTTCATTCAAATGAATTCTCGGCCGAGAATGATACATCATCACGGTTCTTAATTAAGTAATAATAATAAATTATATCACTCAATTACGTGTTATCATATGATCTTATTAAGATTATCGGTGTCCAGATGGTTAATTTCCCATTAGAAGTCATTGCCAATGTCATTAACCAGATAGATATTGATACCTTGTTACCACTACTACAATCAATAGAATTTTCACCTATCTTATATGATACATTCGAGGTTGTAACTAATCATGATGATAAATTAAATTTTTGGTCAAAGGGTTTTAAAAGGGTTAAATTAAATGAAGTTGTTATTTCCAACTCTAAGACATATCTATTTGAGATCGATTTTGAACATATCAATAAAGAAGATCAATTAATATTATTTGAAATGAATGGTTTTGTTGTCAATATTGGAACTCCGTATTCTGGATATTCTCGTGGGTCATCATTAATTAATGTCATCAGATCAGAAAATCTTTTGGTTGTTGCTTCAAAGACAGGATCTTTGAATCTTAGAATAGATGGTGGTGAATTTGATTTGAAGAAATTAAATTACATTCAAGTTAAAGACTTATCTTTAAACAATGTAAATTTAAAAGGGAAATTGCCAATGGGGTTAAAAACGCTAGCTATTGACAAAATTGATCAGATCACTATTGATTCCCTTGTTTCTCAAGAACAAAAAATATTTGAATCCTTGAGTTCCTTCTATATTAATGGCAGAGCGGGAAATACACCTTTAGATATCCTAAAATTAAAAGATCTCACATTCCCCAAATTAAGTCATGGTACGTTTGCAAGTGTTTCTTGTATTGATAATCTTAAATTTCCAAATGCACGGAAATTAGGTTTCTTCATCAGAAATGACGGTTCTTGTTCACCTTATTTGAAAAATATTCATGCTGAAACTTTGGGAGAGTTAACTATCGCTGCAGATTGTGACTTGGAAGTTTTAAACTTCCATATAACCAAGACTTTAAAAGTTTTAGGTTTAACTTCTGTT
This sequence comes from Taiozyma odintsovae, assembly GCA_030557705.1. Classification (NCBI taxonomy): domain Eukaryota; kingdom Fungi; phylum Ascomycota; class Saccharomycetes; order Phaffomycetales; family Wickerhamomycetaceae; genus Taiozyma; species Taiozyma odintsovae. Next base: position 209,221 of record JANIVH010000008.1, on the reverse strand, counting down.
GCTAATGCCGATGTTGATATAAGAGGTTTGGATAATTGGTTAGTGAATGCAAAACTCTTATCATTATCTGGTATCATTAAGCCACTAAAATATACCAAATTTATTAACAGGTTCTCTAAAATCATTATAACAATGAGTTCTTCAAATATATCAATCCTTGACTCTATCACTGATGATCATCCAAATATGAAAGTGTTACGTCTTAAATGTCATCATGAAATTGACGTTGTTCCTTATATTAGAGCTTCAAATTTAAAAAAATTATCAATTCATCACTATAATGAAGATTTAAAAGATTTTGAAAGTTTATCAATTAAGTATCCAAGTATTACTTCATTAAGGTTTCATGTCGATTTCTTAACTCAAGACTTTAAAGGTTTAAAATTTCAAAATTTAAAGCATTTAAAAATTATGGGAATGAGATTAGATACTTTCCGTAATTTAAACTTAAACTCCTCAGGTTGGGTTTTACCTCAATTAGAAACTTTAAGATTCCAACTAATATCAATGAATAAAAATGAAAGTTTAGTGCTTAATATTAAAAATTCTCCAAAAATTGAAAAAATTATTATAAAAGTTGATTACTCTATAGATGACTCAAAAGTTGAACTCTGTTTAGAAGGTTTCTCAAATTTAGTTGAACTATTTACTAAGAATATAACAGATCTTGATATCGATTATGAATCAGGTATATACCTTGAAAAAATCACTTCAAAAAATATAGAAAGATTAACTGCAATTGATCTTCCATCATTGCAATTAATTGAGTATTATCTTTACGAAGACAGTGCTTTACCAATTGAAGAAATTGAAACTATTTCACCATATTTGGAAAGAGATATCATTTGCATAAATGAATTTTCTGAAACTGAAATTGAATGGGATAGTATGGAACACTGATAGTATGGAACACTGAATGCAGTTGCAAGTTGATCCATGATCAGGGGAAGTTACGAAGTACATGGTTAAAAGCATAATGAAAACCTTGAACTTATCTATAAACTAAAGCTAACATAAAAAGCTAACGATACTAAAATGACTAAAACTTAAACATAACTAAATCATAATAAAAACAAAATCTATAAATGCAGTAAACTAATAATAGTTTCTAAAGCACTAATTTGTTCACCAAGTGAATATTTCCCATCCCAATGACCTAACCCCCAATTTTGTCCACAAGTTTCATTATCACTACCACCTGAACAACTCTTTGCAGCGGCTATAGCACTTGGTTCCATTAATTCTTTAACTTTATCTTTTAAATTGGGCATAACCGTTGTAGTTTGACCAAGGAATCTTGAATAAATACCTTTAAAGATTGTTTGATCAGAATTGCAAATATCATAAGTTTCACAAGCTCGCTCATATAAAACGGTATTATTAAATAAGATTTGTGAACCAAGGATAATATTTTCAGTTCTATCTTTCCAAATATCATCAGATGTAACTGAATATAAATAACCTGCTCCAGTGATTAAGGTACCATAATTATAAGTCCATAAAACTTGGATAGTATCTGTACAATTTGTATCTGTGGTGAAACCGTCATAAACTTCTGATCCATTATCTAATTCATTAACAAGACCAACTCCATAGATCCAATTATAAATTTCTTCGGAAGCATGAGTATATTTATCATTACCTGTTAATTTTGCTAATCTTGCACCTAATTGGAAAAGATTTGCAATTGAAATTAAAGCTTTATAATTATAACCATTACGATTTGAATCAAATTGCCAACGTAATCCACCATTACAAGTATTTTCATCCCAACGTGACCAAAGTAAATCAAATACATTTTGTGATAATTTTAACCATGTTATATCATTTGGTTCTTTAAAACCAATTTCTGCTGCATGAATTGTAACTAAACCCCAAGTACCAATATCATCATTCCCTATAAAATTTTTCATTTCAATTGGTTGATAATTATAATTTGAACCTGCCTGAGATATTAAACCTTTAAAGATTAAATTTTCATAATCATTATCATTACAAAGATGTTGATAATTTAATAATGAACCAAATGCCACAGCACTCTGCCACCATGCAACAGATGTAAATTTCCCCAAAGAATTTGAAGAATCATAATAATTTAAAGCACCTTCAGCTATAGTCTTTGCCGAGGAACAAATAGAATCTTTATCAGAAGTATCTAATTTTAAAGCGGAAGTAAACGCAATTAATGTTAAAAGAAGGAAATGCATAAGTCGAACGTTAAAAGAGTGAATAGTTCGATCTCTTAGCTTAAGAGAATTAATAAAGATTAAACATAAAGATCTGAAGATGGGAAAATCAATTTATATATTGGCAAAGCATTTAATTCCCCTTTTTGTACCTTTGATACAGATCATAAAGTTAATATGAAACAAAAATTTCTCGTTAAACGCGTTTTTCTCGTTTATGTCCTGCATTTACTTGCATTAATAGATTAAAGAAGAGTGGTAATTGAAATGATGTTTGTGTAAACTAAACATATACTTATATTATAGATCTGATTCTATTCTGTATCTTAACACCTTCTTTTAATCTGTATCTTAACATCTCCTTTTCATCTTATTCCGAGTTCCTAATATCTAATTACTATTAAAGGTCTTTGTAAAAGATCTTAAGACGGCATATCATGCACTTATGTAAATCAATTTCCTCAAGACATAAGTTCAAACATTTGAAACAAAACTTGATCTCAGTCTAGTAACTACTATCAACCGAATATATTAACACTGCCTCTCGGTCTTAGCAGTGGAAAGGGGTTTATAAGTCTTAGTTTAAGTAATCTCTTAGGATATCGCAAATAAAGGAGGTGGATCTAGATCGTGGCTTAGTATAGTTTCTAATTATATAGTGCCAATATTAGAACCTTTCGGATCTAGTATGGCCACTAGTGCCGAATTTCTTTATATAGATTTAGGGGTGTTTCTTATACTAAGTACCTTATAGTGATACCCTCATTAATCAATTTCGCTTCATTACTATTAGTAGCAATTTATCTACTTCTAACTTTATAACTATAGATTGAGTACTTCAATATTCAAACTTTACTCATATTGTATCATTTCTATGGAGATTGTCTAGCTGACGTAAATAAAATTATAAATTATATCCATGAAAAAATTTTACAATATTTGTTAAATTCATAAACAATAATTTGTGCTGCGATTATCATGGTTCGAGGTTTTGTTTGTATTGCTTCTATGAATGCGTTCAGCTAAGTTACTTTGGGGAATCTTACTTCTTTCTACATGTCTAGCATTGAGTAACATAGCTAGTGACGTGATGTGATGTAAAAATGTTATTCTTACCATTCCAAACGAGAGAGAACTTAAGGGATTTCAATTTGATTAAAATTATGAACTCTAAGTTGTTTAGTGACTCTAATAAATTACAACAATACAATCATTATTTGAATTATATCACTATATTCAATAATTTTGTATGTACTAATCATCAACTTATTGTAGATTTGTTCAATGTTTATGATTTAATATTTTGTGATCAATGATAATTGACTTCAAATCTTCTATATTATCTGATCTCTAAGAATCTACTTCAACTAAAGTCTGCCACATTAATAGAATATAACTTAACTCTCAAGTTACTAATAAGCTATAATGTAACTACTACAACTTCGATATTTTAATAAGACAAGAAGAGCCCGGCTGGCGCAATCGGTAGCGCGTACGACTCTTAATCGTACGGTTGCGGGTTCGAGCCCCGCGTTAGGCACTTCTCTTTTTTTTGGTTTCAAACAACTACACAATTATACGCTGATAATTTAATATCTGATTATATCTATTTAAGCTTTGTCCTATGTTATAGATACTAAGATATGTATTCAACTGGTTATTGCATAGATCTAATGATTTTTTATTGTAACTTTGATAATGGCTCCTAACCATTTGAAAATTTTCTTTAAATTAATTAATCTTTCAATTGAAATTCTTTTGATTAAGATCGTATAGCTTAAGGATAAAGTCGATTCCGATAAGCATGTCTGTAAAGTAATGCCTATCGTGTTACATTTATGGTGTGCGTGAATAGCTCGGTCAGATATGCATAGCAAATACAGTTAAAGTGTGTTATCATTAAGAGTTTATTATGAACTCAGTTACCAGTGATTCCATACTCATTACACTTTTATAAGCGTGCACTGTTGGGAGCAACCCACATGATAATAATAGATCATGCAATAATGAAAATTGCTGAACTATTGTTTAATCAAAATATAAAAGGTTAGTATATGTATCTTTGTTTTTACAAGTACATATAACTTATCTTAATTACCAAAAAACTGTTTCGTAGTATTCTATAATCTCTAGGTCAGAGGCTACTGTTTCCACGAAACTACTATAATAATATTAAACGAATGTATAAACTTCTTTATAAACTAAACTAAAATTAAAATGAATTAAATATCTTTAAGATGCTTTCGAGAACCTGCTCCATTTGCATCAGATAAAATTTCATCCATATTTGGTTGTTCAATTGCATCTAAAATATCAATATCATTTTCTAAATCAGATTTTGGACCAATATAAATACCCTTTTTCCATGTAAAATAATAAATCATTGATAAAATCCAAACACCACAATTAATTGCAACTGAATAATTCATACTTGTCTTATCAGGATTTGGATCAGCAGGGAACATATCCATAACAATAACAAACCATTGAAATAAAATTGCACTTATATTTATAATTTTTGATAATTTTTCACCTGCAAAGAATGGACCAGGTCTAAAAATATCACGACCACTTGTCATTCTTAATAATGATGGTATTGACCATGCTAAATAACCACCAATAATTGAAATTGAAAATAATGCATTTGAAGCAGTTTCACCAATTAAAATTAATAAACCTAATAAAATTGAAACAAACCCAGAAAATATAACTGAATATAATGGGATCTTAGTCTTTGGATTAACTTTTTTCAATTGTTTACTAAATGGTAAACCATCATCTCTAGCAAAAGCCCAAATTTGTCTTGAAAATGCAACCATAATTGAACAACCCATTAAAAATTGACAAAATGCACATAATGACATAAATGCAATTGTCCAATTTTTACCCATTGAATCATAAAAAATTTGTGCAATTGGTTGACCAGAATCTGAATTTAAAACTGAATCAATATCTGATGACATACATGCACAAATAACAATACAAATTATAAAACCAACAATCCAACAAAATGAAATTGATCCCATTAAACCAATTGGAACTGCACGAACAGGATTTTTAACTTCTTCAGCCATATGAATACTTGAATCCAATGCACCAATTGTCCAAATTGATGGCATTAAACCTGAAAATAAAAAAGTCCAACCATTTGACCAACCTGATGTATTTTCAATCTTTGTAAAAATAAATGAAGCATCTCTAAATGATGCGGTCTTTGATTTCCATGTACCAACTGGTAAAGCAATTAAAAAAATTAAAATTAAGATATTATTTGACCAAACTGATACACTTTGCATCTTTGAAATAATATTTGTTGGGAAACAACTTGCAAAAGCTTGTAAAACAATAAAACCTAAGAAAACACCAAAATTTTTTGCATCAGTAATTTCAAAATTACCATCTTTTGCAATATATGCAATTGATAAAACTTGAACAGCTAATCCACTTGTAATTGAACAAACAGAACCTACTAAAGCCATACAATTAGACCAACCACATAGGAAAGATAAAGGTTCTTTCCATTTAACTGGTGCATAATAATAAACCCAAAGGTATGGACCCGAAGCTGCTGGTAAAGATGAACACATTTCAGAAAGTGAATAACCAATATGTAAAATGAAAAATCCACCAACGAACCAACCCCAAACAAAGAAAGCAGGACCACCAACTAAACCTTGAGCAGCAGTCGATGCAATTGATGACATTAACCCCATAATACTCATTGTGATACCAAATGTTTGAAAAGTTGAAAACCCACGATTTAATTGTTGTTGATAACCCATCTCTGCTAATAAAGCATTTGGATCTTTTGTATTCTTAGCATCAACAAAATTAACAGTACCAGCACCGGTATTTGAAGTAACATGACGAATATGTGAATTAACGCTCCTTATAGTTGTTGGACTTGCAGCCCTTTTAATTGGGTCTGTGGATGAACTTGAGGACATACTACCGTAATTTAAAGATTCAATGACCAATGGATCCATATGGATCTAAAGATTTTTTAAAATTCATTGATGGTTCTTTTTAAATTACTTTATAAGAATTTTTTTTTTTTTGCCGCACTATTGAATCGATGTCATTGATTGGAGATTATGATATTGATGGAGCTGCACGATGACTCGAGAATTTTTTGATAAAGATAAAGATAATTGTTAAATTTCTTAAATTATGTAATTTGCTAAATTTCAAATTTTCGCTGTTCTTCCTAATTAGGAAACACGCGTTCAGTTCGAGTTTCCATATTGGGTAGCTCGAGCCTAAATTTTATGATAAAATTTGACGGGTTTTCCCAATTAATTTGGTAAAACTCCGCCAACATTTTGACGAAAAGGGAAGGTAAAGCAGTTTTCACTCGTTCACGGCTCTTGTAAATAAGTTGAGTAGGCTTAAGTTTATATTGTCTTTATGTCTTTATGTTGTATTTCTTATACTCTTATTGTCTTATTGTCTAGTCTTATTGTCTTAATGTCTTCATCTTCTAGTTTTGTGTCATTCTTGATTATATTAACTTCTACAGCTGTTAAAGTGATAAAATGCGGAATTATTGACTCTATACAGTAAAACGGAAATTTTGATCCGTAATATTGTATGAGGGGTCACCAAGGGCGGGATATATAATCAATCAGGTACTTGTAACCTTTTCCTGCACTCCATCTTTCATTGCTTTATCTTGGTTTCAAACCAAGATCGTTATCAGGTCTTAATATATTCCCATTGGAAAAAAGAAACCAAAAAAGATTATCAAAATTAATGACATAAATATTAATTAGTAGCTCAATCGCCGTAGAAACTCATCGACTAGTCGTCGTACCTTGCGCCACTTCACTGGGCATGTTTCATAGTTGATAAAACAAAAATTTTTACAGTTGATTACCTTATCATGCTTTGAATTAAGATCTTGAAAGATGTAATATAACTTCTTGGCTTTCAAAATTTAGTATTAATCTAAGTGACTGATATGTGTGTCATTAATGTAACAGTTTTTACTATGTGACCTTGATGCATAATATGATTAAGCTAATAAGCTTCGTAAGAAATAGCTTTAGTTTACACAAATGGATTAACTTTGCAAATTTATGTTATAATAGCTAACTGGCAGAGAACAATTGAAACCTCTGGTTGATCTTTTTTATAAAGACGTCTTGAACCTAGCCTATGGAGTTTCCTTTAAAGTGTTAACAAGTTAACATTTGAGACGGCTGGGGTGATATTATCAATTCAACAATCTCGAAGGTAGTATCATCTTCCAATGGGAATTGGATATATCAGTATCTGAGTACCTGCCTTTTGAATTGAGCAATAAAAACATCTTCGATTGACAATTGTTAAATTATAATGGTATCTTCAGATATAGGTCGAATTATTCAGCGTCCATCGCTACATAGTTCTGAAAAGTAATTAATCTCGATTGAATAAAATGTCTTCAATTTGATTAATACATTTGAAACTAGCTGGATTGAAGCTCAGAGAAATATAAACTCCCACCTTTAATAACAAAACAAACATATCCATAAAATATAATCGACATGAACTCACCCACAAAGATTTTCTCTTAAAAGACCTACGTAATTAAGTTTAATGGGAACTTATAAAACGGCAGCTGAAGTTGAAAAAGCTCAAAAATATCATGAAAGATGATATTGTGGCTCACTTTCAAGCAAACAATTATGAGCGCACAATCTTCAGTACTTCTAGCTAATGATAATGTACGCTGGCCTCATAGAAATATCATGATCACACTAGACGTAAACTCCACATTGATTTTTCAAAGACAGTGCGATCTTTAGCACAGAATAACAAAATCACAGCCTCTTATCTTCTATCTATGTACCAGTATGTTACAAACTTCAAAATAGTATACAAACACACTAATCTATTACCTCAAACATTCAATTCTTTCTTCGTAGCTTTCCAGCGGTGTTTCATAGCCTATAATTGGGGCGTGTGGCGTAGTTGGTAGCGCGTTCGCTTAGCATGCGAAAGGTCTCCGGTTCGACTCCGGACTCGTCCAATTATTTCTTTTTGCATTTTCTGTCGCCATAAATCATGGTAATAAAACAACAAAGACATACTTCCATTATGGATCAACAGCATATAAGGCACAGCGAAACCACAATTTTATCTATAAGACTGTTCTACTTGGGGGTAAGAACAGAATAAAAGTGGCACATAGAACTGTTTCGCGAAAATGATTTTTTTTCTCATCCAAAGGTCAGGTATGTAATTGAAGCTATATAAGTTGTTCTATAAAAATTGGTTTGATGAGTTGTTTAAGACACTGTGTTATTTCTGTAATTGTCTGATATCGTTAATATCTCTTGAAACCCGGAGCAAAGAAAAAAAAAAATACCAAAAAAAAATTTAGAAAAAAATAAAAGCACTCACGCTGGGGGTCGAACCCAGAATCTTCTGATTAGAAGTCAGACGCGTTGCCATTACGCCACGCGAGCTATTTTATGATGATTGTAACATGATATATCGATATTATGCTAAGTAGTGCACATCATGGTATTATGGTATATATATGCTTAAGCGTATAAACTATCGTAATGTGAGATAACTCATACTTCTCACTAGGTCTTGAGGTAGTGAAGAAGTAGCTGATTGGTCAAGTCAATATTCACTACGAAAACTAATACAGAGAGTTAAAAGCGCATTACTTGAATGATAATAGCAAAAGTATCCAATGAACTTCTATAGAATCGCGCATATCGTATATATTCAACAATGTGTGAGTAATCAGTGTATATATTCTATGATTGTAAACATATTCTATGATTGTAAACATATTCTGCCGCTTCAAATTATCCCCAAACAATACGTTTAAATCTATGTTCAAGTACATCGAAAACATTGGTCTTTTTCTGTGCCTCTTTCAAAGTAACAATATCTTTATTTTGTAAAGTTGAAGAATGTAATGTCTTTGAAATTAAATTAATAATGTGTTTGACTTTAGTATATTCCATATCACTTGGAAATTTTATTGTGAAAAATTTCTCTTGATTTGGAGTATTCTCATTATTCTCAGTTCCATCCTCTTCAATTTCATCCTTCAGTATAAATTTTAATCCAACGTTTCTATGTGGATTTTTTGACATCGAAGTATGTGTTGTCTTAAAATAAGACCCATATTGAAGTTCTTTGATATCTTCAACAGGTAATTTCACAGTCTCTTGGATCTCTTCTTCATTAAGCTTAATTATAAAAACTGCTTTGTTTGTCAACACTAAGGCAACGTCTTCCACTTTTAATTTTAAATCATTAACTTTCAAACTTGATTCAAATCCATTCCATGAACCAACAAATATTAAATCATTTGTTTCAATTTTTAAATTTTCAATAATTTTTTGTAAATATGTATTCTTTTTGTTCAGAGCTTCATTAATATCGTTTGAATCAATAACGTTCAAGGTTGATTCAAAATCTTCAAAGATCTTTGCATCTTGATAACCAAGCATAAACTCGATAAAGCATTGTTTAAAATAATCACTAATATATCCAGAATAATATCGAGACATTGTTAACCAAGCGTCAGTCATTAAACCTTTATAATTTCTCTTCGAAGTACGCGTATAATCACCTTTCAATGCATTTGTCGAAGCATATTGTCTTGAAATAAAATCACCATTATCAGCCCATAAATTATTAAAATCTGTTTGATAAAGATCTCTATTTTCAATAACGAATGAATATTTTTTCAATATGTAATTTAAAATGAATTCAGAAATGAATTTTGAAACTAAATTTGTACGATCTAAACAATCAATACAATTGATTCTAAAGACTCCCAATTGTTTATCCCTCGAGATAGAATCAAACCAACCATAATTATGTAATTGCTGTTCCACAGTAAGATCAGGTGTATTATGGATCTTATCATCAAGTAATAATTTAACATTATCAAATTTCATCTTTTTACAAACTTCATGAAAATCAAACCATGAAATTTCAACATCATTATGTAAACATTCTTGATAATAAGCATCACCAACTTCACATTCTTTTTTAGATCTTTCAACAAGTGAAATACAAGTGATTTTAGTGTATCGATTTTTCAAGTTTTGAAAATGTGTGTTAAAAATATCTGTGGTTGATTCAATATCTCTAGTCAAATATGGAGCAGGTTTTAAATTAGTAGGATTTTGATTGAAAAATAATGGGATTGAACCTCTTATTATATCAAATTTTGTGAAAAGTGTTGTTGAATCAATGGCATTGTCAATTATAAATATTTGAGATGTTGCAACAAAATTTGCAACATTTGAATGATCATCAATTCCACGTCTTAAGTATCTGAGACCAGCTCTTTTTGTACTTCTTTTTGAAATCAACAATAAATAACCACGTTTGGACGCTAGTGACGTCATTGGCGTGAAATCAATTGTAATTGAATTGACAAAACCTTGAATAATCGATTTGGAAAGTTCTGTGTCTTGTAACCTTATTGACAGAAACTCGTTAAATCTAAATGAATCATTAGATCCTGGTAAATCTTCATTTATAATTTCTCCATCTTTGAACACAATATCTTTTGAAATATCAATTTGATCTGAGTAGTAAAAATCTTTTGTATTGAAGAATGTTTTAATTTGTTTTTCAAATTTTTTAAGCATAGATCTAGATATATCTTTATAATTACCAGATTCTTTAATATCATCATCAGTTGGTCCCTTTGAATTCAGTGTTGGTTTTCTCAAAGTTATAGATCTTCTTAATTTAATTGAATCAACGTCACTTGCCTCGTAATCAAGATCTTTATCTTCTTCATTACCCATAGAATCCAGATCATCATAGTAACCATCGTATGAGATTCTTTGGACAGCGGGTTTTTTTGTTAATGACAAGGAGGGACTTGATTTTAAATCATCTGTATAAACACCTAGCTTACTGAAAAGAACATCTTTCGTCTTATTAACTTGATCTGTAAATTTGGCAATGGGCGTTTCATCTAATTTTGAATTTGAATCACTCACATTGAGGATCTCTATCTCATCTCCATCACTTTCGTCTTTGTCTTCGTTATCTTCAGGATTGAAAAATTTAGAACAAAGTATAAAATTTAAAGGTATTATTGAACTTTTTGTAATTCTCCAAATATCAACACCATTATACTTGAAAACACAATCTTTTTCATCAATGGTAACTAAATAATTGGGACCAAGGTTAACAATACCAATAATACCTTTTTTTGCAATGGTTCCTAATGCTCTTTGATCAATGGGGATCTCTTTTTGAAGTTGTGGATTAGAGAATGGAAGGAAATATGTATGAGAATCCGAGGTGATTGATATCCCTGTCTTGAACAGTGAAAGCAGTAATTCCTCAGAATTGGGATTTACAGTGGACATCTTAGTATTCCTTGTACTGTAACTGAATTAAACGATTAATCTGTACTAAATCTTCTTTAATGTATTAACGACCAGAGAATGTTTAAGATTAATTGTCACAATCGTTTAGAGATAGCGCGTGGCCCCTACCGGATCTGCCCATCGCTCGTAACGCTGCCCAATGAGGTTAAAACAAAACAGTTTCAATTTATATAGATTCTATAATTGGTTAATACTTGATATATCAGTTACAGAATGTTATAGATCATGCCTCAATGTCTGGGGATTACAAGAACTGGTCAACGATGTAAAATTCAATTACAAAATGGAGTCACATATTGTCATTTCCATATTAATCAATTACCAGGAGATCCCAATTCATCACCCATAAAGACTTATACAACTAGTTATCAAAGAGGGTTTATATATATATATACTCTTCAGCATTTACTTGATCCACGTCCTATAAAGCAAGATTGGTTAAAAGTAAAGAGGATTAATGATGATTGGATGGTCTTTAATCCAAAGAAATCAATTATGATCAAAATTGGATTGACTCAAGGTTCTGTTACTAAAAGGTTAAGACAATGGGAAAATCAATGTAATCATAAATTAAGCGTTTTAAATCCTTATCAAAGACCTTTAATTCAAAAATCAAATTCGATAATAACATTATTTTCCAGATTAAAACTTAAAACCACAATGACATATCAAACATATGACCCGGAGCAGCAAGGTTTTTACACTTCAAAGTCTCTTGCCATGTTAGAGAGAAGTATTCATGAAAAATTATGGAAAAAATATGGTAGAGGTGATGTTATATGTCATGGTTGTAAAAAAAATGGAAAAGATCAAAGTATACATAAAGAATGGTTTTTAATAAAGAGAAAGCAAATTTTTGATGTTTTTAAACTTATTGATGATTGTATATTAGAGGGGATGAATATATTGAGCTGAGTGAGTGCAATTTTAAATTACAAACAATCCGCAAATTTACCATAACCTTATTACACTCAAAATTACCGCCAATTTCTATTAGTTCAAGTTTCAGTTGACCAGTTTAAATTGAGAATTATAATCAAAGTTAGTAAAGACCTAATTAAGTTTAACTAAATATATATTAAAATGAGTCTAGATCACTTATTAAAGAGGAGTATCATATATTTTTAATAATTATCTATCAAAGTTTACATCTCGACTCGATGGTTAAGCCACGCTCGTTAGTTTCAAGTATATTGAACTATTGGTGATGATGAACTTAACAATACTCGTAAACCAATTACAATGTTGCTAAAAAGAAAGGTTTCTAGGTATTAACAATAGATCAATAGCCTTTATGCAATTGCTAAAAAAATGGTCTAGATGTTAGTTATTGGAATTGGTTTAAGAACATGAGGACTGAATAACATAGCAAACAATTCCATTCAAGTATAAATAACTAGTCATATTACCCAATGATCCACTTCTCATTACATTATCAAACACAAAAATGTTATTTAAATTATTTACCACATTTTTCTTCTTAATCACAGTTTTAACAGATTCAACAGGATTTGGATTAATTGCTATACGTTCAGGACAAAATTGGCAAAATTCTACAATTGGTTATATTGATGGTCGTCTTAGAGCTGGACAAAATCATGAATATTTAACTTTTACTATAACTGATTCCGGTCAATTAAAAATTGTTGATGGATTATACGGTGTAGTTGGTAATGGATTTATTACAACTGGTGGCTTTGGTTCAACTCCATGGAGTATTCGAGGTGGATTTTTAACTTTTGAAAATGCTCAATCTTTTAAAATTGATGATGATGGTTATGTCTCTTAGAACGATGGTGGTGATGGTAATACCTATGCATTAAGTGCTACTGATAATACCGGTAAACACGTTGCAGATTTCCCAAAGAGGGATTGTTGAGAGCAATTGGACCTTGGCTATCTAACTAAAGAGGATTGTATTAGCTAAAATCAATGATACTTTGTTATAAATTGTAGAGTGAATTGACACATGTTATAGCATATAAAATGATTTCGCGGGTGTTTTCTTATTTAACATTAAACAATACTTTATACAATACTTTGTACCAGAAATAGAACTACAAAACTAGCAAAACTAGCAAAAGTACCAGAAGTACCAAGAGAGTAACAATGTCAGATTTTGGTAGAAGAACATGGGATCGTGAAGAATATGCTAATCAAGCCAAGGTACGACGTGAAAATAAAGATAAATTAGAAACTATATCAAAACCTATATCAAGAGAATCAATTGATTTTAATAAAGATTTAAATAAAAGACAAATTATCACAGGGAATGTTGTTAGTACAAGAGGTAAATCATTTGGTTTTTATTGTGAAATTTGTGATTTAACTTTCAAGGATAATTTAAAATTTATGGATCATTTAAATTCAAAACCACATTTAATAAAAGCAGGTATTGTTAATAAAGAAATTTCAGTTACTTTAAATGAAGTTAAAATTCATTATGATGAATTAGTTAAAAAAATTGATTCAAAAAATGATGTTAAATATGATATAAATGAAAGAATTGAAAGAAGGAAACAAGAGAGGAGATTAAAGAAGGTTAAAAGGGAATTAATTAAAGATAATAATGATAATACTAATAATAATGATGATCCAATGAAAAAAATGATGGGATTTAATGGATTTGGAAGTACAAAAAAATGAATCATATATACATTCTATTTACTAAATCTTATACATTTCTATAATTTAAATCATATACATTTCTATTTACTTTAAATCTTCATTTCTATTTACTAGATATTTAAATCATCTAATTTTGTAATTTTGTCAACTTTATCCACTGTATTATAATATCTTACAACCATATAATCATTACCAATATCACCTAAATAAATAAATTTCTTGATTGTAACAATTTTGTCTTCAAAATGTGTACTCTCTTGTAAATCACGAGGGAAATTTAATATTAAAAATTTACCATTTGGTCTTGTATTTAAATAATTACCAACTAACTCGGTGACTAAACCTCTTGGTGGTCCAGGTAATTCCATATCGTTTAATAAAGCATAAAATTTCGAATTTTCATTTTGTTTCTCCTGAGAAATTAATTCATTTGGATCAATAATTGTAAAATCATCAAGTTTAATATCTTCTTTATGGATAATTTCATTGGATTTTAAAAAATAAACTTGTTTATCTTCACTATTAAATAAAGCTTGTTTTCTTTTTAATCTTGCTTGTTGTCTTAAATATTCAGATTCACTCATTGAACGAGGTGTTGGTTTTTCTTGATTAACTGCATCAACAACTTGTGTTAATATAATTGTTGAAATAATACCAATACTTATAAAATTACGAAAATTAACACCACGATCTTGTGGTTTCTTATTTGATTGGAAACGAATAAATCTTAATTGTGGTTTAATAACATTCTTAATTCGAAGTGTACTCTTAAACATTTTTATCGATATTAAGTACTAATTTATAGTTTATTAAAATTGAATTTTTTCAATTATAAGGTAAAACTTATAATTACAAGAAACAATTGAAATTTATAAATTTATCATTTTAAACAGAGGGCATATATTGAAACTGATCAAATGATCTTATTAATACAAAGATTCTATAGTAATCTTTTAATATAATTGAGTATTATACTAATCTCCATACATTGTGGCCCTACCGCTTTTTCTTCATCGAAAAGGTTAAAATTTTACTAAAAAGGTCCAATTGTTCATAAATTATTACTTAAATCATCTACACTATGTCACTTGTTAGACTTGCAAATCTTGCTGCTCATATACAAAATGTTACAAGGGTCCATTTAAGTAGTACCCCTGTTCCATATACAAAATTACATTTAGAAGTTTCAAAACATTTATATAATCAAGGTTTTATATCATCAATACAACGTGGTTCAATTAAAGGTCCAGATCAGTTCCCAATTGAAGTTACACCAGATAATATTTCCTCAAGAAGACTTTGGCTTGGTTTAAAATATCGTGATTCAAAATCTGTTATTTCAAAATTTCAATTAATATCAAAACCAAGTTTAAGAATTCATTTAAATTCTGAACAAATTAAAGAATTAGCAAGTGGTAAATTAGTTAGAAATATTAAACCTTTAAGTCCATCAGAATTAGTACTTATTAGATGTCATCAAACTAAAGAAATTTTAGAACTTTCTGAGGCTGCTGCTCAACATAAATCTGGTGAAGTCTTATGTAGAATAAGATGAAATCTTAAATGAGAATAAGATGAATATCTTTGTAAATAAATACGATAGTTATGTATATTTAATATGCGTAGTTATAATTCAACAATTGGTCCACCACCTATACTTCTCCAATTTGACATATCAAAGTTCCAGCCTTTCCATTTAATTAAATTTGATTTAATATCTTCAATTTTAATTTTTTCAATTTGATTAAAATTTGTAAAATTTTTATTAAATGGTTGTTGATATGATGGAGTTGGTGATAAAGTTAAATGTTCATCATCATAACCATGATATTGTGATTGTGATTGATCAATTTGTGATTTATTTAATCTTGTTTCTAAATCTTTAATTTTTTGTTCAAAAGTTTCAATTTGATCTAAATGATCAAATTTTTCTAATTTTAAAGCTTTAATATCTTTCTTTAACGAGTCATTTTCAATTGAAAGTTCCAAATTTTTGGATTTTAATGATTGAATTTCATCTTGTAATTTTGAATCTTCAATATTTTTTAAAAATGATGAACTTTCATCATTAAATAATGAATCAACTTGTTGAATTTCAGGTTTTAATGATAATTCTTTTATATCTTCAATGATTTTTTCAACTGGTGCAACTGATGCATTTATCTCTTTTTCAATTGAATCAATTTCTGATTTATCATTTGTGGTTTCTGTGGTTTCTTTGGTTTCTTCTTCTTTGGTTTCTTTGGTTTCTCCAGTTTCTTTAGTTTCTTCTTTAGTTTCTTTAGTTTCTTTAGCTTCTTCTTTAGTTTCTTCAGTTTCTTCAGTTTCTCCAGTTTCTTTAGTTTCCTTGGTTTCTTCTTTAATATCAATTGGTTCTTTAGTGTCTACAACTGTCTCCTTTGATTCTTGTGTATCGATATCACTTGATACTTCCTTTGTTTCCTTCTCAATTCCCTCTTTAGTATCGACACCAGTATCAACATCAGGTTCAGCACTCTCCTCTTTAGACTCAGACTTCTTTTTATTCTTCTTCTTCTTATTCTTCTTCTTTAATTCTTCATACTAAATCATTGTTAGCCCAATCAATTAAATCCAACTTTTATAACTTACTTTTTTCTTTGCAGCTTCTAATTTTTGCTCTTTTAATTGATCTTCAGTTAATTCAGTATCTGACATCTTTACTTTATATATAATATAATCAATATATCTTTATAAGGTTGATATTTTGATTTCAATCCTCGGCATTGGTACGCCCAACAGCCACAATAAACATTGATATATTCAAATGACTAATTGAAACTATATTTCTATTAATTCCATACAATCACCAATCAAGTATCCATTTACAAGCTTGAATCTCATCATTTAATACTAATCTCTCTTTAAACCAGGTTCTTATTTATATAGCTATAGATCCGGTTCAGGGAAGCGTCAGTATCACGTGAAAGTCACGCCCTCTTTTCTTTCCACCCTCGGATATCGGCTATGAAGAAGAAAAAAAAAAAATTCACCAAAAGACATCAACGATTAAATTAAAATCAAGGTTAATTTCTATATAAATCTTAAATTTATAATAAGATGAGACCTCTATTGTTAAAAGGTCACGAACGTTCTTTAACACAGGTCAAATATAACCGTGAAGGTGATTTAATTTTCACAGTGGCGAAAGATAAAGAAGCTTCTGTATGGTATTCTGCAAATGGTGAAAGATTAGGTACTTTTTCAGGTCATGCTGGTACTATTTGGACAATTGATATTACTAAGGATACTGAATTATTAGCCACTGGTTCTGCTGATATGAGTATTAAATTATTTAAAGTTGAAAATGGTCAAAACGTTTATACTTGGGAAACTCCCACACCTGTTAGAAGAGTTGAATTTAATTCTGATGATTCAGAATTATTAGCAGTTACTGATGAAGTTATGGGTCATAAAGGTACTATATCATTATATAAATTAAATAAATCAAATCCAACTCAACAAGAAGAAGAACCATTTTTATCAATTCCAACAAGGGAAGGATTTGATAGAGTTTCAGTAGCTGGTTATTCATATGGTAATAAATATATTATTGCAGGTCATAGAGATGGTGTTATTTCAAAATATGATGCTAAAACTGGTGAATTCATTGATTCAATTACATTACATGAAGGTTTAATTACAGATTTACAATTTGCTCCAGATAGAACATATTTTATTACATCATCAAAGGATAAATCATCAAAAATTTTAGATATTGATGAATTAAGAGTTTTGAAAACTTTTGAAGCAGATGCACCATTAAATACTGCAGCTATTACTCCAGTTAAAGATTTTGTCGTTCTTGGAGGTGGTCAAGAAGCAAGAGATGTTACAACAACTGCTGCTAATCAAGGTAAATTTGAAGCAAGATTTTATCATAAAATTTTTGAAGATGAAATTGGTCGTGTTAAAGGTCATTTTGGTCCATTAAATTATATCGCTATTCATCCAAAGGGTACTAGTTATGCTTCGGGTGGTGAAGATGGTTATGTTAGAGTTCATAATTTTGAAAAATCATACTTTGATTTCAAATATGATGTTGAAATCACTGCAGAAGCTACAGCTGCTTCAAAACTTAACGAATAAGTGTATACTAAACATTTTAAGAGAATAAATTTTTTAAAAAGGTAAAAATTATAGTAGTACTACAAATATTTCCTACTAATTATAATTTACTATCGTTAATATCGTATTCAAAATCTTTCAAATGGAAATTTAATTTTCTATGCCTTTTGTGCAGCTTTTCTAGCATCAGCTATAGATATATGTTAGTAAAAAAGAAAACTAATAGCTCTACACTCTACACCAAAGAGTCTTCTACTTCTCCTACTGAATTCTACTTACCTTCAGCTTGTTTCTTTCTCATAATTTCTGCTTGTGCTTCTAATCTTTTCTTTGGATCACCATCAATTTTTTTCTTTTCAGCATCTTTCTTCTTTTGATTCTTTTCACGGGCTTTTTCCCTTTGATTCCCTCTGGACATTGTGTTCTTGTGTGATGAAGTGGGAAGTGATCTTAAATGGATAAGTTTACTAATTTTCTAGAACTTTTCTATCTCGATCTTCATTAAAGATAAAAACCTTCCGGGGCGCGGGCTCATAACACACCTTGACACCATTATATAGATAGAACTGTTTGATATTAACTACGTTTCTGAAGTGAATACAAGGTTTGTAGGTTTTGAGTACCTCTGAGTTTCACTAGATAACTGTAGGATACGTACTGTGTCTCTCTGTGTTTTTCTTCTTATCTAGATGATTTTTGGGCTCAATATAAGGTGCAGCATGACTTTCTTAAGATCCTGTGTCAAGATGACATAAAGTTGACCACTGCACAATGAAGATTAATGAAACACCTTCTTACGATCCACATCAAAAAGATCATTTAAAGTACTCTTCTGGTGTCTTAAATTGTAAACCGGCATTCTTTGCGAATTTAAAGTCACTATCACTGAAATCATCATTTCTACCAGCAGCATCACCAACAAAGATACTATTATCTAAATCTATCTCAATTTGAAAATCTCTTTTGAATTGTTCAAACATCCCAATTTCTGGCTTTCTCATCTTATTAAATTGTTCTGTAAACTTGTTTTGTTTCTTATATGCTGCACTCTGTTTAGGTGAAGCATAGATCCATACTTTATCAACATTAACACCATTTTCACTTAGATCCTTAATTATAAGTTCTAATTTTTCTTTATACTTAACATATGACTTGGTCTTAGGATCTGCAACTACTCCACCTTGATTTGAAAAAATTACAATTGGTGAATCTATAATCTTTAACCTTGATATGACTTTTTCATTAAACCATTTCCAATCTGTACTACTTAAAGCGAATTTTTGATTTGATTTAGTAGTTATCAAAGTCCCATCAAGGTCAAATGATACTATTGATGTGGTTTTGAAAGTTATTGATGTCCTTGGTTTAACTTGAATTAAGTACTGATCAATGATATTAAAATCATGCGTGAGCGATGATGATTTTAAAATTGTATTCATTAGTTGTGAGGGCACATTTTTGGTACTTTTAATGGACTGAGACTGAACTTTGTTGATTGATGACTTGGATTTGTTCAAGATGGAGAATATATCTTTAGACATGTGATGATGTTAATAATTATGGATTTGTGGAGAGACACAACTTAAAAGTATTCGCGTTTTATTTCCATTTCTAAATTATAGAGATCATTAGTGTCTTTACAAGATGGAAAGTTGTTATGAATCGATGTTCAATGTCTCTATATATAAATCAAGGTAAATCTAATTCACAATGAAAGTTCAATCTCTTGAAACTATATATTATGTGTAACTAGTTTACTACAATTTGACCTACAGTTCAACAAACTAAATTGTTGTGCAGATGATCATTATTATTAAACTATATTAACAAGTTTATTCGTCTTGAATAATGGTACCTTTTTCGGAAACGTAAATACCATCCAAGAATTTACGAATATCTTTGTTTCTAACTCTGCAAATTTGTTGAACATCAGCAGCGTTTTGTGAAACATCTTCAACGGAGTTACCAGATAGAACTAATTCATCCTTTTGGTTAGTAGAGAATGAAACTTCAACACCTTCTCTAACTTTAACTAATCTAACTTGTTTGTCACCTAAGAAGTTTCTAATTTCAATGTATTTGGAACCATCTTTGTCAATGGTGTTAACGTTAATTGGGAAATGCGCATAAACGTATCTCAATTTGTATTGGTAACCTTTAGTGACACCGGTGATCAAGTTAGCAATCAATGATTTAACAGTTCTTAAAGCAGCAACATGCTTTCTGTCACCATTGTGAACAGTGATTTTAACTTGTCTGTTTGAGATTTTAGCGAAAGTAACATCAATATGTTTCAAATCTTTGTTTAGAGTACCTCTTGGACCGGTAACGGTAATGGCTCTAGATTTGATTTGAACGTTGACACCTTCTGGGATTTCTAGGATTTGATCAGTTCTGATGTACTTCATTGTTGCTTCAATAACCTCTTTAACACCTATTACTTTGTCTTGTACTATCAATAAATTTGAATTTTTCACCTGACAGAGTTGGTGGAAAAAAAACACCTGTAAACATCCAAACACCAAACGAAACTTATTGTGTCAAAAGTGGTAAAAAAATGAAAAAACAGAGTCTCCGCGAATTTAGCCCTCCATAAACTCACGTGATTTGGGAGTTTCCCCATACATTGAAGCCCTGATCTAATATCAATTATCTGCTTCTCTTATCATCTTTTGTAATTTTCCAAAAATTTTATCACGATGTTGAGCTAATTCGTCATCTTCTTCATTTTGGAAGAAATTTTGTCTTGGATAATCTTCCTCGTCACTATGTTTATCAAGACTTCCAAGAAAATCGTTCGTTTTAGCTGATTGGAAAAATCTATCATAAATTTCATCATATTCTTCGTTAATTATTGGAACTTGATCTTCTTGATCTTCTTCATCAATGTCACTGTTCTCATCTTCGATACTATCACCAATATTACCAGCGTCTTCATCTTCTGGATAGTCATTCTGATAAAAACTTTCAGCGTTAGAATCTTCATCATCGGACAATTGATTGTTATCAGAATTGTCATCATCGTTCAATAATGCATCAACATCTTCTTCAAACTTGATATACCCGATCTTGGAACGTTCCCAAGTTTCTTGGACAGCTTTATCTCTATAGTAAACATCATAGACATAGTCTAGATCAAAGGGATTTTCAGTATTGATAATCTTGTTAGCTGATAATGATGTTCTTCTCTTACGTTTCTTTAAATTTTTGCTATCAGTGTTCAATTGGTCGACATTCAAGATTGAATCTAACATCTCAGTAAATTCAGCGGGTAGTTTTTCATCTTCAGGCTTTAGCTTTGGAATCAAGTATGTTTGATTCTAAGGGAGAGTGGATTGTTAGTACTATGTCAATGATAAACTATTGGTGTCACTTACTTCTGACTCTTGCAATAATGGTAGGACCTGGTCCCCATCATTCTCCCTTTGTATGATATTATCATCGGTTCTTTGCAGTTTGAAGACTGATTAGCTGTTAGAATACCATCCAATTGGTTGTAGCCAGTATTATAACTCACCGTATAGATCATCTTTTGATCGCTTGTGTTTTGGGCCTTCAAAAACTGTGATACCTGTTAGTCATCAATTGGTCAATTTAAGCAGCGGAAGAACGTACTCAATGCCTCTAAGGAGTGCTGGTTTCTCTTTCTCTTGATTCTGACAAGTTCAGGCAGTTGTGATCTCCTCATTTTCTTGATTAATTGTTGTTTTATGTTAGTATAAGTGTTTACGTACAATTTTTGGTACATTTTCTTTCTTTTAACCAAAACATTGACAATATTCCGATATCCGATCGGAATATCGTTTCTCTCGATCTATAATAAATTGACACAAAAACGAATCAATATTGTGTGTGTTAGAGTTACCAAAGAGTAACGAACTTCGGTTCTTTATAGTCAAACACGAGATAAGATGGGATTCCTCGAGATCAATTATTATTTTGCTAATGAACGCTGCTAACTGGTTTATCGAGAAAATTCATGCTAACGTCATCGGGAACGTGTTGGAGAGGTACAAAGATATCATTTTAGTCACAGGTGGCTGCTCAGGTTTCGGCCTAGAGCTTGTCAGGGAGTTGGTTCGAAGAAGTTATCCGAAGATTGTGGTTTTTGACTTACTGTTGCCCCAGGAACAGGACCTTTTAAAAGGTGTGCATTACTTTGAATGTGACGTCTCTGACTATAAACAGATCTTGGACACTAAAGTTAAGATTGATGCTGATATCGGTGAAGTCACTTGTGTTATCAACAATGCCGGGATCATGGTAGATAAGAAGTTGGTAGACATGAGCTTTGAAGAGATCGATAAAGTGTTGAAGATCAACTTGATCTCACATTTCTATATCAATAAGATCTTTTTGCCTCAAATGATTGAGTCCAAGCGAGGGTACGTTGTCACTATCTCCTCCGTTCTAGGTTTCTTATCACCATCCAAGTTGGCCACATATGGTGCTTCAAAGTCTGGATTAATTGCGATGCATGAATCACTAGCTTATGAGTTAGGTCCACCTTTAAACTTGACCAATGATGAAGGTAATGGTGTGAAATTTCTATTGGTTTGCCCCGGTCAAATCAAAACTAAGATGTTCGAAAACGTAAAGACACCATCCAATATCCTTGCACCTCAATTGCACCCAAAATTTTTGGCCCAAAATATTATCCAAGCTTTGGAATATGGTAGAAGAGGTGAAATTGTCTATCCGATATATGGGAACTTCTTACCACTCTTTAGATCAATTCCCTGGCCAGTGACACAGGTTATTAGATTGATCAGTGGTATCGACGAGTCAATGAACTCAGTTAAGAAGCCAGAGACTGTTACTACCACTGCCATTGCCATTTCCACAACCTCCGAATAGATTGTGTCGAGTTCAATTTTGAGACTTCAATCTTCATCAAATAGATTATTTAAAATCCATCTGAACCCATAGATTTTCCCATTAGAATAGAACTCTCTATTGAAATCAACAGCAGCAATGATCTTACCTTTTATTAATCCGAGTGGCAAAGAGTTGTACGTTCTAGAGTCCAAAGAATGTGCCAAATTATCACCAGTTACCCAACAATGACCATCTGGAACTTTGATAAACCTATTATATTGCTGATCACCATCTTGTAGAGAAGGATCCACCAATATCAAGTCACCTGGCATACCCGTGATCCTCTTACAGACTCTCTGCTCAGGGTCAGTAGGTTTCAGGGCAACGATACAGTCACCAATTTCAAGGTCTCTACCAAGTTTGTAACGTTTTGATGAAAGAACGAAATCACCTTGTGCAGCTAACGTTGGAAGCATTGATTCACCTCTAGTCTCTGTGAACTCGTAGAGTTGAGACTGTAATACATGAAGAGCACATCCTCCTCGTAGCACATAGCTAAACACTTTAGAAACGAACTTTACTCTTTCCATTGGCTTGAACTTGAAGCTTTAGTAGGTTGAAGCTCTTTAGTTAGCTTAGTGTTTTTCCCAGGCACCTAATTGGAAAACCCTCGGAATTAACCATACATTTTGTACGCGATCACCCTCGGTTTGTACGGATTTTTGCTTCAAAATGTAGTGTCTACAAGCTTCATTTTAGATCTGAACCTTCTTATTGCATCATTAGATGAGATAAAGAGTCATTAAAAACTATTTGGTGGTCTTAGAAAGAAATATTCTTCACATTTGTCTCGCAGACAGTTCCGTCTTAAAGTAACTCGTCATCTAATTGACTTATAGACCATTTCAAATCGTATACATCATCATGACCACAGCTCGTTACGAACAGAAACAACTTTTGGAGCAACTACTAGGTAAAGAGCAGTTCTCCAGGAATAATAAGAGAAGAAGAGAGATCACATTTGAAGATTACGATGTTTGCAAATCCTTCCTACTCGGTGTTTGTCCCTATGAGATGTTTTCACATACAAAACAAGATTTAGGTAGATGTTCCAAAATACACCTTGATAAGTATAAATTAGCATATGAAAAAGCAGTGGAAAATGGTGAGAAGTTCCCACAGATTGATGCAGATGTGATTCAAAACCTGGAGAATTTTATCTTTGATTGTAATGAAAAGATTAAGCAGTCCCTTAAGAGACTAGAATATCCAAAGGAGGAAAGATTCAAGTTGATTGAACAACAGACCAAGATCGAGGAGATAGATATTAAGATCAATATCAAGGGGAAAGAAGTTAAAAAATTGACTGAACTAGGAGAAGTTAGCAAAGCTGTGGAGGTGAACAATGAGATTGTTGAGTTGAAAGTTTTAAAGAAATTTGAGATCAAGAAGTTTCATGACGTTAGTGAGAAGCTAATCGGCCAAAGTGCACAACAGAAGCTGCAGATATGCGAGAAGTGCGGAGCTTTCCTATCCAGACTTGATAGTGATCGAAGACTGAGTGATCATTTCTTGGGGAAAGTTCATCTCAACTATGTCAAGATTAGAGACGTGTTGAGTGACTTGAAGAGAAAATATAGATGAACAACAATCAATAATGCATAATGACAGTGATTTAATCAACTATCTACTACATTGTAAGCACTCCTTTTTCCATTTTCTTGGGGTTCCCAAGCAACGGAACATGACCTTCACGCCATTAACTTAGTAGATAAGAAGTCATTAACTGCACCGGGTAAGTCTCCGCGAAATGTTGATGTTTTTTATATCAAAACAATGAAATTGATAGCTTAATCACCAGGCAAGTGCCCACAACAACCAATTAAGCACTGCCAGAATCCGTTGAAGATGAGTCAGGTCTACTCAGCGACCTACTCCGGAGTGGATGTGTATGAATTCATCAATACCACGGGGTCTGTGATGAGACGGAAGTCCGATGGCTGGGTTAATGCCACTCATATTCTTAAAGCTGCCAATTTCCCCAAGGCAAAGAGAACGAGAATTCTAGAGCGTGATATACAGCATGGCGAACATGAAAAGGTACAGGGTGGTTATGGTAAATACCAAGGGACCTGGGTCCCATTGGACAGAGCGAAAGAGGTTGCCAGGGAGTTCAACGTTGAGGATATCTTATCACCACTATTTGACCTTGAAAGAACATTTGGCGCCAACTCCCCTCCACCTGCCCCTAAACACCATCACGCATCAAAGAACAACTCAACTGTGGATAAACCAGTACGGAAGACCGCTGCCTCCGCTAGAAAAACTGCAAGTATGCCAGTGATGAAACAATCAGCTGGTGATATCGATGATACCCTACAAAAGAAGAGAGGTCGTCCAAGGAGACTTAATGTTCCCGTATCAAATCCCAACAAAGGTGTATTCACAGGGAAGAGACTCAAACATAGTGGTGCCTTTGATGAAATACCGTCTTCCCCAGTTGATAGTTCAAGGGTGACCAGTGATGATGAGAATATGGCAATTACAGAAGACATTAACATCAATGATGGTCTTTCCAGTGACATTGATGAGAACATACATATTGGAAGCTCATCTCCAAGTGAATTTATGTCAGATACGGATCTGGCCAATGCCTTGAAATCACCAAACCAAGAAGTCCATCAAAGTGCAAGAGAAAGCTTGGAAAGAGCCATAACGAATCACACAGAACAGATCAAAAAGAAGACCTCGTCAGACAAATGGTTTGACACAACTACAGAATACACTTCAAGGCTACTAGAGTACTTCATGGCTCCTGATGACCAACTTGGACAAAATACCACTGAGATTCCTGAATTTATACTGAACCCACCAAAGGACATTGATTTTGATCAAATCATTGATGATGAAGGTAACACATTGTTCCACTGGGCCTGCTCAATGGGGAATTCACAAATCATAGAAGCTTGGATTAAGCTTGGTGCCAACTATAGGGTTGTTAATAAGCTAGGAGAAACTTCATTGATGAGATCAGTGCTTTTCACCAATTCATTCAACAAAAAAACCTTCTCAAGACTAGTTGAGCTGCTCTCAGAAACCATTTTTGAATTTGACAATAACCACATGACTGTTCTCCATCACATAGTAAACGCTGCCACTAGTAAAATCAGAGTCCCAAGTGCGGTTTATTACATGGATATCTTGCTGGCCAAAATATCAGCCCAATCAATAGAGAGACTTCACGGATTTCTAAATTTACAGGACAACAATGGTAATACTGCTCTTCATATCAGTGCAAAGAACTCCAACAGAAAATGTATCAAGTTATTACTGGAATACAAGGCCAATCATAGCATTAGAAACAATCAAGGTTTAGTTGCATCAGATATCTTATTAGATAAGGGAAATATAACGCCAAAAGTTCAACAGCGTTATGAATCACTATTAGGGAAGAGAAACCAACAGATACAGAGAGACGCTCCTCCTGCTCCTCATGTCTCAGAGGCTGCTATCGAGGCTACTCACAAGGTTTCCAGCTTCCTGATTGAGTCTTTGAATGAACTTTCAAATGCTTATGATGCGGAATTACAAAGAAAAGAGGCTGATGTTGTCGAAGTTGAGGAGTTACTGAAAAACATTGATGAAGATATACGGTTGACGAAGTTGAAGACTCAAGAATTTATGAATGAAGATCTTTCAGATGATCAGCTTAATGAACGAATTTCTCAATTAAGGAATGAGGTCGAGAGATATGAAAACATAACCACACAGAAAGAGACAAAACTGAATAGAATTTTGGAGAGATCACAAGCCAAGAGATTATCAGACTTAGTTCAAAGCAAAGAAAGTCAAATCAATGAAAGAGAACTCCAATTTGCCAAAGATAATAAATTCAATGATTACGACAAGATTTATGATATTGTTACTCTAACTAAGTATCAATTAAGAAGAAAGAAATTGATCGGTGATATAATTCAAAGTTACACAGGTGTCCATGGTGAAATAAATACTAAACTACAAAAATTTAGAAGGTTGATTTCTATGAATCCTGATTTAAATGTTGATGAAGTGAACGAAAAATTAGATGATTTGATCAAAGAGATTGAATCTGCCAGTTGAAGACGGTGAGGATTGTTTATGATTTTAATGAATAATATGTGTTATATTTCAGTGCCTGATAATCATAAAGAGTATAGACGTAGCGTTTAATGGTTTGACAGCTTTGCTTCATAGAAAATGCCCTACGGAGTTTTCTACATGGACCCTGTAATTATCATTAGTTCTCAACAACCTTAAGGCCACTAAAAAGTAGAACACCCGGTAACCACAACTAAAAGCTCACTGTGTATTGTCATAGCCTGTCTACTCAGTGGGTGTCGCCGCGAGTGGCAAAAAAACAAGATTAAAAATAATGATTTCGCCCAGGATCGAACTGGGGACGTTCTGCGTGTTAAGCAGATGCCATGACCAACTAGACCACGAAACCATTTTCTTGAAGTTTCTGAGTGATGAGTTTGAGTGATCATCAAAACACAGACATAGGACATACTTTGATACACCAGTAACTATATCATTCTCCTAGCTAAAACTCTGTTAAAGTCCTAGCCTTACCATCGCTGAAAGTATTACAATGATTTTTATCAGTATATCTCTATGTTTCACCACTATTATAACTATATACGTTCACTCACTTGAGATCATGTAACTACTCTTAATGATGTATATATTGCAGATGATAAGTATCAGGACAACGATGGATGGAGTATATTTGATCAGGACAGTCACGAAAGTAGCTTAGTGCCTGAGACCATCGCCTTGATCCACTAGGTGTATCACCTTGAGCGTCGGTGAGAGAACTTTGCATAACCACTAGGTTGATGATTTTCCAATGGCACTTGAAACATGGTTTGAAACTGCTTTGGAAAGTGATGGTGTAGCTGCTTTGAAATCACTGAACTTAATGAGTTTCTCTAGGTCTCTGAGTCCAAAACTTGGAGACTTTTAGTAAGTAATTTCAAGTATAGAATGAAACAGGAATATCCACATACGACATTTGAACATCATTTCTTTCTCATATCTACAATCATTACAGGCTTGGCTCGTATGCCTGAACTAACCATTGACTAGTTGCCCAAGTGACAAATCAAATCATGAATAAGTTTCAAAACTGTTACCGCTAATAGAGGTAT
Organism: Taiozyma odintsovae; assembly: GCA_030557705.1. NCBI lineage: Eukaryota > Fungi > Ascomycota > Saccharomycetes > Phaffomycetales > Wickerhamomycetaceae > Taiozyma > Taiozyma odintsovae. Next base: position 180,943 of record JANIVH010000008.1, on the reverse strand, counting down.
GACTTTAAGAGATCGCGAATTGTTATGCTAAGGGCCACACAGGTCCTGATCACCCCGAAGTTTAAAACATATCTTCAATTACAAGTTTAAGTCTTTATAATTAAAATACTATTCAATTAATTTCAAAATGCTTATCGTTGAAGGCTTTCACGATGTTAAGACCTCATATGGTACCACCCTGCGTCTTTATACTTTCCATCCAAAGATTCCTAACTATCCAAGGGCAAAATTCCCTGGTGTATTAGTTTACTCTGAAATTTATCAAGTTACCGGTCCAGTTGCTCGTTATGCTAAAAAAATTGCATCTGAGGGCTATATTGTTGTTGCTCCATCTATTTATCATAATTTTGAAGGTCCAGAACCATTGGCCTATGATGCAGAAGGGACAGATAAAGGTAATAAATATAAAGTTGAAAAACCATTAGAGAGTTATGATGAAGATAACAAGTTAGCATTAGATTATCTTGATAGTTTACAAACGTATTCTGGTAAAGTTGGTGCTACTGGGATGTGTCTTGGTGGTCATTTGGCCTTCCGTGGTTCTTATGATCCAAGAATCACTGCAACTTTTGGTTTTTTCCCAACTGATATTCATATCCATGCCTTAGGTAAAGGTGAAAATGATGATACTCTTGCTAATTCTAAAAAATTGGCTAGAAAGAGTTTAGAGCATGTTTTGGTCTTTGGTACTTTAGATGGTCATGTTCCTCCAGAAGGTCGTGATTTAATAAGAAAGACATTGAGAGATAATGGTGTTAATTTTACTTTTATCGAGGTCCATGATGCTCAACATGCTTTTATTAGAGATGAAGCTTCAAAAGGTAGATATGATGCTGCAATCACCAGTGCCGCTTTTGGTTTCCTTTTAGAATTGTTTAATAGAAGATTGAAAACTGACTTAGGTGATAATGATGAAAAGGATATTGAAGTTGAACATGTTTGTTAATAAGATAAAAATAGATGATTGTATACTATTGATTTATGAGTAACAATTGCAATGCTTTCCCATTATACGAATAGTGAATTTGAGATTATAGCAAACCTCCATCGTAATGATGTGTGTTTGGTGTTTGGAAGTTTCGAGCCACAGTACTATCTTCACGCTGGTCTGGATTCATGAACCACCAAATTCGGGAAAAGTCTCTACTTGTTTCATTGAGATAAGTAATAACGTTCGAGTAAGATATGGTTATTATAAATTTGTAATCCTGATGAAGATATCAGAAACTCCTGTTCTTGCAAAATCTCTGTACATTTTACTCTAATCTAGTGACACATTGTAAGGGACTGATTACTTTTAAATGATAATATTGAAATTCCATGACATTGATGTGAATCACCACAGACTCACTGGTGGATAAGCTCCAAGTAAAAGAAACAAATTTCATCAAAGTGGAGACAATAAGCCATTACTCATGGACATGGCAGAACTGGTTAAGAAGAGATAACTGAATCTTAGATACCTAATCCTTCCTGTAATACTACAGCCTTAGGGGGTAATTCTTGGTGCCTTTTATCAGAGCTGTATAGTAATCGTTACAACGTAAAACACCTACAGTGGAACACCGTAAATTGGTACGTCTTTATACAATCACCATTATTTGGTAACAAAGATCGTTGGATCTTTATGGGGTCTCAGACACATCCAGATGTTCTCATGTAAGAACGCTATCAATGGTTAAATGTACCTTAATGTGCCTTTAATAATCAACATTTTCCATTGTTTACCAAGAAATTTAATTGAATATACAATATTTCTACAGTTGTTTATACAAAGTTATACATATATTTTTATACAGTTTGCAACCCCCTTTGTTAACGCCGATTAAACCCGAAACGAAGATCTTTTAAATTTCATTGTTATTGAAGGCAACAAAGGCAACAAAGGCAACAAAGGCATTAAACAATAAATGTATCTGGATTAAAGACTTGATCTTTACTTATGAGCTATGAATATAGAGTGATTAGATATGTTGTTTGTATGTTTTCCTTTAATTTCAAATAGTGAATTAACTGTATAATTATGCCGGTGTTAATCGGTTTTAAGCCAAATCGGGACAATAGGACCGCAGTTATTGGGAAGTTATTACGAGAATAAATTTTTTTAGCAAAATATGTCTTAAATGTTTAAAACTAAGGTAAACCCCAGATCATTTCTAAACCTTTTCATCAAGTTACCGGATCACTTTATCCGACTATGACTTCAACGCTTAGCAACTATGCTCCTTTAATTACAAAATTAGAAAGCCGAATTTCCCATGCTTCATCAATTTTAGCCACTGCTACTGCTCGGGTAGATGTTGTTTCTTACTCCCGAATTATAGCTTACGGTGAAGCTTCATTAGCTTTAATTTCAAATGAACAAGTGCTTGCTACAGCTACAGCTAACAACGTTATTGCAAGTGCTTCTTCTGGTGCTTTTGCTGCAAGTCAAACTTTATCAGCACTTAATGATGCTGACAATTTATATGGGATGACCCCTTCCTATGGTGGTAATTTAGCTTTAACAATTGTTATGGCTATATTTTTCGCTATACATTCAGGTCTTGGTATATGGGCTCGTACATGGTGGTTTGGTATTTCATATTTTTGTGGTTGTGGACTTGAAATGGCAGGTTATATTGGTAGAACTTTATCAAATGATGATCCACAAAATATTAATTATTTCCTTTTACAAATCATTTCTTTAACATTAGCACCTGTTTTCATAATGGCTGGTATTTATTATTTATTAGCACAATTAGTTGTTATATATGGTGAAAAATTTGCTATATTAAAACCTTTACATTATTCTTTCATCTTTATTACTTGTGATGTCATATCTTTAGTTATTCAAGCAGCTGGTGGTGGTATCGCTGCTGTTAATTTAACATTATATAAATCTGCAGATTCAGGTACTCATATTATGGTTGCAGGTCTTGCATTTCAAGTTGCTTCAATGTCAGTTTTCATATTCTTCTTATCACATTTCCTTTATAAGATCAAATTTTTAAAGACAAAACAACATGAAGCTTTAGAACCTGAATTTAATCCAAGATTGGCACATCTTAGAAAAAAACCATGGTTTAAATGGTTCCCTGTGGTAATCTTTGCAAGTGTCATATTTATCTATATTAGATGTATTTATAGAGTTATTGAATTAGCTGAAGGCTGGACCGGATATTTAATCACACATGAAGTTTATATCTTTATCTTAGATGCAATGATGGTTTGTCTATCGGTTGTCGTATTCATACCATACCATCCAGGTATAGTTTATGCAAAGAAAACTCCAATTCATGTTAAAAGACAAAGACAATTAAAAGATGATGATGAAAATTCACAAGGAACTTTAAATAATGAAGATGGTTATGATGGTAATAATAAAGAAGCTGAATGAGTAGTATTAAAAGGCTAATAATATACATTGAAAGCAGAAGTTTGTCAATATTCACAACTCATTGTACTAATCATTTCTTTATCTCATGTATACGTATGTATATATTCGCACATTATTCATCGAATCTTCTAAAAGTAGATATTGATCTTGCAAGTATCCCACTAGATGTACCTATTGTTAAGAAGTCTTATGACCATTTACCGTAGGTCTATCATTCAGCCGCGGAGAAAGTCTTGAAAATTGAAAAGTTAAACGATTTTAAAATTCAATTGATTAAGTAATTATATTAGGTCTTCAGCTTACAATTCAATATTCATATTTATAGACGACGTCGTAGCTGATTCGTACCTGCTAATTATAATTATAATATGTACTAGCTGTATAAGATACTCATGAGCTCAAATTGACTCATAGCATTATAATTGAGCAATTAATGATATAATAATTTAGGAGATAAGAGTACTAGCTGTATAATATCGGTTGAACAAGGATCGGGATATTGATGTTATGAAATCAGACAATTATACAGACATGATAGTCGACATATATAAAACACAGCTTTACCTCTGTAAAAAACTCTCTTGAACAACTATATTATTGTTCCAATTATGCGCCTTAAGCCCTTTCCACATGGGATAGCTAAGTTTACGAAAAAAAATCACAAAAAATGCAAGTAATATAAAACTATATTTACTCTATACTAAATATTACATGAAGAAATAAACACAATCATAAATCAATGCTTTCACCTTGAACATAAGGTTCAATTAAAAAATTTGAAAATTTTTTCAATTTTTCAAGACCTCTAACTTCAGCATTAACTAAAGGAACTTTAACTAAATGGAAATCTTCATATAATTCATTCATTTCATTTAAATATTTTGTTTGCATTTTAGATCTTGATTGACATCTTTTACAAGGATCATCATTTTCTGCGAATAATAATTGATTCACAATTATAGTATTAACATCAATACCATATGAATTTAATTCTTGAATTAAACGTTCAGATTCGTATAATGATAAAAATTCAGCAATACAGACAACGACGAATGTAGTAATCTCAGGGTCAGTAAATTGTTCATTAATTAATTTTGTTAATTCTTTTAATTCACCAATTTTATTTATGGCTTCAGCACCTTGATTACCACCAAATTGATTTAATAACCCACCAAATTTTGAACTTAATTCATCAAATTTTACTAAAAGTTTTGATAATGTTTGAGGTAATTGTAAGAAACGTAATGTATGACCAGTTGGTGCAGTATCAAAGATAATTGTATCATATTGAATTTCAGATTCATTTGAAGTTTGATTTTTAATATGTTTAATAACTTCCATAAATGACAATGCTTCATCAATACCTGGAATAGAAGATGTAATATCACCCATCATTGATTTTAATGGATCATTTGGATTAGCAGAATCTAAATCTGCAGTCATATCTTGTAAAGTTGATGATGGATCAATTTCCATACATGATAAATTTGATAAACCAGTGACTTTTCTAGCGTCTTTATTAAATTTTTCACCAAATGCATCTGATAAGTTATGAGCAGGATCAGTTGAGATTAAAAGATAATTTTTATTTGGATTCTTTAAAGCTAATTGAATTGAAATTGATGAAGATGAAGTTGTCTTACCAACACCACCTTTACCACCGACAAAGATCCATTTTAAAGTATCATGAGAGATGATTGATTTTAGGTTTGGTTCTGGAGCTTCAAATTCGATATCGGACATTGCGAATTGGTGAATATAAAAGGTTTAAGTTGATTAATTGGGGCAAATCTTAATAGAGATGATGTCTTTTGATACATTGTTGGCATTTATAAAATCGCGATCAATTCGAAGGCTCCAGAAAATCGCGAATTATTGGGAAATAAGTCCTGAGTTCGATTCCGAGAGGAAGACATTGTTTCTCACATAGTTATATAAATTCAACCATGTGGTGTATGGTTTGAAAAGGGAGAATTCTACTAGGGATTGACATAGTGATAACAAGAGATGTAGTATAAAATGATTCTCTACCTTAAGCTCCCATAACAAAAACGCCTACTAAAGTTTAACTGAAAGATAATTCTCATAATCTGGAACAAAACACTAACGATATCCCATAGAAACACAGTTTAACTAGAAACAGCTGAATAGTAATGGATTGTATTTGGTGTAAACATCAGTGTTCTATCATCTTTCTCTTTCATCAGGCGAAGCTCCTAGATTTAGACAGGGAAATATCAGTTTCCAATTGTTAACTTCCCTCGCTGTGAGTTAAAGTGTCTTTAACATCTATGTCTATACAACATCAACAACTATATCTATACAAAATCTATATCTATATCTATACAGCAAATATACAACATTTATCTAAGACAACAAACAGTTTGTATTCGGTTAAGTTCCTGGATATATTCGCGAAGTTGTTTAAAATTAATATGCATAACTAATTTCTTGTCTCTCGAGATTGGCGAATTACGAAATTTAAGAAATTGGCGAAGCATCTCAAATCTTTGATCTAATTATTGATATAATTCTTAAAACATTGGCTTAATTTAGAGCTGTCACTGTGTTTTGAAATACTCTGCACTTTCATCACTTTATCTGAAATTCATCCGTAAAAGCCTTGTTTTCACACCGAAATTAAATCAAAAGCCCCCCCAGAGAAAACGCCCAAAAGTTAGAAGCTTACTTTTTATAAATAGCACAATTATTCGCTTTTACACAATCACTGCCTACACAACAATGTCACTACCCATAATGTACCATATCAAGAGATTAGGTGCTATACGACTACGGGTCCACTATTCCCGTATAATATCCATCTTACTTATTCTGATAACAGTCGGTTTAATCATCATACAATCTTACCATATCTATACAAATAATTTATTTCAAAGTACAAAGATCCCCTTAATAACTCTTAATCATGGTTTAAGTGATTCAAAAGATTCTGATAGAATTTCGATTCCAATTACCGAGGTTCCAGAAGGTGAATTGTTTAATAGTAGACCTGATACCACTAGTGAGAAGATTGATTATAAAGATACAGGTAAGATTAATGAACTAATGAACACTGATGACAAGTTTAAGCAATTTGCCAATGAACTTTTGGAAAAAGTCTATAATGCCAATCCATCAATCTCAGCTATTAACAATCGTGCCCATTATGCAAAGGAAAATAAATTTGAACAATCTTGGGATCAGAGAATGCCAGTATTAAATGGTAAACTTCGTGAAAATAACGTTATTGATCCAATACGAACCAAGGAATATTTATCAAGTTTCATGAAATTATCTGAAGATGAAATCTCAGCGATGAAAGAATCACATGAAAAATTTATTAAAGATATGCCTACTGAATATCCAACAGATGTACAGGAGACTATCAAAGGTAATGGAATTCTATTTGCCGGTGGTGGTAATTATAATTGGTTAGTTCTTTTATCAATAAAGATGCTTCGTGATTTAGGTTCACAATTACCTATAGAAGTGTTTATTCCAAGTGATCAAGAATATTCAATTGAACTTTGTGATCACGTTTTCCCAATATTTGGTGCTAAATGTATCGCTATGTCAACTTTTATTAATAAGAAAGTTAAATTGAAAGGTTATCAATTAAAATCAATGGCTTTGATCTTGACAAGTTTTGAAAAAGTATTGTTATTAGATTCAGATAATTTACCCGTGAAGAATCCAGATCATATTTTCTTTAATGAACCGTTCACATCAAAAGGAATGGTTGTATGGCCAGATTTTTGGAGACGTTCAACATCACCATCATTTTATGATATTGCCGATATAAAGATTAATGAAACGAATCAGATAAGATTCTCTTATAACGATGAAAGGGATCATCCAACCCCATTAGAATCTTTAGAAGATTTTCAAACTAAAGTATCATATCATGATTTGGAAGGTGCATTTCCAGAGGCATCTTCAGAATCAGGTCAATTATTAATTAATAAGAAGACACATGCTAAAGCTATTTTTTTATCATTATACTATAATTATTATGGACCTCAATATTATTATGGTTTAATGTCACAAGGTCAAGCAGGTGAAGGTGATAAAGAAACTTTCTTAGCTTCAGCACATAAATTAGGTTTACCTTATTATCAAGTCCAAGAGTTTATAAGAGAATATGGTAAGATTAGAGAAAATGAAGAGCATGGTGTTGATATTGCTGCTATGGGTCAATATGATCCTGTTATTGATAATATTCAATCTCAAGACTATGAAAAATATAAGTCAAACTTTGCATATGATAGGACAAAGAACAATTATATGTTTCATAAATATCAAAAATCTGAAACTTTGTTCCTTCATTGTAACCAACCAAAGTTATACCCATGGAATGTAAATGGTAAAGGTTTAAAGAATTTTTTAGAAGTTAAAGAAGGAACAAGAAGAAGACTATATTCAAAACTATTGATTGATGAACTTGGATATGATTTTGAACTAAAGATTTGGGATACCATTAAATGGGCCGTTTGTGAACACGGTGATTTAAATATTAAAGGAATGAGAAACCCAGATGTTTGGTGTACTAAAGTCAAAGAACATATTGACTTCCTTTATGACGACATACCCGTCTATTTTGAAGATATTGATCCTATCAAGCTAGACACATAGACTTTATAAATTGACTGAAAACAAAATCATAAATAAATATATTTAACGTCATTTTGTCATTAAATTATATATGATTGATTATATATTCATCTATGTTTCTGTAGTTACAAAATTTTTTTTTTAGAACGGCTGTGTTACGCTGGCGTGCTGGTTTTTACGCCAGGGGGTTGAAAACGAACATCATCCGCTTTCGCCGTTTTCGGTTTCCTCCGCGCGATAGCACCCGATCGGGATAATTCCCGCATTAGGCAGGTACCAGATGATATAAAAAGAAAATCTTACAGAAAAAGAAACAAATATGGGAAAGTAGGCAATAAAAGTTAATCCAATGGTCATTTGAGCTATATAACCGTTAAAGTTTAACACTTTAATAGGATCCCACCAATTACCGAATTGAAAAATCCACATAGATGGGGAAACTCAATTGAAGGTGAATATTATTATACACTAAATATATTCATTAAATGTAACGTCTCGAGGGCTCTTTAACCCAATTTTCGCTGCAAAAGATCAAGAAACAACGATAAAAGACCACAGCTGATGTCCATTTTGAACACCTCTCTCACCCTTGGTAATTAAACATTACATTTAGCGCGTTTGAAGGCCGAAAAGAAGTTTTTCCGGTTAGAGATGCGCTTTGGCGTGGCCCGGCTATTGCTCATCGGTAAGGGCCGCAGCGTATGCAGACACCGCTCCGTGCCAAAGTTCATAAGCTGATGGTTTCACCCAAAAAGTTTTCACTTTTGTATGTTTACCCTTCTTGAAGCCTCTTTAAAATAGCTCCATTTGCCGTAAATGTTCTCCAAGATCGCCTCTAGAAGGCTCTTCAGCACTACTGCTAGAAGACTACAAGATGTTACCCCAAAAGTTACACCAAAGTTAACTCCAGTTGCTTCAAAGCCATCTTTATTAAGAAAGACTGGTAAATTCCTTTGGAGAGCTACTTGGGTTTCAACTTTATTAGCTACTTCATATGTCGCTTATCAAATTTATGATGAAGCTAATCCTGGTCCTCAACAACCACAATCAAAGACTTTACCAAATGGTGCTCCAAAGAAGACCGTTGTTATCTTAGGTTCCGGTTGGGGTGCTGTTACTCTATTGAAAAATATTGATTCAACTTTATATAACGTTGTTGTCGTTTCCCCAAGAAATTACTTTTTATTCACTCCATTACTGCCATCTGCTCCTACCGGTACCGTTGATTTAAGATCTATTATTGAACCAGTTAGATCAATTGTTAGAAGATCTCCAGGTGAAATCATTTATTATGAAGCTGAAGCCACTGATGTTGATCCAAAGAAAAAAACTGTTACAATTAAAGGTACTTCTGAATCTACTGAAAATATTTCATATGATTATTTGGTCGTTGCCGTTGGTGCTAAACCAAATACTTTTGGTATTCCAGGTGTCTATGAAAATGCTTCATTCTTAAAAGAAATTCCAGATTCTCAAGAAGTTCGTTCAAAGATCCTTGCTAACATTGAAAAAGCTGCTCATTTATCCCCAGAAGATCCAGAAAGAAAAAGATTATTATCATTTGTCGTTGTCGGTGGTGGTCCAACTGGTGTTGAATTCGCTGGTGAATTACAAGATTTCGTTGATCAAGATTTAAGAAAATGGTATCCATCAGTTGCTCCAGAGATTAGAGTTTCATTAGTTGAAGCTTTACCAAATATCTTAAATATGTTTAACCCTAAATTGATTAAATACGCTGAAACTACTTTTGAAGAAGAAAAAATTGCTTTAAGATTAAAGACTATGGTTAAAAAAGTTGATGGTAAAATCATTACTGCCGCTATTAAACAAGATGATGGTTCTACTAAAGTTGAAGAAATCCCATATGGTGTCTTAGTTTGGGCTACTGGTAACGGTGCTCGTGATGTTACTGTGAAATTAGCTAATAAATTAGAAGGTCAAACTTTTGCTAATAGAGGTTTATTATTTGATGATCAATACTTAAAAGTTATCGGTGATGACAGTATCTTTGCCATTGGTGATTGTACTTTATCAAGAAAATTAGCTCCAACTGCTCAAGTTGCTCATCAAGAAGCTCTATACTTATCTAAATTATTAAAGAATTTAGCTAAGATTGATGCTGCTAAATATGAATTAGCTCAAACTACTGATGCTGATACTAAGGCCAAATTATTTACCAAGATTGATAAACTAGCCAACTTTGCTCCATTTGAATACAATCACATGGGTGCCCTTGCTTATATTGGTGCTGATAAGGCTATTGCTGATTTATCATGGGGTAACTGGACCAAATTATCTTTAGCTGGTCGTGCTACTTTCTTATTCTGGAAGGCTTCATACACTTCCATGAACTTGTCATTCAGATCAAGATGTTTAGTTGTTCTTGACTGGATCAAGGTTGGTATCTTTGGTAGAGATTCCTCAAAGGAAGCTTAAGATGTATGATTTCCATATTCAGCATTTACTTTATGATATTTAAAATAATTATTATTATTTAACATGAACCCCCATCCCCCGACTATTATTATATACTTATAGTAGAATAGAATTTTTGTTATTTGCTTGTTAATGATGTTGTAGTGAGTAGAAATTAATTTGTAGGACCCTATAGTTATCAGTGGATTTAACGACAAAGTCGAATTAATTCTATTCTACATGAACGTTATATAAAAATCAATAAATTATTAAGCCAATATATATCACAAACGGCTCATTAAAATCATAAATATACACAAAATGCTATAAACTTGACGATATTAGATATATAATATTTAACTACCAAACTTGTAATTCTTCAAACAAATCAACTCTACCTTTAGCCTCTTGTAAATGTCTAGCAACTGAAGTTCTAATATCATCAACCATTCTTGGAGGACCACAAGACATAACGGCAACAGAACCACCGGTATTAAATTCTTGTTGAATATAAGAATCAATTTCTGGTCTTTTATAATGGAAGTTGAAATTATAGAAAGTTTTAGTTAAATCTTCAATACCTGAAACGTCATCAGCTGAAGAGACTTTTTCCTCCTTTGAATCACTTTCAGTGGTTTCTAATTCAGGACCTCTTGTGATAAAGATATCAACTTGGATTCTTGTATTGTGTAAAGTTTCTAATTCTTCTTTAAACCAATTTAATGATTCAAGGTTTCTTGCAGTCCATTGTAATTTAACTTCTTGTTCACCATCTTTAGTAGCTAAATCCATTGCATGTGAATATAAACCTGGAATACCATTACCACCAGCCATTAAAAGAACTTTATCATAATTATTAACAGGGGCTCTATGACCATAAGCACCTTCAATACAAACTTTTAAAGTGGTAACACCATCTGGTAAGGCATCTAATCTTTTTCTAATAGTCTTAGTGATACCTGTTTTAGTCTTAATGAAAAATAATAGAGTGTTATCTTCAGTATGTGATTTAATAACAGTGAATGGATGTGATTGCCAAAATCTTAATGGATCCATAAAATATAAATAAGCATAGGCGCCTGGGAATGCATTAAAGACAGCTTTATTATATGGAACTTTAACTCTAAAAGTATCATCACCCAAATATTTAACTTCAGCTTTCTTAATACCAAATAGACCCATTCTAATCCATCTAACTATTCTATCAAACCCCCAAACGGCCCATGAGACATAGATCCATTCTAACCAACCAAGGGTATAACAATGCCAATAACAACCGACAATAAAGAGGATAACTAAAACGATATGGATAACTAAGAATACTTCATATGACATGGTTCTAAATTGATGGAAAGCTTGTAATAAGATAAATCCACCAAGAATTGTGGCAACAACACCCCAAATCCAATAAGTCTCTGTGTAGTAATAATTCAAATAACCAGTATAGACACCATAAGCTGTCCAACAAGCAGAATGAATCATTGCATGAATCCACATAAATCTTGCAACCCATTTATGATAAAAGATTAAAGATGTATATGGAATACCTGTAATAGCGGTAATAATATTATTTCTACCAGCTAATAAAATTAATAAAGGAATCAAACCAAATGATAATAATGCAGTTCTATCACCAACAAATTCACAAACGGCAAGAAGTCTTGATTCATCAGGACCATCAAAATCATAATGGAAACAACCTAATAAAAGGTTTAAAGCGAAAAAGAAGAAAACAACTAGGGATTCAACTCTAGTTGGAACCAAAGTTGAAAAAATCTTGTAATATATTGGAGCATTTGTATGATTACCATTGAATAAAGCTGGAATACCAACGTTGGCACGATACCATCTAATACACTTATTATCAAATTTTGTATGAATACCAGTTCTCTTAATAAAATTAGAAACCGCGTGAATGATAAATATTAAGACAAAGTATAAATACATCATACCTGCAAGAAATGAAGCTCTATCAAAGTTAAAATATAAATTCTTGTAATAAGCATAACTTGGATCGATCAATGTAGTTGGAATATTAACTGGTTGATATAAGATTGTTTCAGTATAATTAGTAGTATTATCATATTCAATTAAATAACTTGAAACATTTGCATAAACTGAAAATAATTCCTCCTTTGTAGCGTTATATTCATAATATAATCCACAATATTTAGCAATTAAGGAGATTGATTTATTGAATTGTCTTGAATAAGCACCAAGTTTATTAGCATTACATTGTAAAAGTGAACCAGATGCTGGTGGATAAGCACACATAGCAGTGTAAACACTAGAGATATTAGCACCAAAAGTGAATTCTGAAACTATGTTTTCACAAGCATATGTTGACATCTTGTATGGATAACCTAAGATCTCAGTCTTTGCTGGACCTGCATTGACCACAAGGGTCAATAGTGAAATAATCACTAGCTTGAAATTGAAGTTCATAGCCAATAATAAGGTTGAGAAAAACACAAGTCTTAGAATATCAGTGATGACTTTTATTGAGGATTTGCAACTGTTTATATATTGCTTCTATTGTAATATTGTATAGACGCATATATACACGGACTGTGATAGGCCCTTTAATGGATAAAAAATCGTACAACGCCTGTAGATCTGAACTTTAGAAACACAACGTTGCAGATGGTCTGGGCCTTAGAGCCCGGGGCCCCAGGGCTTAAACTTTAGGGCATATAAAGGCGAGTCATACCAAGGAAATTGCCCATAAATAGTGGTTTTTTACGAAGTGCATGCAGGATGTGACCGGTTAATTAGAAAGTAATAAGCTTAAGTCGCCGTTAGCGCCCCTCTTGCCCTGAAATTAATAAAAAAAGCTAATAAAAAAAAGCTTATAATACAGCATCACTGTAAAGATCGTTCTGATCAAACAGATAAAAGTACACCTCTGTTAATTTATTTTATAGAGAATTGAGTGGATTGAAATGATGCACAGTACGGAATTAAACAAACCATACAGACATTTAAGTAACAATGAGTACTTTGATTATTCCCCTGCGCTATTTCTCTACACCAAGCCATTTTTCCAGATGGGAAAGATAAATCTGATGGGTTTCTAGGCACTCTGGGCACCCCAGAGTGCATAAATAACATTAATATAAGGCCGGTATTTTAAAGCCTTAGCTCCCATCATTTGGGCTTTTAAGCGATATTTTTGGGCTTATAGTTATAAGAACTTGGCTGCTTGGCAAGTAACCTACTTCCATTGACTTCCATCTAAGTAACCATTAATTAATAAATCACTTTCTAGCATGGCCGCTTTTCCCTGTTCAAGGCGTTAAAAATTGTCGATCTTATTCAAATTTAAAACTGTAAATTATACATATAAAGCACATATATTTTTAATTAAAAATTCAACTGATTCTTGAAACTCATCAGTTTTACTATAAATTATACGGAGTTTTGCTAATTGAAGCCAAAGAGGCGATTAGCCAGTAGAAATCAGTGATCACTAACGCATTTAAAAGTTTCAACGGCTTGAAGATCTGTCTTTATAATGAGAACCCTGTTTGATCTGATTACGCAAAGAAGAACTACTGCATTTATGTACACCCGGAAAAAAAAAAACACTCATAAACACATCATTCAAATAAATCAGGGCCCATGCAAAAGATCAAGCTTTGCATGAGAATGCACTTGCGCCTGTTGAATGGGAAATAGGGTCAATGGTCCAATCACTGTCTTGTAAAATTGAGACAACTATAGCGTAGCCAATGAGATCTTTGTAAATCTTTTTCCTTTTGTTAATTACTATTACTTTTAGACGTTAATTAGGTACAATTGAGGTCATAGTGTCAATGGGCCCCTTTTTTATGCTAAGGCAGCTTATTGTTTCGATCCTGTAGGTTGATCCAGGGTGATCCACGGTCTATTTCGATACAGTTTTTTGTGTAGAGAATAGCTGATGCAGTTATAGTATTTGCCTAATGTTTATACCTATAATACCGAATATATAACTTCCATAATCGATCAACTTGGTCTCTAGTAGTCTAAAATGTAGATTCTACTGATATTGACATTGTCATATCTACTTGGAAAGCCGAGGTTAAATCCATTTTCGAATATAGAGTACATTATACTTTTAACGGGACATAAATTCCGAAAGTTGATATTATACCTCTTACAAGATTGGTTGAAATAGAATCATCAAATTAACTCATGAAATAAACCATCTGTACAATATGCGCTTATGTAAGATCTTGTTGTTTTGTTAATCTAACATCTATTCAAGTGACCGCTATGATCTTTTACCTAAGTATCAAATTTTAAATGAACACTTCTACGTGGAGTATGAATACAATATCTATGAGTATATTCAGGATATGAGGTATATAAAACCTCAATTGAAATTCACTAATGAGCTCTGGTCTCATTAATATTGGTAACACTTGAAATTAAGGAAACGAACATTCACTTATTATATTCAATTGTATCATTGAATTGATACAGTTGATACAATTTCTTTCTATTGTTTTGAAGCCTCCCATTATCAAACCTTAGAAAGATTCATATCACTGTGTTACCTAAGACATACATCAAGATCAAATAACTATCAATGTCTGCTATACAATATTGAAGTATGATATTTCCCCATCACGTGACCAATATATATATATAGTAGCGGACAAATCCGGGTAACATTTTCGTGGAAACTTTCCAAAAAAACTCTCAAAAACTCAAATTTATGACGGATTTCGACAATAAATCATTAAATAATTAAATAAATTTATAAGAAAATGTCTGCTGATCATACCAGAGATCCTTGTCCTATTGTTATCTTAAACGATTTCGGTGGTGCTTTTGCCATGGGTGTAATTGGTGGTTGTGTTTGGCATGGTATTAAAGGTTTTAGAAATTCTCCATATGGTGAAAGAGGTTCAGGTGCAATTAGTGCTATAAAAGCTAGAGTACCTGTTGTTGGTGGTAATTTTGGTGTTTGGGGTGGTCTTTTCTCTACATATGATTGTGCTGTTAAAGCTGTAAGAAAGAGGGAAGATCCATTAAATGCAATTATTGCAGGTTTTTTCACTGGTGGTTCTTTAGCTATAAGAGGTGGTTGGAGACATACAAGAAATTCTGCAATTACATGTGCTTGTTTATTAGGTGTATTTGAAGGTGTTGGTTTAATGTTTCAACGTTATATGGCTTGGCAAAATAAACCAATTGCTCCTCCTTTACCTGATCAACCATTAAATGCATAAAAGAGAAATGATTGATTTAGATGTTTTCTCATAGTTTATGTTTTTAAATAGTGCTTGCATTATTATTTTTACGATTAATGGTTTTTGTCATGATTATATAAAACCTTGTACATACGTTTTAAATTGAACTTTGTAGTGTCATTTATGGATTTAAGTTATCGATTGTAAATCTACGATTTCATTTATAGTACATTAAATTCATTTTCAATCTCCATCAAATCAATATGGAGTTTCAAGTCTACCTAATTGATTTAATATATTTTGTAAATCATCATCAATTTTTTTATCAGCTAAACTTGGTATTAAAGTTTTAGCTTCATCAACTTCATCACATGCAAGTGAACCTAATTGTGCAACTTCAAATGGATGTAAATCAGAATTTTCTGGAGATTTAAGTAATTGTTCAACAGCTGAACAAGTTTGAGCATCTCTAAATCTTGCAAATACAGAAAGATAATCTAAAGTCTTCTTTAAAACTTCATTTGCACCAACTGCAATTGCAGCTTTTGCAATTTCATTATTATCATCATCAGGACCTTCATCATCATCATCATCATCATTTTCATCATTTTCTAAACGTTCTTTAAATTCACCATTTGGTCCCATAATTTTTTTTCTTTCTTTTAATGCACTTCTTATTATAATACGAGCTTCTGAAAGATTTAATGTTATTAACTCCATTTCTTCACCATAATGATTAAATTGTTTTGTACCAAATTCTGGACCTAAATTTAATAATGCAGCATTTTCTTCTTGTTCTTGACCACTCTTTGCAGTTCTTCTTCTAACACCTGCAGTTGAAGTAGAAACATTCATATTGATATTTCTTCTACTATACTTTCTACTTATAATTAATTTGTAGTTATGAATATTTACTTAATATTTGGTTATTTTCAAAAGTATTAAGGAAGCGAATTCCGAGGCTAAGCAGCACGTGACCTGTCAAATTTTCAACAATACAATTTTCCGATCCAGTTCCGGTTCAATTTCCGAATTATAACAATTTAACAATTTTTGCTGTAAAAACATTTAATAAATTCTTTATATAAATTCAATAAATTGTGGAATTTTATATAAGGAGAAGTTTAATAAACTTTCAATTTAACATTTCTAATTCAATTTAATCTTTCAATTTGTGAATAGTTTAAATTTGGTTCCCATTTTATAATAAATCTTGTGCATTATCAATTGCTAAAGCAGCAAGGGTTCAACTTTAACCCCAACTAATTGAAACAAGATAAACTCATTGCTAATCATACAAACCTAATCAGATAATAAACTTTTTGCTAATCATATAATACAACTCAAATCATGTCATATCATTACAGTACGGAACAGCCCTCATTGAATGATCGGTCTCCTCGTCAACCTCCACATCCAGATATTCAAACAACTCAAGATCCATATTCTCAACTTCATGTCCCAACTCAATCAAATTCAACTAATCAACAATCAAATCAACAACAATTTCTTTCACCTTTTTTACCAACTAATCGTGAAACTTTGAATCAACAATTACAACAAAAGCAATCATCAATAAATCAACAATCACCAACTTTTAATCAAGATATTAATTGGAATAGTAATTATAATTCAAATCAATCAATTCCAAATTTAAATTTAACTCCAAGACTTTCAAATCAATCTGAATTTACTACAAATAATAAATCACCATTTGGTTCACCAACAAATCAATTTAAAAATCCTTGGTATCAAAGTAAATCACCAAATTTAAATTTAAATCAACCTTTACTTCAACAAACTCCAACAAGAAATCAATTTAATACCCATTTACCAATAACCTATGAATATGATTCAATGTCACCAAATATTTCAAGAAAAAATTCAATAATTTTACCACCAAATCGTGCACCTGCACCACCACCACAAAGTTTTTTCAGTGATCCTTCAGTTCATTTAAATACTGAACCTCAGAGAAGACAAAGTGTTGCACCCGTAATGCAATCATCAAATTTACAATCATCACAACAACATCCTTATTTTAATATATCAAGACGTCAATCTTATTATCAACATTTAAAACAATTACCTGCTCCACAATTAAGAAAAATTAATAATAAAACAGATTTAAAACCAATTATAAATAAAGTTCCAAAATATAGAAGAGCTTCAATGGCAACAAATTATATTTCTCCATTATTATCATTAACAACAGATTTAACAACAACTTATTCATTATGTAATCCTGATTTCCATTATGAAGTTTCTAAAAACCCTAAAAGGGTATTAACAAAACCTAGTGAAGGTGTAACAAATAATGGATCTGATAATATTGATCATGATTATATCCTTTATGTTAATGACGTTTTAGGTGTTCAAGAAAATCGAAAATATTTAGTATTAGATATATTAGGTCAAGGTACATTTGCTCAAGTTGTTAAATGTCAAAATTTACATACAAAGGAATTAGTTGCAGTTAAAGTTGTTAAATCAAATTCTGCTTATTTAAATCAATCATTATCAGAAATTTCATTATTAGAATTAATTAATAAAAAAATTGATCCAAATGATGAACATCATTTTTTAAGATTAAAGGATAAATTTATTCATAAAAATCATTTATGTTTAGTATTTGAATTATTATCATCAAATTTATTTGAATTAACAAAACAAAATCAATATAAAGGTTTATCAACAAAACTTGTTAGAACTTTTACAAAACAATTACTTGATTCTTTAGTTGTATTAAAAGATGCAAAAATTATTCATTGTGATTTAAAACCTGAAAATATTTTATTAATTACACCAGATAAACCTGATATTAAAGTTGTGGATTTTGGTTCAGCTTGTCAAGAAAGACAAACTTTATATACATATATTCAATCAAGATTTTATAGATCACCAGAAGTTATACTTGGTTTACCATATACAACATCAATTGATACTTGGTCACTTGGTTGTATTGTTGCTGAATTATTTTTAGGTTTACCATTATTTCCAGGATCTTCAGAATATGATCAATTAACAAAAATTAATGCAATCTTGGGTTTACCACCATCATGGATGCTTGATATGGGTAAAAATAGTAAAAATTTTATTACAAAGGATCCAATAACAAATGAATATAAACTTAAATCAATTGAACAATATTGTTCAGAAAGAGAAATTGATGAAGAACCAGGTAAAAAATATTTTAGTACAGATAATTTAGATGATTTAATTTTAAAGTATACAATGAATAAAAAGACAATGACTTCAGCAATGATTGAAAAAGAAATGAATGATAGAGAAGCATTGGTACATTTAATTCGTGGATTATTAAATTTAAATCCATTAGAAAGATGGACTCCACAACAAGCTATTTTACATCCTTTTATAACAGAAACTAAATTTACTGGTGATTGGTCACCTCCTGGTTCAGGTTTAAATAGATCCAAAGTTAAAAATAAGGATTTTGATGAATTAACAGATTCAGTGAAAGGTAGTAAATGGTTTTAATTGTTTATTATTTTTCACAAGAGAGTTTATAGCATATTAAAAACATAAGATAATCATTATTTAATGATAAACATATCATGAACATATCATATTTAATTTATTAGAAACTTGTAGAAAAAATTCTCAGTACTTATGATTACATGTGATAGAATATATAAAAAAACACATATAACGCCTATTTAGTTAATGGAACTCCATACCTTTATTGTTTATCCCCACCTCTAATGTACCAAATCAAAACAACCTTATAACTATCTATATAAAAACACACATTCTATTACCTAAAGATCAACCAATAAATTATTTAAATGGAGTTAAATTATCAAACTCCATAAATTTTATAGCCTTTTGTCTCCATCTATAAGAACTGGAAAAGGCACCATAACTCCATGTTAAATTTTGTGCACCTTGCATAAAACCTGTATATTTATTAAATTGTTCACTCATTGTACCACTATCACTGACATGTTCTCTAACAACATCTAAAAAGGAATCAGCATATTGGAAAATGGTTTGAATTGTTTGATTAAAAGCAATTGAATTATATGGAATATTTAAAATGAAATTATTTGAATTTGATTCAAATTTGTTGCAATTTGTAAATTCTAAAAAATTATTAACCTCAATAATATGATTAAAATAAAAATGTTGATTCTTTGAATCAATCATTAAATTCTTTTCTTGAGAATACAATGTATTGATCAATTTAAACAACAATTCACCAGCGTATAATGTTGATAAGAACCATGGATTACCTTCACTTGTACCATGACCATCATAAATATCCTCAGGGTAACGACCAAGTGCAGCACCAACATTTAAATTAACTTTATTATGATTTATAGGATAAATATATTTCATAGATTTCACCAATTCACTTAAAGTGTTCAATATTAAACCGTCATTAACATCAAATGGAATTTGATCATCTTCATCATCATGAGTTAAAGTAGCACCGATCAAAATAGCAATATCTAATCCTGATCTTCTATTTAATATCTCTGGAGTTTCAACAATATGATTTAAATCATAACTAATAAATCCGGAATCTCTAATTATAAAATTCAATAAGTTTTGATATTCATGTCGTAAATTATCACCAAATTCTTGATCTTGATCATTAAATTTTGTAAAATATTTCAATCCAATCTTCATAGCTTTTAATTGTGTTAATGAAGTGAAAAAATGATAAGAGTAAATCTCTTCCCATAGATCAAAATTTTTCAATGACCAATATTTTATAATGTATTGTAAATCCAATTTCATAACTTTATAATAAATATCTTTCAATGATTTAAATTCCCCATCTTGTTGAATCAATTCACCATTAAATTTTTTTAAATTCTTTATAAAATTATCAATAGTGATAACTCTTAATGATGGTCCATCATTTTGAGGTCTACCCCAATTCCCGTTGAAAGGTTTACCATCAACATTGAATTTAGGTTCACCAAGACTTAATAATTCATCATCAAATGAACCACTTGGGTTATTAGTTCTTTGTAAATTATAACTATTATTTAAATAATTTTCTATAGTGATTTGTAATGATTGATTCTTAAAGAATTCAGTCTCGGTTAAATAATTAACCAGAGAATTAATTGTAATAGCACCATCTCTTATCCATTGATAAAAATAATCAGGATCATTTGAACTTGGACTTGCAATAACAGCACCTAAAGAGACATTCATATTTGTAATCATATCTGGACTCCAATTTAAATCACCAATATTTTGTAAAATATTATTAAATGAAATACTATATTGTTCATCAATCCATTTTTCAAATATACCTCTTGATATACCATTATATGGAGCAATGTTAAAAGTCTTGAAATTTGATTGTAAATTAAAATTATCAATAGTTATAAAATTGGAATTAAGATCATCTTTATAATTGAGCCAAGAAGGGAACGTTGTATTTGATTCCCAAAGTCTTTGAGCCCAGGGGAATATCAATGAATTAGTGAATAAAAATATCAAGAATAACAGTAAAAAGTGCAACATTATGAATGATTATGATCTGATTATAAATGATTATGATCCGAAATGATTCAGCACCAAATTATCAAATTTTATAACAACCAGAGCCAAAAGCTCAAATAAAACAATGGAAAAGAAGTAAATTACCCCAAATTTTGGGGTTAATTTTATAAACTTTTGTGATCTTTGATTAAATTGTTGCCTTTTTTAAACTTATTGCTGACACAAAAACAACATAAAACAATTTCGCGAAATTGGGGAAATTCTTATCAGAATTTGATTATGTAATAAACCCCTTGTATAGATTACGTAATAGATAAAAAGAGAAGAGAAGGAGTCGATTACATAATAAAGAACACAATAGATTACGTAATGTGGAAAAAACGAACCTTTGTGGAGAAGGAAAGATTATATAATAAGAATAAACCGAGGGACCCGTCCCTCGGAATTCTATAGTAAATATATTATCCATTTAGAAAAGTTTCATATAATTGAATATGGGGAAATAACAAAGAAAAAGGAGGGAAAAAAGATGTGTAATGCAAATGGGCTCATCTCCATGCGGGTAGTGATGTCTTTAGATGCAGTTTAATTATTAAATTTAATGAAGAAATTAGAGTTAATTTGTTATGGTCATTTTAAATATAGTAAATAAATGGCTGGTTCATACAATGCATTAACACAGCATACACGCGCAAAAAAAAAAAAAAGAAAAACTTCGGGAAAGGTTCATTACCAAGGTCTAGAAATGAATCATTCCAAGCAAATTTATAATTGGTATAGTGAAATGATGAGAAAAGTGAACAATTGTAGCCAAAGTTGGATGTTAGTGCTAATGATTCAGAATAGATTTAGGATAAGTAGAGGAATGTAGAATAATCGATATATCTAATATGAAACCTATTGACTGAATACAATTGAATGAATATATAACAGCAATACAATATATTAATAGCAATATACACTTTGATTCTAGCCAAACTAAAAGATCTCCCTTAAATACTAAGGATACAAAGGATTCACCAAAGTATTTGCCTTAAACCACGTTATTTTGTAAACAGGGTCAATCTGTTATTATAAACAGACTTTCCTTAGTTAAAATTCCAAATTCAATCGCGTCAAAACTTGAAGGTTCATCTATTTCATTAACAAACGCGTTAAATTTTAAATCATTTCAAAGGTACATTAATTGTGCCCCATTTTCAATGGGGCAAAAAGAAAACATAAACGCGAATTTTTTTAAAAAAATTAACGCGTCTCTATGTACCATCACGCGGTAGGCGCCACACGCTGCATAAAATTAGATCCAGCCTGCATGGCTGGTAACATAAATTAACTAATTTTTATGGCGTTGATGAGGTTATAAGAAAAGCAACTCCTGCACATTAGCACGCATACGTTGGCACGGTTTTCGGGACCACTACAAGCATACATTAGAATCCCTTTTATATAAACAAGAACCCCCCCAAAAAAATTCTTTTCAATCTTTTGTTAATTCTTACATTTCATATTTATAGAGTTTGATCTTTCCATTTAATAGATCTAGATCCTTTCCCACTTTGCCCTTCATTTGCAATTTATCTCACCGATTCAATTGAATTTTTATAAGGTCGATCCCCTTCCGTTCATCTGTTGTGATTTTCCTTCTGTTTACCAACAAATTTTTCTTCCCACTTCACTGCCCCATTTTGCTTTACTTGTTCAATTTTGTATTTATATATACTTTGTTGGTTCCTCAAGTTTCACTTCAAAACAACACAAATTTCAATCTTAACAAATCTTCGTTTTCTAAAAGATGTCAGATAAAGAGGCTCTTATTCAATTTGAAAGAAAACCTGTCTCATCAGAGATGGTACAATACTTAGTAGATGTTACTTCATCTTTAATTAAAGTTAAACAAGCTGTTTATCCATCACCTCCAGATTCCCCAATTGATAATAATTTAAATTCAACTCCAAGATTAGTTTCATTATATGAATTTATTCGTCGTTTAATTAAACATTCAAATGTTCAAACTCCAACTTTAATGTCAACTTTAGTATATTTAAATAGATTGAAAACTATATTACCTTCAAATGTTTATGGTATTGAAACTACTCGTCATAGAATTTTTCTTGGTTGTTTAATTTTAGCTGCAAAATTTTTAAATGATTCATCACCAATAAATAAACATTGGGCAAAATATACTGATGGTTTATTATCAATTGAAGAAATTAATACAATTGAAAGAGAATTATTAGAATATTTAAATTGGGATTTAATAATTACAAATGAAGATTTAATTAATTCATTAAATTTCTTTATATTACCAATTAAAACTCAATTACATAATCAACAAAGAGATCAAATTATGTTACGTCAACAACAATATTTAAAAACTTCACCATATTCAAAAATTTCAAATTCAACAAGTACAAATTCAATTCAATCAACAGTACCTTCATTAATGTCATCATCATCTTCAAGATCTACACTTGCATCATCAAATTATGGTTCATCAAAAAGTATTAATCAATATATTGGAAATGATGATATCGCTTATTATACTCCAACAAAACCATTAAAAGTTAGATCTGCAAGTGATAATAATAAAAGAATGTCAATGTTAACAAAAAGTGAAAAAAGTTTTAATTTAAATACTGCAGGTTCTAATATTGCAAGTGTATTTTGATTTTTTTTAATTCATTTTTATTTGCTTATTTGGTGTTTAATGGAGTTTGGTTTGAATAATTCAGTTCAGGTTTTCTTTTACAAGATAAAAGATAACAAAAGTTTTTAATGTTAATAATTAATGAGACGTTTTCATGTTATAAATAATATTAATACGTAGCTATAACACAATTAAAGCGTATAACTAATAATAAGAAAACACTACGTTAAAGTAATTGATCAAATGATTACTAAGGAGGGAAAAGACCCAAACAATACACAAAAAAATTATAATCTAACTGTATAAATCATCCTCTTCTTCAGCATTACCAAAATTACCTGAATTTGAATTGTTAGAAGGAGGAATAGTTTGGTCATTAGCACTGGAACCTTCACCAAATTTAAAATTGGTATATTGACCTCTTGAAGCTTGTATTTGTTGAGCATAAGCTTCATAACGACGTAATTCAGCATCTGAAACAGAACGTTTAGCAGTCTTCATAGCTTCTTCAAAATGAGCTTTAGTAATATATGGAACTAAATCTTCTTCCTCTTCTTCTTCAACGTCATCAACTTTCATTTCAACGTCATCACCTTCAGATTTAATCTTTGAAGCTTCTTTTTCAGCTTCTGAACGTTTATGAGCTTCAATTGAATCTTTGATAGCAAATTTTGCAGCTCTTTGAACAATATATGATAAATCAGCACCAGAAAATCCATGAGTAGTCTTAGCAATTTGACCTAAATCTAAACCTGGTTCTAATGGAGTCTTTCTTAATTGAGCTTCCAAGATTGATAATCTTGCAGGTTCATCAGGTAATGGAACATAAATCAATTGATCTAAACGACCTGGTCTTAAAATAGCAGGATCAATTTGATCAGGTCTATTAGTAGCACCAACAACAAAGACATTCTTCTTTGCATTCATACCATCCATTTCAGTTAACAATTGATTAACAACACGATCAGATGCACCACCTGCATCACCTAAAGAATTACCTCTAGCTTTAGCAATAGAATCTAATTCATCTAAAAAGACAACAGTTGGAGCTGCAGCTCTTGCTTTATCAAAAATATCACGAATATTTGATTCAGATTCACCAAAGTACATACTTAATAATTCTGGACCTTTAACAGAAATAAAATTTGCAGAAACTTCAGTGGCAACAGCTTTAGCTAATAATGTTTTACCAGTACCTGGTGGACCAAAGAATAACACACCTTTTGATGGTGCCAAACCAAATTTGGTATATTGATCTGGATGTAAAACTGGATATTCAACAGTTTCTTTTAATTCATTCTTAATGTTATCTAAACCACCAATATCATCCCAAGTGACATTAACACTTTCAACAACAGTTTCACGTAAGGCAGATGGATTAGAATTACCAAGAGCAAATCTAAAGTTATCCATAGTAACACCTAATGAATCTAAAATTTCTGCATCAATTTCATCTTCATCTAAATCAATTAAATCCATCTTTTCACGAATTTGTTGCATAGCAGCTTCGGAACATAATGATGCAATATCAGCACCAACATAACCATGTGTTTCAGCGGCAATTGATTCTAAATCAACTTCTTCAGCTAATTTCATGTTTTTAGTATGAATTCTTAAAACTTCTAATCTACCAGTGGCATCTGGAATACCAATATCAACTTCTCTATCAAATCTACCAAATCTTCTTAAGGCAGGATCAATTGAGTTAGGACGGTTGGTGGCAGCAATAACAACAACGTTAGATCTAGCTTTCATACCATCCATTAAAGTTAATAATTGAGAAACAACTCTTCTTTCAACTTCACCATTGGTCTTGTCTCTCTTTGGAGCAATTGAATCAATTTCATCAATAAAGATAATAGCTGGAGCATTCTTTTCAGCTTCTTCAAAGGCCTTTCTCAAATTTGATTCTGATTCACCAGCCATCTTGGACATGACTTCAGGACCATTGATTAAGAAGAAGAAAGCACCAGTTTCATTGGCAACGGCTCTAGCCATTAAAGTCTTACCTGTACCTGGTGGACCATACATCAAAATACCCTTTGGTGGTTTAATACCAATAGATTTAAACAATTGTGGATGTCTTAATGGTAATTCAACCAATTCTCTAATTTGAGCCATTTGTTTACGACAACCACCAATGTCATCATAACCAACTTCATTGATGTTATTTTCTTCATCTTCTCTATTGATTGGTTCACCTTCACTATGGATGATAGTATCCTGAGAGACAATAGCATATTCTTCAGGGTCAACGTCAACGACTTTAAATTCAACTTGTCTCATACCACCTCTAACAGTGAAATGGTCACCTTTTCTAATAGGTCTATAAGCTTCAACAAAATATGGCTTCAAGTAGACATCGAATAATGAACCTGTTAAACCTTCAATGGTGTCAGCAATTGGTAAGACGGAGATTCTAGAGGCGTATTTGATATCTGGTAATGGATGAACAGTAACGATATCACCTAATCTAACACGCAAGTTGTTACGAACAACTCTGTTAACCCTGACAGAACCATCTTCAACATCATCATCAACCAGCACAATTAACACTGTGTCTTTTCTCTTCTTCCCTTTAACCAAGACGGTGTCACCTCTGAACAATTGCAACTTTTCCATGGTATTAGAGTTTAAAGAAATGGTGGAGTTATCGTCAGTGACAGCATCATCCACTAAAAGGGCGTTGTCCTTCTTCTTTCTTCTCAAGATTGCGGTGGCAGTGGCGTCTTCCTTACTGGCATCAGCACCGGAGGCGTCTAGTAACGGTTTCTTCTCAGGAGCCATTGTGTCTTTAGTCACTGGTTTCCTTTGTGAATTTGTAACAGGGAAAGTGATTTGTTTCGGTGGCAATTGTATTTTTGGGAGGGATCAAAATCGAAAAATTCGCGGATTATGAAGGAGAAATTGTTAACAGTTTTAAACAGTGGCAACAGGTCAATAGAAGGTTCTGGAAGGAAGAGACAAGAGCAATTTCACTCTTAAGATAGGTGTCAATTAGCTGTGAACTACTGTATATAGTGCATTGGTCTGTTCACAAGAGGATACCTTCTCTTTGCAGCTAGTTGGAGATTTGCCACATTGATATGGACTATAACATGAACAAAAATTGTGGAGATCACGCTCAAAAATCGATTTTATCCAAGAATTTTTGATAGCAATGGCTACAAAGCTAAGCTACATAGTTATAATCACTCTTTGAAAACATAATTGTACCATTAAAGCACCACAAAAGACCAATTTCCAGTTTATCGTAACACCTTTCTACTTGGGTCCTTATGAATCACTATATAGAACAGTTTCGCGGAAGTGTATTCTCGAGAAATTTATGTGTCTCCAGAACAAGTCTTCTCATATATAGCTCTTCCACGTAGATCTGCCCTCTTTACAGACTTCCCAAGAGCAATACTATGCAATTCTATCAGAAAGTCTGGATCGTGATCACGTGTCTTCTGGCGATCTTACTCCAGAGCTCAGGTCTTGTACGAGATAAACTGGAAAGCATCACCTATGAACAAGAACTTTTACAACAGCTCTTTACCAATATAAAAAATTATAAAACTTTTGAATTTGATCCTGAACGAGTCTTCAAACCGAAGTTAGCCTCGAACTCTTACTCTCAAAAGATCATACTGGATGAACAACGAGATGATATTACACCGGGGAAAGAAAACGCTACTATCTTGATGTTAGTTAGAAATTGGGAAAAGGACTCTGCATTGAAATCAATGAGATCATTAGAAGATAGATTTAATAGAAAGTATAGATACACTTGGACTTTCCTCAATGATGTTCCATTTGATGATGAATTTATAGAAGCTACTACATTGATGGCCTCTGGTGATACACAATACGGTTTGATTCCAAGTAAAGATTGGAATAGACCTCCACATATCAATGAAACTCAATTTGAAGAAGCTATTGAGGATCTAAAGATGAAAGATGTTCTCTATGCTGACTCTAAATCGTATAGAAACATGTGTCGCTTTAACTCTGGTTTTTTTTACAAACAAGAATTATTACAAAATTATGATTACTACTTTAGAGTTGAACCAGATGTTGAATATTTCTGTGATTTCCATTATGATCCATTTAAAGTGATGAGAGAAAACAAAAAGAAATATGGGTTTGTGATTGCATTACATGAATATGAAGAGACAATTCCTACACTTTACGATACCGTTATGGATTTTATTGAAGAAAACCCACAATATTTACATCCAAACAATTCACTTGATTTCCTAACAGATGTCGAAAGTCTAAACAATATGCATATAAGAATTGATCTATCTAATGACTATAACTTGTGTCATTATTGGTCGAATTTTGAAATTGGTGATTTAAATTTTTTCAGAAGTGAGGCTTATAACGCCTATTTTGACTACTTGGATGCCGCTGGTGGGTTCTACTACGAACGTTGGGGTGACGCCCCTGTGCATACTTTAGCAGTGAATTTGCTACTTGATAAGGATGAGCTACACTATTTTGAAGATTTCGGTTATTATCATGCCCCATTTGGGAATTGCCCAAGTAGTATTGGTGTCAGATTACAAAAAAGGTGTCTATGTGATCCAAATCATGAAAGTATAATAGATATTGATCAACATAGTTGTCTACCTAGATGGTGGAGAGTCGGAGGGAAAACCTTCTTGAAAGAAAAGGGGGTCTTATGAGTTTAATGTATGCATACAATTCATTCTTTAATTTTGTAACGGCGTGAATATTCATGTAACTGAACTAAATGGATCAAGTGTTTGTAACGTGGAGTAAACCAATGACAAAGGCATAACTTAAAATTATTAGTATACATACTTACAATACAGGCACAATCACGTTGTATATTCATAAGCATCTAAGCAAAATAGGCGAATGAGTAAACTCGCTACTCATAGTTTGGAATATTTGCTACTATGAGCGGTGTAGTTCCTCCGTAATAGTATGTTACAGAATACTTATTGTTTAGCGAGTACAACCAAAGTAACACGGTTAGGAACACTGTCCCATTATAGCCTCATCCACGCCGCTAATCAAGTATTCATAATACGCTTTTCAATCAATACTAGGCCTCAGTATTAACGTAGTCAAATCGTCGACCTTCTATCATTACTACACTAAAACATAGACAAATATTCGGTATTACATCAAAAACAGCTTTTACAAGGAAGTGTTGAAATTCTCTAAGGATGTACCAACACAAGTAAGAAAATCCCCAGTGGCACTTGTATCAAAGAATTGATTGATGAACTCATCGTCATCCATATTTACATCCGTTTCGACTCCTTGAATGTTGAAATCATTTAGCTCAAAGTTATTAAATTCATTATTGTCATTGATATCCTCCATTTCAGAATTATCTTCAATTAGCTCCGGTAATGTCAATTCCTCTTGATGCTCCGAATCTTCATCTGAGATTGAATGTTCACTGATTAAAGCTATTGAATTGGTGTCTGGTAATTGTTCGATGAATAAGCTCTGGTTGAACTTTTTTAAATCTTCTATGATGTCAAAGTCAATGTCAAGACCGGTTTCAAAGGCCTGTTTAACTGGAAGTTCAGTTTCTTTTGGTAACACTTGGTGTTTCGTTTGTAAAGGGTAAGGACTCAATTGGGTATTCTCGACAACAGTGATATTGAAATTAGCCACTTCAGTCACTGGGACTTTTAAGAAATCAGCAATTCTTGAATCTTGACAAAGAAAGATTGGAGAAACACTATAGTCATTGCATTCCTTCTGTAAGAAAAGCAGAGACTCTTTAAACAATCCAAGATCTAAAGGAATAAATTGATTTACTTCCTGTGTCTCTGGTAAATAGTTACTGTGTTTAACCTTTGAAGTTCTAGATAAATGACCATGTTTATGACATGAATCAACGTGTCTGAAATATGCTTTGAAACAATTACCATCCTTGGTATTAGCATTGGCTTTCACAACTTCAAGACATGGAGTAACGTTACCTTGCTTGTCAATATTAGCGTAAGGACAAATACAAGCTAGTTCATAGTCACCCTTAGCGGTTGAAGATAGTCTTTGTTTAGTGTAACCCAAGAATGGATTAGCGGCAATGGTTTTGTCCTTAAACACACCATGACATTGACCCATATGGTGCGAATATTGAGAGTGTAAAGTATCATAGAAAACAGGTTCTCTTTGATCAGTCTCAACGTTTTGACCTTGAACACGTTTGTACTTGTGAGTACCCTCATGTAAACCCGATTTCGCAAATGGATCACATAGTGGACATAGCGAGTAGGTGTTATTCTTCTGAACCTCGTAACCTTTCCCTGAAGATGTTCTGTTCTCTGGCTTCACATAACACACGTTACCCGAATAATAACGATTTTCTGGATCGAAATCAGCTCTAGATGAAAATGAGCTGATATTGAACGATTTCAACAGAGTTGAATTTGGGAACTCAGCTTGGAATTTTCGAGTGAAGGCAATTGGATCAGTGACAAAGTTTGGTGTAGGATTCACTAATAAACCTTCCACAGTCAAGATAATGTTTTGGTCGATCAACTTAGTAGCTTTTTGAGCAAAAATCTTGAAATCGGAATCTTTTAAGGTAGTCATGATGATGATTATGATAGTGATAGTAGAGGGGAAGAAGAACAGAATGAGTTGAAAGGAACAGATCTGAATTTATGGATCAGAAGTAAGAGCTTTTTTCTCCTACGAGAGATATTTAAGGTGTGTTATATTGAGCTGATTATTGTCATCGAGCCGCTTACAATATTTAAGATTCACATAATAAAAGCACTTGATCTGGGTTTCAAAAGCTAGATCTTCCAGATTAGAGTAATCACAAGTTCTTATTCATTCCCGGTCTATGATTACACCCGTCTATTTCTTTCTCAAGCTACCTCCACACTCAGGCAGTTTAATCTACTTATATCTCTCTGATCACGATATCGATCACTTAAATCGTGATCCCGATAAAGATCTCAACTACTAAACAACTCGCTGGAAAAGTTCTCTAGAACTCGAGGCAATTTTCAGCATCAGCTCCTAAATATCTCACTTACATGGTCTCCTAAGGGTACTCCTAAGTGGCAATGTATGTTATATACAAGCGGCTAGAGCTATATGCAAAGGAGAAAGACACTTCTCGTTATCACAGCTCCGCACCTATTGTACATAGAAACTGCAATTCAATTCTAGAGCACGGATATTACCCAAAGATTTCAAATCTTTATAATCAGCTCATGACCCTCTCACAAAGTTAATTCTTTAGTTCACTATACAATTCTTATTGCTTATCATTTCGCGATTTTCCCCCGTGTCCGGATCAATGTCCGGTTTCGCTTTAATGACTAACAATTGTAACTCCAAATTTTTCACCTTCAAACCAAGATTAAACACCTGACTCAATTGAACATCTTGATCCAACATTGTTGTGCTAATTCATCATGCTTTCTGCCACATCCATCGCTAGAAACATTCGTGCTTACTCCACTGCTGCCAAAACTTTGAAAATTGGGTTGATCCCAGGTGATGGTATTGGTCGTGAAGTCATTCCAGCTGGTAAACAAATTTTAGAAGCTTTACCATCTAAACACGGTTTAAACTTTGAATTTGTTGAATTACAAGCTGGTTACGAACATTTCAAGAAATTTGGTACTGCTTTGCCAGAAGAAACTGTTGAAATCTTGAAGAATGAAACTGATGGTGCCCTTTTCGGTGCTGTCTCATCTCCAACTACTAAAGTCGCTGGTTACTCTTCTCCAATTGTTGCATTGAGAAAGAAATTAGGTCTATACGCCAATGTTCGTCCAGTTAAATCTGTAGATGGTACCAATGATCGTCCAGTTGATATGGTCATTGTTCGTGAAAATACTGAAGATTTATATGTTAAGGAAGAAAAACTATACGAAGCTGCTGATGGTACTAAAATCGCTGAAGCTATTAAGAGAATTTCAGAAACTGCTACAACTAGAATTGGTAAGATCGCTTTAGAAATTGCTCTACAAAGACAAGCTCAAAGGGATCTAGGTGCTTCTTCATTACACAGTACTCCAATCTTAACCATCACTCATAAATCAAACGTCTTGTCTGTCTCTGATGGTTTATTCCGTGAAACTATTAGAAAATTTTACGATGCTAACCAAGATAGATTCGCTCAAGTCTCTTTACAAGAACAAATCGTTGACTCAATGGTCTACCGTATGTTCCGTGAACCTGAAATCTTTGATGTTGTCGTTGCTCCAAACTTATACGGTGATATTCTATCTGATGGTGCTGCTGCTTTAGTTGGTTCCTTAGGTGTCGTCCCATCCGCTAACGTTGGTGAAGATTACGTCATTGGTGAACCATGTCACGGTTCTGCCCCAGATATTGAAGGTAGAGGTATCGCTAACCCAATTGCCACTATCAGATCAACTGCTCTATTGTTAGAATTCTTAGGTTATAATGAACCAGCTGCCGATATTTACAAAGCCGTTGATGCTAACTTGAAAGAAAATGCTATTAAGACCCCAGATTTAGGTGGTAACTCTTCAACTCAACAAGTTATTGATGATATTGTTAAACGTTTATAGGTGTCTACAGGTTGGATGAAAAAAAAAATTTAATGGAATGATTTATAATCGACTTTATTGATCTGTATGTCGACTAATCGAACCCATTCCATTCCCCGTATTCTTCTTCACTTTCAGCGTTAGTGGACTTTTCAATTTCACTACTTGATATTTCACTTCTCAATTCTTCAACCGAAGATTGTTCGACATTTTCTTCACTTGATTGACCGTCTCTCACAAACAATACGGCAAAGAACCCAATACCACCATCAACCCTAGGCAGGGCTCTAACACAACCACCAGCAAGCTCTTCAGGGTTTGGAAATCCACTAAACTCTTCAACAAATCCACGTCTCTCCCATTTTGGTATCACTTGAGATCTATTAGCGACTTTCCAACCTCTTTTTTTGATCAATGGATCATTAATCAAGTCAATGACAACTCTTTCGTTCTCTTGGGCATGAATGGAACAAGTAGAATATACCACTTTCTTCACATTTGGAAATGAAAGGGCATGTTTAACTATACTAAATTGGAAAGATGATAATTTTTGTAATCTCTCATCATTATAAATCTCTGACTTATCTTCTTCTTCATAGGCTCTACCAAAGATCCCTGACCCAGAACATGACGGGTCAACAACCATACCAGTGACATCTGGGAATTCATCAGGTTTCGAACTTGTGAAATCACCAACATTGATCTTAACACAATCTTGAGCACCGGCAATGGTAACCATTTTTTTCAAGATTGTTGAACGACGTTGATCTTTTTCAAAAGCATTGATTGCACCTTCTCTATTCTGTACATATGATGCCAAATGAGTGGTTTTATTACCTGGAGCTGCACAAGAATCAATGACATTATCATCTGGGGTAGGATTTAAGATATGCGCAGGGAAACAAGATGCACGATCTTGAATAATGATTTGACCCTTTTCATACTCCTTTGATGAAATAATAGATCTTTCCTTTGGTGAAACACCGAATAAGTTAGGTATATATTCATCAATGTAGATCTCACCTTGTTTAATATCTTCGATTGTATCCACAATAGTTAAGTGATCAAAGGCCTCTAGGACTTTCTCCTTTGTGGTCTTGATCGTATTAGCTCTGAACCATCTCACTGGCGTATCATCATCTTCTATTAGTTCCTCTAGGTGTTTAACTTTATGTTTTAATTTCAATTTAGTATATTCTGCAAGTAATCTAGTCTTGTGCTTCAAAATTGATTCTTTCAAAGGTGTCTTACCCATTTGAATTCTTCCAGATTTTGACAGTAGCAAGTCATGGACCAGTAATAGTGCTTGTCCTTCCCTGACTTGTCTCTCTTCTTTCAGGAGTTTAGCACTCTTGATGATTTGAAGTAAATATGGTTTATATTTCAATGTAGATGAGACTAAAGCATAGATATGCTTTGGATTAGTCTTTATTTTACCATTTTTCGATGAGTTGAAAATACGACCTTGCAATGAACCTTCCTTCCCATTGGATGTCAGAAACCACTCGGCTTCTCTGTATAAATTGGCCATCTTCACTATGATTCTAGGCTCATCGACTAAATTTACCTATAGTAGTGCTAAAATAAATTTTTCCTTATGTATATGGTGTCTGGGTGTTACAGTTACCTTCTCTCTCTCTTTGTAGGTGTTTTTTTACAGCCGCGAACCCGTTTTATGTTTTCGGGTTTTTTCCAAAATTAACCGAATTTTTCAAAATAAACCGAATTTTTCGAGAAACCGAAATTGTTTAAACAAAGTTCAGAGTTATATTTCAATATAAACAGCAGTTGTTTGTCTAAAACTTTCAAGTTATTTGAAAAGTGAATACATTGGAATTGTTGGTATCGATTGATTGTCTTGGATTACCGAATTTCCACTATTATCCTCACGATTAACACTGCTTTAAGCTGTCATTTTTTAGGCGCGTCCCGTCAAATGATAAAGACCCTGTCAAAGCAAGACTATAGCAGATCGATCATTTTTTGTCACATATAAGAGTCACTCATTTAAGAACTATTCTCCATCTTCAAGATACACTGCAATTAGCTCCCGCGCGTAATTAATTCATTCTTCAAGATGACTGAAGTGAAAGAAGAGTCTGCAATTGCTGCAGACCTCAAATCAGATGAAGATCTTATCGTACCAGATGCTGTCCAAGTAAAAGAACCAATTACTTCTGAACTCACTGCAAATAATACCACTGAGACTATGACTGTTGTCAATGGTGAGACCACAAAGAGAAAAATTGAAGAAGTTGAAGCTGATGATGCCAATGAGCCTAAGAAAGAAGAAGTGAAAGACCTCGTCAATCATATAACGGAACTAAATGATAAGACTATCATTGTACCACCAGTGCCCCCAAAGATCCATCATGTACCATTGAAGACCGGTCTTTGTTACGACGTTAGAATGAGATACCACGCTAAGATCTTTACCTCTTATTTTGAATACATTGATCCACATCCAGAAGATCCAAGAAGAATATACCGTATTTACAAGATCCTTGCCGAATCCGGTTTGATTAAAGATCCAACTCTATCTGGTATAGATGATATTGGTGATCTAATGTTGAAAATTCCAGTAAGAGAGGCCCTAGCTGAAGAAATTTTATTGGTTCATACTGAAGAACATTTAAAATTTTTGGAAAGTACAATAAAGATGTCAAAGGAAAGATTATTAGAAGAAACGGAGAAAGGGGATTCCATTTATTTCAATAACGATTCATTACTTGGTGCTAAATTGAGTTGTGGTGGATCCATTGAAGCCTGTAAAGCGGTAGTTGAAGGGAAAGTTAAAAACGCTTTAGCAGTAGTTCGTCCACCGGGTCATCACGCTGAACCGGATGCTCCAGGAGGGTTTTGTCTTTTTTCAAATGTTGCCGTTGCTGCTAAGAATATTTTGAAGAATTATCCAGAATCCGTGAAGAGAATAGTTATCTTAGATTGGGATGTTCATCATGGTAATGGTACTCAAAAGGCCTTTTGGGATGATCCTAGGGTATTATATATATCACTACATAGATATGAAGCTGGTAAATACTATCCTGGTACCATTGCCGGTGCAGCAGATCAAGTTGGTGAAGGTGCAGGTAAAGGTACAAATATC
The DNA here is from genome assembly GCA_030557705.1 of Taiozyma odintsovae. Lineage (NCBI taxonomy): Eukaryota > Fungi > Ascomycota > Saccharomycetes > Phaffomycetales > Wickerhamomycetaceae > Taiozyma > Taiozyma odintsovae. The sequence goes on along the minus strand of JANIVH010000008.1, from coordinate 145,608 downwards.
AATATTCCATGGCCTGTTGGTGGTATGACCGATGGGGATTATATTTATGCGTTTAGACAAGTTGTAATGCCTGTTTGTTATGAATTTGATCCTGATTTAGTTATAATCTCATCTGGGTTTGATGCTGCTGATGGTGATATGATTGGTCAATGTCATGTAACACCTGGTGCATATGGTCATATGACACATATGTTAAAAAGTTTAGCTAAAGGGAACTTAGTTGTTGTATTAGAAGGTGGTTATAATTTAGATTCTATTGCAGTTTCTGCCCTAGCTGTGGCAAAGACTTTGATTGGTGAACCTCCTGAAGAATTAAAGACAACTGTTCCAAGAAACGAAGCTGTTGAGACCATCGATGAAGTTATTGAAATTCAATCCAAATATTTTAAATCTTTAAGACCTGGTCATTCTGCAGTGGATCATTCTATACCTACAAATTCAGGTAATAAAAATTTCAATTTACAAGATGCTATTAGATCTCAACAGGCCTCGGACTTATTTGATAAATTTAAATTTATAAGTTTACCATTATTAAATGATAAAGTCCCATCTGAATCATCAGATGATCAAATCTTGGCAAGTCCAAACATTTATAACGAAGAAACTATAATTGTTGCTGTACATGATCCTGCTGAAATTTGGGGTAAAACTGATCCTTTAACAGGGTTATTAAATTCTAATGGTTCAATTATAATAGATTCAACTTTAAAACTAATAGAATGGTCAAAAGAACAAAAATATGGTTTCATTGATATCAATATCCCTGATGTGATATCAGATGAGAGTTTCAACTCAGCCCAAGAGGTATTATTATATCTTTGGGATAATTATATTCAATATTTTAAGGCTACTAAGATAGTCTTTGTTGGATTTGGTGAAGCATATTCAGGTATTGTTCATCTTTTAGGACATCGTGAAGTTCGTCAAAAAGTTCAGGCTGCCATTTCATTTATTGATCGAGTTCCATTAAAACCAATTGTTCCATTAATTGATGAAGCAATGACAGATTGGTTCTTTAAAAATTCATTAGTATTTACATCTAAAACTCATGCTTGTTGGGGATTAGACGGTTCAGAGACTAAAAAACCAAGAAGAAAATTTGGGAGAGTATTAAAGACAGATACTGATGGATTAGATAATATAGTGGAGGAAAGATTTGAAGAAGCAACTGATTTCATCTTGGATTCTATAGAAGATTATGAAAGTAGTAGTGCTTGAAGAATTAATTAATGAAACAGATGAAATAAAAGATATTGTATTATTAGTCATTGTGTAATGAATTATTTTAGCTTTACCCTTTCGTCTCAAGAGAGAATTGAGTATACAATACTTTCTCGGCCGAGGATAAACTAATCTTCAAGTACCCAATAGACTATCCAAATCCATTTACAAACTGTTTCTTTGATGTCCAATGCTCTAAGAGTCACCAGTACTTTGGTCTCTCATTCTCTGAAATTTTGGAAATCTCATGGTGAAGTCAAGATTACAGCTATCTGGGATATTCGGATCATCTTGTAACCAACGATATTAAGAGAACCCGTCTCAATAAAGTGAATGATTCAGCTTTCTCTAAATGTTATTCCAGCTCAAAATGATATCCATTGGTTATAAAGCGACCCTTGAATATGCTGATGGTGCTAGTCTCACCGAGATTCACTTAGACTAATCAATTTAACTGAGTAATCACTTACACTTGATAAAGACAGTATCACTTTTGGTTACGCAATCCAAGGCTAGTTCGAGTAGTAAAGATACATATTAGATAAGACTCTGTAGTTTAATGGATGTTAATTCTGTCTTTACACGAAGTTTGAGTGCCAAATTATTTTCGGAAAGCGCAGATAACTAAACGACAGCTCTTAAACTGGTAAGGTTATGAGCCATGGCCATAATGATTTCGAATTTAATATTACCTAAACTTTCCACTGTCTTTATATTAAACTAATAGTACTGACGAAACAGTTATACTGAGTTTCTCCATTCTTGATCTTGACATGTCAACCCACTGTTAGTTACAACTTGCTTTCAAATAGCTTATGAAAATTGTGAAACCTAATTTGGATTAGCTATGTAATTGAAGAGATTATACTTCGTACCTGATCTCCTTCTCTCTCTTAAACTCTATCTCTGATATCTCGATCACATACAGTTATATTATCTATTAATCAGCATCCGTCATCTGGTGAGCTGTTGGCTGTGTTATTCTCGAGTGTTAATTGTTCATTTTCGGCTAAACTCAACCTTCAATATAGAGGTACTCACCCCTTTAGAGTCATAGATAATTAACCGTAAGAGATAACTTATCTTTACATACAGTCATAGGTTCTTATCTTTGATATTCAATCATTATACAACCTGATAAGCTTCAAAGTTAAAGGGACATTCCTTGGAAGATCTTTCACTTTTTGCAGCACATTTAACTTTGAAAGAAATTTAATCGACGTAGCTCTAAAAATCTTGATCAGATTTAAAGTAAATCATTAAATAAATTGTTTCTATCCCCACACCGTACAATTCTGCAACTATTAACCCCAGATTCACCTTACATCTTGCATCCTGTAACCTGTCTTTATTGACACCCCTGATGCCCTTTGGGAAAAAAAAAATTTGAATCAAAATGCAGCAACAATAAGATCTTATTGATTAATCATGTCAAAAAACTTGTCTCGAGACTTGATCTCCGACGTATCTCCGCCGGTGTTTAAAGGTAATAACCGGGGGATTTACTGCTCATATGTACTAACCCATCACGTGAGTATCACGTTTTAGGCCGGATCTTACCGTATGAGGCAATTTTCCGTGCGTCTCGTTTCTTTTTCCAAGTGCTAAGATTGATAAAATTTTATGGCATCTTTGACGTTAAAAATTATTTTAGCAAAAGGCTTCAAAATTGATTAGATTTGACAGTTTAAGTTCCTGAAAGCTCTAAATTACCGGTTATTTGACCGGTATATGTATAGATTTGGATCTACGTGTCGTTGTTAATTGAATTTATTTATTGGGGGACTTTCTTAAGGCAATTACTATTGAATTGATGCCTTCCATTGACATGCATACCTTGCTGAGCCGTTCATATAGAAATTTAGTTGGGCAAAAAAAAAGTCAAGAAGAAATTCCATAGGGAACTAAGCACAGATGCGTAAGATCTTCACCGTTGAAAGCGGAGAGTAATTGACCGTAAGATATCAATAGATAGCGGGCCGACTAAAACCCAAAGGGCCGAGAATGCCTCGTGTGATACTTAGAGCTTACAAAATGGTTCCTGCTTTTTGATTAACTTTGAAATCATTGACTCTTCTGATCGTGAGCTGTCCACTTAAGTGTAAGAGTCTCTCTCCTCGCTCTCTCTGTATCTTTGCTTCCCCTGTCCACTTCCGTTCACGTACAACGTATGTCCACGTATGTCCACGCCTGCACTAACCCTATCCCAGTTGAAAAAGCATAAAACAGCCGTCGAGAGAGCTTATCTCAAAATTTCTCTGGGTCCCAAAAAAGAAAAAGCTGCATGTTATTGCATCTTCAGGGCAAAGAAGAAAAAAAAATCATCCAGTATATAATCGAGAAGGAATCTCTGTTGTTGGAAAAAAAATTACAGCTAATGTTTCTCTTTCTTTCTCTTTTTAATTGTTATGGCTTAATTGGAATCTAATTCCTTTCTTCCTTCTCCAATAACAACACTAAGAATAACTATAATATAATGTCTGAAGTAAAGACTGAAGGTTCAAGCAGTCAAGACGTCTCTGTTAACTCTTTACATAGTGAAACTGGTGCTCCAGATCATATTGGTAACCATTTAATCGATTTTGGTAAACCTTGGTTTAAAGTTCAAGGTCTTTTAGTTTTAAACTTATGGTTAGGTTTTATTACTATTGCTTGTGTCGCTTGTGGTTATGATGGTTCCCTTTTAAATGGTTTACAAGCTATTGATCAATGGTCAGCTTATTTTAATAATCCAACTGGTATTAGATTAGGTGTGTTAGCATCTGGTTTCTCTATTGGTACTGTTATTGTTAGTTTTAGAGTCGCTGATATCCTTTCTGATAAATTTGGTAGAAGATTTGCTATTGGTATTGGTCAAGCTTTTTCAGTTATTGGTGCAATTTTACAAGGTGCTTCAAAAAATTATGCAATGTTCTTCATTGCTAGAATCATCTCTGGTATGTCTTATATTGCTCCAATTGCCGCTCCAATGTTAATGTCTGAAATTGCTCCAGCTGATCCAAAACATAGAGGTCCTGCAACTGCTGCTCATAATTTATCATGGTATTTAGGTGCTATGGTTTCTTCTTGTGTTACTTATGCAACTTTTTTACATATGTCTTCAACTGATGATAACGCTTGGAGAATTCCATCTTATTTACAAGGTGTCTTTGCCCTAATTAATATTTTATTCTTACCATGGATGCCAGAATCTCCAAGATGGTTAATTTCAAAAGGTCGTCATGAAGAAGCTCGTGCATTTTTAATTAAATATCATGCTAATGGTGATGAAGAATTAGGTCGTGATTTGGTTGATTTTGAAATGAAAGAAATTGAAAATGCCATAATGTTTGAAAGAATTTCAAAGACTACATCAATGTCAACTTTTTTCAAAACTAAGACTAATTTTCATAGATTATTTATTGTTTGTTTCTTAGGTTTTATGATGAATTTTTCAGGTAACGGTTTATTATCATACTATTTACCAAAAGTTTTAGATTCAATTGGTATCACTAATAGAAAGAGACAATTAGAATTGAACATATATTTGACTTTTTACAATTATATGACTTCTATAATGACCGCTGCAGTTTGTGGTAGATTAAAAAGAAGATTTATGTATTTAACTTCAACAATTTCAATGTGTGTCTGTTTCATTGTTTGGACCGTTTTATCAGCTATCAATCAAAAGACTGGATTCTCAAATAAGGCTCTAGGTAATGGTGTCCTTGCTATGATCTTCCTTTTCAACGCTGCTTATAATTTTGCCGTCTTGGTCATGCCACCTGTTTATACTTCAGAAATCATGCCTTATTCATTAAGAACTAAAGGTTATGCCGCTATGTCTTTAGTTTCAAATTTGGGTAATGTTTATAACGGTTTAGTTAACCCAATTGCTATGGATGCCTTAGAATGGAAATATTATATCGTTTATTGTTGTGTCTTGGCCCTTGAAGTTGTTGTTGTCTATTTCACTTTTGTTGAAACTTATGGTTATTCACTTGAAGAAGTCTCTGAATTTGTCTTTAAGGAAGATATTACAAAGACTGTTGAAACTGAAAATAGAAAAAAATTGGAATTAGCTAAACAAGAAGTTTAAAAATTTTATATTTCTTTTGCTTTTCAACTTTTAACAATGCACTGCATTGAGCTATTGCATATAATAGAATTTTTAATGAACGCCTAATTTGATTTCATGATAAAAATATAAGCTCTACAATTAGATACATGAATGACATAATGATACAATGATACAATGCTATAATTAAGTATGCAACTCAGCTTTTAAACAGCTGGGTACCTCTCTTCAAATTTCTCTTCATAATCATCTGAAACGATTGATGATACAATACTTTCAGTACTCTTTACCTTATGCAATTCGTTAGTAGTTGGAGCTTTTAAATAAGATGGTTTTTTGGGCTTTGGAGGTGGAGCTGCCTTCTTCAAAGTGACTGGTGTTGATTTCTTCAAAGTTGATGGAGATTGTTCGTTAATTGATGAATTTCGATCCTTTGCAGTTTTAGTTACTGTACTTGGTGTTGATTGCGCAGATAATGGTGGTGTTTGAGGTTGAACTTTTGGTTTTGGTAAAACAATTGGTTTCTTTCTTCTCAATAACGATGGCTTCTTAAAGCCTTCTTCATCCACTTCTGACTTGGATTCTTTCAAGGCATCATTACCATAACCTTGGGCAGTTTTAATGATTGGTGGATCATTGGATTTGTTCAACAATGCTTGAACTCTTCTCTGGATAGAATTTGAACGTTTCAATCTTGGAGGAGGAGGCGGAGCTGCTGCAGCAACAGCAGCAGCTGATTCTTCTTCAATACTCTCAGATGATGATCTGAACTTGATTGATGAGTTACCAGTGTGATTTGAATAAATACCAGCAGATTCATGGATTGAAGAAGCTCTTGAACTGTTACGACTAGCTGGACGACTAAATTTCCCAGTGAATTGGCTAATCAGACTGTTTCTCTTTTTATTACCGGTGCTAATACGACGTAATGAACTTATTGAACCACCTGTGGTTTGTTGTTTCCATGATTTACCAGAATCTTGCTGTTGTAAATTACGTAAAAAGTCAACATTACTATCAATATGATTCTTCTCGCCTGGAGATAGTTCAATTGTGTTTGTTTCATGTTGTGATAATCCAGTGATGATCTTCTTCAGTTCACTAACGTCCTGACTGTATGTGGAACCTTCTGAGGCGGATCTTGGTGTTATGTTTGAAGGTATTGAATACATTGATTTTGGTCTTGAAGTGGAGCGAGTAGATCTATGTGATAAGTCCAATTGTCGAGTAGGTTCAGTTTGAACGACACTATCAACGTATTTCGGCTTATGTGGGATAGGTGGTGGAGCAGATGAACCATTCAATGTTAAGCTACCTAATGATTTGTTCAGATTTTGCATGTTGGAGACGATTTGAGACACAGGTCTTGTAGGCTTTGGAGGTAATGGATTCTTAAAATCATTCTGTTGCTTTAAATCTTTAAATGGATCCAATTTACCGTGTGATTGAGTTTGGAGATCGCCTTTCAATGACTTAACAGGTTTGAGACCGTTCAATGAATTCAAGTTTGTGGAAGAAGAGGAGGCCTGGTTATTATAAAAAGAAGTAACTGGAGTCTTATGGTATTGGTTTGGAATAGAGTTAGAAGGGGTGAATGATGGAGCTGTTGCTCTTGTCTGTAGTTGTTGTGGTTGAGGTGGGATCTGTTGTGAGGATGGAACAGGTTGAGACTGAGGTGGAGGTGTCACCTTTTTAGTGTAATCCGTTATTGGTGTAGCAATACCGCGCATCTTACAAACTTCTTCTAATGTTTGGTAAGCATTTGGACGGCGACGTGGATCCACCCTTAATAGCACAGAGATCAAGTTTTTCAATCTATCAGAATAAACCGGTCTTGGTGGGTATTGATAGTCACCATGCAATATAGCAACTTCTCCCTTGGCTTCAAATGGGGTAGTGTAGTAGCAAAGTTTGTATAGGAAGACACCCAATGCCCAAATGTCAGATTTTTCATCAATTGGTAAACCTTTGTAAAGGTCCACCATTTCGGGAGATCTATATTGTGGAGTTGTGTTCTTTAAGACATCATTTTGCAAGATAGCGAATTCGTCAGAGTTTCTTGGTGGCCTTAGGACTGGTGAAGCAGAACCAAAATCACAAAGCTTATAATCACCGTTTTCTGAGATCAGCACGTTTTCAATCTTGATATCTCTATGGATTAAAGCTGGAGTTAATGCATGCATATTAGCAACACCTTCGGTAACTTCACCCATGATTCTTAAAACTTCAGGCTCTGTAAGTCTATTTTGAAGTCTAGTATTCATGAAGTCAATCAGCCCTTTGTTAGCACAAAATTCCATCAGCACAAAGACCTCGTATCCATCGCTATCAGTTCTTCTGGCAGCATGGGAATCAATGTATGAGACAATATGACGGTAGCCACTCAATCTCTTCATAGAGTCAACTTCGGCTCTCAAATTATTCAAACTTTGCTTATCAGGCACCGCGACTCTCTTCAAACATGCCACAGATGTACCATTTACTTTGGGGCTAATCTCGACTTTGTAAACATGTGCAAACCCACCTTCGGAGAAATACTGTTGAATTACTGCATGATGAGACCCCACAGTCAGCACAGTACCTGGTTGGTAAGCATCTGGAGGAGTTCTTGGTGGCATCTTTATGTGATTTTTAATCCGTGATTTTGTGCAAGATCCAAGTTCTGTGTCCGTGAACGTAGCTGGGCAGTGCCAAAGATTAAGTTGAGTTCTAAAGAAGCAGAATTCAAAAACACAAAAATCGGGATTCCGGAGGTATTAGGCAGATATGTATGGATATCACTCGGTGTAGAGCTCTAAACAGTGCAATTGTGAGCTGTGACAGCCGTTTACGATCTAGTTTGGGCCCTGTCCACTCAATTTTGGAATTTTCTTTCTATTTACCTATTTCCGGACTGAGGTGGTGTTCGGGTTTTCGCGGGCTTTTAAGTGCTTAGATGGAGAGAACTAATGTGATCAATGAGGGAGTCTCACCCCTGCGTTGTGGATGAGGATATATGCTGGTTGCAGTAGAGCAATACTACTTCCCTGTATTCTCTTGGGCTTGAAAAACGGCAGATCCTAGCCTAAATCCTGGGAAATCCGACAATTACAGCCTTTCTTTTTCTCCTGATCTAAAGTGCCCGTACCGAGATTTGGAAATGGATTCTATGTGATCTACTACCTACTACAGTACTTATATATATTAAAGTACAAGTCCCCACTAAGACCCTCTCCAAGACTGTGAAGCTGTTCATAGATTACGTATGCTTCTGTTCTCCGTGTAGTTTAGCTTACATGGAGCGAAATAATTGAAGGTCAACTTCGCCCAGATGCTTTGGGCGCCCTAAATTCCAGATCATACTTCATATCGTAAGACTGCCAGTGAGATTATCCTCTGGAAGAGATCACCTTGCGTCATACTTGTTAGTTACAAGCAGCTTAGTTACTCCTCAATATCTACGATCAATTGCCAATTGCCTAAGAATCGATCAGAGGGTTCGCATATTCTCCTCAGTTCCTTAGACCATGATTACTGTTTACTTCGACATTCCTGAGTTTAAGTGGATTAGCGTCTAAGTCTGAAAGAAGGTGATGATCTCTGATACTTTAGTTGATTTAGTATTTAGTTCGGGGAAACAGAACGCCATCAACATTCATGGATGATCTCTCTCCAATGTACTCCATCAAGATCTTTACTCTAATTTGAAACTCCCTCATATGGGTACATTAACGCTCAGAGAATACTTTAAACACCTAGGTTCCTTTACTTAATACCTGGACTCCCTTGATAACCTGGTTCCGTTTTATGATCTTTGTGCCCCAGATGTGAAAATCATTCAACTGAATGGGTCCCCTGAAGTTAAAACAACTCCGAGTATCTCCGGAGTTTCAATAGAGCTTCCCCAAAGAATTCCATTGCTCTGGGTGAGTGAGAAAAGACACCGACCATTACAGTCAAACAGGAGTATAGGTTCAGGGTACCACTTCTTTTAAAGAAGATGCACAATTGAATTCATTGTCAGAGGTGAATTGGAAGGCTAAAGACGGGTCTCTTCAAACGTCTTAGCCCAGTCTTGTTCCATGGGGACTGGCTAAAGAGCGGAAACTACTTATTAAGGCTATCGCTGTAAATTGTGTAGCTATTCATGATTTTGTTGTATCTTTTGGTTTAGGTAATCTCCATCCCCCACACCCTTTCCAAGCGTAAGATTTCGGATCCAGTACCACACCCAGTTCCATACAGAATGAAAAACAACCCTATTAAGTTCCCCGACGTCACCAAATGGTTGCCGTGTCTGATGTCTCGAATGCTGCAAGATAACTCATCATGATTTGGTGCTCTCGGTCGTCATTCTTGGCTGTTCAGGCACACCCGCTTTTTGCGTTATCAGATTCAAGATCTCACTCTTTAAATGAAGCTCTGAGCGGTACAAGTTGAGAGGGAGATTCCATTATACATTAAAGCAACAAGGACTCCATCAAGATCTCATCAAAGTCATCAAAGTCGAATCAACGGAAGCAATGGAAGTTCTACATTACTTTCTCCTGGGGAGGCAGGTTTTACCTAGTGGACCTCATCTCGTCACCTCGCCAACCTTTAAAGTACCATTATTATCTGGCCATTTCTACAGTGTAGCCTCAATTGGACTAATCAGTTCTAGATCTAACTCTGGAGAAAGTTACTGCGTCCCACAAGCTCTACAGTTCACTCTTCGGTCATTTACTCACTTTTAGCTTCCAATCGCCGTTATGTTGCAAAGATCGACGCCTTTGTTCACCCACTAGTTTGTATGTATCTAGTCTTCTAGTAGCTACGAACTCCATTACACCCAAATTTCAACGCACAAAAATTATCAATTATGCATCAAGATGAACCTTCGATGCTTCTTCAAGAATAGAATATCTACATTAGGAATCACATGCGGGAGTAATCTAAATGACTGATATTAGGGAAGGTGAAAGGGAAACCGGGTGTTTAGATCTTGAAGAAATCAGTTCATAAAGTCTCAATTGATAAGTATAAATAGGGTTGCAAGTCTCTAGATACCACAATGATATATCTAAGCTTTTCATTAAAACCAACTCTTATTAACTTTCCATAATGCAATTCACCAAATTTATCGCTGCTTCAGTCTTAGCCACCATTGCCGCCGCTTCTCCAATCGCTAATGCCTTACCATGGGCCAATGCTAACCCATCTGCTCAAGCAGCTGCTCAAGCCTATGCTGACGCCTACGCCGAAGCCCAAGCCATTGGTCATGCTGACCCAGAAGCCTACGCTATGGCTGCCTCTGCTGATGATTGTGCTACCATCACTTGTCACGCTTCTTGTGGTATGATGATCATCGCTGGTCAAGCTTGTTCTGAAAATTCTGACGACACCTACACTGGTCCATACGAAGAAGGTTGTCTATGTGGATCTGACTCAACTGCCTTTATGGCCCAATATGCCTCTTGTATGGACTGTGGTTGGACTTTGTGGAAATACTATGGTCCATACTTAACCCCAGCTTTAGAAGCCTGTGGTAAAGCCACCGAACCAACTGGTACTTCAAGATGCTCTACCACCTTGACCGATTCTTACACCAAGGATCCATCTATTGACATCTCCACTGTCACTGCCACTAACTAAATTGATTTTAGTTTTATCGATTGAACAATATGATTTTAACTTTTATATTTGAAACCGTAGTTACCACTATTTAAATCCGATTAACACCGAACCCCGAAAAGGCGAAATTTTTTTTTTCTGACATAAAGAAAAAAATTGTATATGGTGAATTTAAGAAAGTTCATATATAAGCCCCAGGGAAGACTAAAATGGGTAAAAGATTAAAAGCTAAGCCAAAGGGCAAGCTAGCAACAGCATTGCTACGCCATCAATTTGCCAATTCTACAAAGGCACAAGCTACTAAAGTGACAAAACCAGAGAAAAAACTAGCGAAATCTGATAAAGTTAACCAAAAACTTCAATTATCCAATCCAAAGACCTTCGTCCCCTTTGAAGATGACTCAAAGATTCTTCTTGTTGGTGAAGGTGACTTCTCCTTCACGCTCAGTATAATCAAAGATCATCATATACCACCTACAAATATTATCGCTACTTCATATGATTCATTATCTGAAGTAAGTCTAAAATATCCACATTCATTTCCCCAAATCCATCAGCAATTAATTGAACTAGGTGTCACGATGCATTTCAAGATCGATGCTACAAGTCTTTTAAAGAGTATGAAATTGAAGAAAGGTGCCAATTTGGGTGTTACCCATGTCATGTTTAACTTCCCTCATACTGGTCGTGGTATTAAGGATCAAGATCGTAATATTCGTGATCATCAAATGCTGATATTGGGTTATTTTAAGTCATCATTGGAATTATTTAACTTACAGGCTACTTCACAAGCCAAATCTATGTCTGATCTAAATATCGCTTCTAAATCTGCTGCAGAACCGAAGATCATTCTTTCTGTGTTTGAAGGTGAGCCATACGATTCATGGTCTATTAAGGCACTTTCTAAGACTTTAGGTTTGAAAGTTGAAAGATCAGGCTCCTTTGATTGGGATATATTTCCTTCTTATTCTCACAGAAGAACAAACTCGGAACAAGATACAACTAAAAAGGCTAATGAGAGGAAAGCACGTATCTATGTGTTTGAAAAATTTAAAAAACCAGCAGGTAAAAGAAAGAAAGATGAAGATTCTGATGATGAATGAATGAATGCATGATTTACTACAGATTTTGATTATTTCATTAATTTTTCTTTTTGTAGCACTCAAGTAGGATACATGGTTACTAATTCGTCAAGACCAAATACCTCGCCACTAATAGGATCTTTAACTCCACTTTCAGATTTTAACAACATCAACTTCTTTCTATCAAAGACATTACCATCAGGGGTCATCACTGCATCATCAAACAAGTAACTGCGCACATTGTGGCCATATGGAACGTTTCCTGCCAATTCTGTGAATTCAATGGAACAAACTGGACATGTTGTTTTAGGTCCAAGTTTTGTTGATAATAATGTATTGAAATCTGCAGGTGTCTTTTGATGTTCACATGAGCGTGTCTTCAAAGATGATAACCCTAATGAAAGATAAATTAACAATGGATCCACAGGTGAGATTCCATGAAGTTTGTTATAAATATCCAAGAATAAATCTGAGATATAGGAATAACGGTCAGGGGATAATAGTCTAGAGTATTTGGTAAAGATTGGATTAGTTGGATCAGCAGCTGTTTTCTTTGCGAATATGAGTAGACCTGAAGCTAGTTGGACATCATGTATATTACCCAATTCTGACAAAGTTTTAAATTGTAAAATAGCGGTATTTAATTCATCAGCCTTTACAAATTCAATAAATTCTTGTAATTTAGCTTCAAATTCTAAATTCGATCTAATTTTTTTCAAGTATGATTTGTTATCCCCTATCCATTTCATCAATCCATCAAGTTTGCCTCTCTTGATTTCATTCGATATCTTGTTAGATACTAAGATCACATCCGTATCTATCAATTTCTCAAAACCAAGCTGTTTTAGTAATGTTTCACCTGCATTTTTTTCATTAGTGTTGTTCTTTAACAAGTAGTCAGCAATCAATAGATTTATCTCATCATGAAACCATGTTTTCTCATCAACTTTCAATTGACCCAATTTATCCACTCTAGCCTTTATCCTTTCTCTTAAATCACGTTCCGTGTCTACCTTAGCACGCATTTTCTTGTCAAAAGACTTCATATTTGCAATCATCCCTTTCAACACTTTCTTTTGTGATTCTTTATCGCCACTTTTCTTTAAATCATTCATTAGTTCATCCATCTTCTTAAATTGACGTTCTTCAAGTTTTTGCACAGTCTTGAAGTTTCGACGCATGGACTCGTAAGGAATCCTGAAATCATTAGAGTGTAGTTTAACGTGAGTGTTGATGTCCGGCATCGTTTGGTTCGTGTCTTGTCCAAGTTTAATTAAATAAGGGTTGTGGGTTTGATATCATTAACTTGTCTTTCACCCACTATGTGCTCCTACCGAATTGTAAAATCGAATCAGCTGGATTAACCATGGCTAAGGACTGAAGGGTGCTAAGAGACTAAATATAGGAATTGTCGCTCTTGGTAACTAGCCAAGTTCTCTAGGGATTTTCAAGCCTGACGACGATGAAAAGTTGAAACTTTTATTGGCAATTACATTTTAATTTTACGGTCTTCGGCTTTCGGAATTCGGATTTTAGTGTATATGTTCATCTACTAAAAGTTAAGTTTTAATTACTACAACTTCTATTATCTAATTCTAATCTATTTTAATTTGTTCATACTATCAACAGATATACACATCATCTAAGCTTTAGATTTAATAGCTTCTTCATAAACTGGATAATCGGTGTAACCTTCTTCAGTTGGAATATAGAAAGTGTCTCTATTGTATTCATTTAATTTGTTACCTTTCTCTAATCTATCAGGTAGATCTGGGTTAGAGATAAAGAATCTACCATAAGCGATCATAGTGTTACCTTTGTTAACATCTTCAGCGGTAATATCTGGATGAGTAGCATAGTCACCAGCTCTAATGACAACACCATTCCAAATTGAATAGATGTAATCGTTTGAAGCAGCAACAACACCTTCACCTTCAGGTAATCTTAAATCACTAACTCTTGGTTCCATTAAATGGATATAAGCTAATCTTTTACCATCTTGACCACGTTTTTCTAATTCACCAAAGACATAGGCAAATTGAGCTAATAAAGTTGGTTCATTAACACCAGACATTGAACCAAAGAAACCATATGGAGAGAATCTAATACCAACTTTTTCAGCACCAACGGCTTCAATTAGGGCATCAACGGCTTCCAAAGTGAAACGAGCACGATTTTCAATTGAACCACCGTATTCATCAGTTCTGTTATTTGAAGCTGGATCTAAAAATTGATTTAATAGATAACCATTTGCACTATGTAATTCAACACCATCGGCACCAGCTTTTAAAGAATTTTTAGCAGCATGAACATAATCTTTAATATGTTGTTTAATTTCATCTTTTGTTAAACCGACTAATGGATTTTTAGCTTCTTCAGCAGCTTTTTTAGATTCTTCATCCATATAAATATTTGAAGCACTAACAAATTTTAAACCGTCACGAGCAAGAGTTCCAGGAACTGATTGTCTACCTAAATTCCATAGTTGTTGAAATGAAAATGATTTATTATCATGAATTGCTTTATGAATTTTTGACCATTGTTGAACTTGTTCATCAGTCCAAATACCTGGAGCAGTATCATGACCACCTGCACCTGGTGAAATAAAAGTACCTTCAGTGATAATTAAAGTACCTTCACGTGATGAACGTTGTGAATAATATTTAGCCATAAAATCAACAGGAACATTTTGAATATTTCTTAAACGAGTTAATGGAGCAAGAACAACACGATGTTTAGCTTCAACTGGACCAACTTTAATTGGTTTAAATAAGTTAGTATCAGCTAAAGGTTTTGGTTCAAAAGTTTCTCTAAAAGTCATTGTTATAATTTACTGTTAATTAAGAAAGTGATAGAGAAAAAAATTTGTTAATTGCGAATGGTGCGTTTTTATAGTTGAATTTCAGAGAATTTCTAATGGATTATCGGTAATCAAATGCAATAGACCGAGGAACATAAAGTTGCATATTCAAAGGATAATTGCCCACATTTTTTGCGAATAGTGCTGACAAATTATCAAGGATAATAAAGGTTAAAAGTCTAATCGGCTTGTTACTGCCGTACATCCTTGGCGATATCATAATAGGTTGATCTTAATAATTACTATAACTATTAACCTGGTGATTTTTAAAGCCCTAAACTCCCTTAATGCCTAATTCCATTGAACACTTTTCTTTTGTAATATCCCTCTTTCGGAGAAGGTTCTAGAAAAAAGGATTGTAAGCATGGACTAAAGGGAACTTTCTAATCAGCTGTGGTACATAGTTACAACCATACATTAACTATATCTCCATCTGAAAAAGAAACAATACAAAAGATCATAAATTTTTTTTCTAAATAGAACACTGTTTCCTGCAGAAATCTCATCTCGTCGTAAATTTTTTCAGGTCCCATTCGAAATCGTGTGGTGGCAGTTTTTTTTTTTTTCTATTTTACAATTACAAATGAGAAAAAAGAAAAATGTCATTATTCACTATATACAAACTGGTAATGGATTTAGTCTTTTGAGAATTCTTCAGGAAGTTCAAACCCGACCCTATGTGCGGTCTTACGGATATTATCTTCCTGAGTCATTGTTAAACCTGGATTATAACGTTCAATTAATTCTTGGTAAGTACGTTGATATGATAAATAATTAGCTATATCATTGATATGTTGAATATTATGTTCAGTTTCTTTAGAAACTTGAAGACCTTCAATTAATTGTTTATTCACTTCGACTTCTGGATCAGCTGAATTTGTCTCTAATCTCTTGATCTCTTTATCTAATTCTGAAATTTTATCAATTTGATGTGTACGTAAAGCTTGAACTTTTTGATAACGTAGTAAAGCGATATTTTTCTTTAAATCAGTGGCGTTTTGAGCCTTAGTTGCCAGTTTAGTACTTATCAGCAATTGGTTATGTAGGTTCTTATATGCTTGTTTTAATGACATTGTATGGAGAGAATATGGGACTTTATAATTAGCTTTTGGCTTTTTGTCTGTCTATGAATTCGAATATATTTCACTTTTTTGGAAAACATCTTCGCGAAGGATTTACCCTGTCGTATCACAATTAGGTAATATAGAAATATCCAATTTATAAAACTCATTCGCGGAAAAAAAATTGATGTTTTTGTTTGTGTTTTTTTTTCTCCATAAGTCCGAAATCGGATCGAACTCGATTCGCGAAAACGGAAAATTCGCGAATTTTTATTGAATTTCTTGAAGCTCGGTCCCGAACTCTTGTGAATGATCACTTTGCAGTTAGAAATGCAAAAAAAAATCAAAAAGAGTTAATCTAACCACAAGTTATACTTTAGATTTCATAATTGTCACTACCACAATGCTAAGAAACACCTTAAGACAACAAAGACGTGCCTTTGCCACCATTAACGAAAACTTATTACCAAAGAAATACGGTGGTAAATATACTGTTACACTTTTACCAGGTGACGGTATCGGTAAAGAAATTACTGATTCTGTTGTTGAAATCTTTAAAGCTGAAAATTTACCAATTGAATGGGAAACTATTAACGTTCATGGTGATTCAACTGCTGGTGTTAAAGAAGCTGTTGAATCATTGAAAAGAAATAAAGTTGGTTTAAAAGGTATCTGGCATACTGAGGTCTCTCAATCTGGTCACGGTTCTTTAAATGTCGCTTTAAGAAAAGAATTAGATATCTATGCTTCATTAACTTTAATTAAAAACATTCCAGGTGTTAAAACTAGATTAAATGATATCGATTTGGTTTTAATTAGAGAAAATACTGAAGGTGAATATTCTGGTTTAGAACATGAATCTGTTCCAGGTGTTGTTGAATCATTAAAAATTATTACTGACAAGAAATCTGCAAGAATTGCCAAATTTGCTTTTGATTTTGCTAAAAAGAATGGTAGAAAAGAAGTTACTGCTGTTCATAAAGCTAATATTATGAAATTAGCTGATGGTTTATTCCGTCAAACTGTTAAAACTATTGGTGCTGAACAATATCCAGATATTTCTGTTAAAGATATCATTGTTGATAACGCTTCAATGCAAGCCGTTTCTAACCCACAACAATTTGACGTTTTAGTTACTCCAAACTTATACGGTGCTATCTTATCAAACATTGGTACTGCTTTAGTCGGTGGTCCAGGTTTAGTCCCAGGTGCCAATTATGGTCGTGAATACGCTGTCTTTGAACCAGGTTCAAGACACGTCGGTTTAGACATCGAAGGTAAAGGTGTTGCTAACCCAACTGCTATGATCTTATCTTCTGCTCTATTATTAAGACATTTAGGTCTAGATGAATCCGCTGATAGAATCTCAAACGCTGTTTACGATGTCATCAAAGAAGGTAAATCCACTACCAAAGATATTGGTGGTTCTGCTTCAACCCAAGAATTCACCAGTGCTGTCATTAAAACTTTACAAAAATAGATTATGATTGTTTAATGTTTAAATATTTAGAGGGAAGAAAAGAATGATTTATTATGAAAAAGGAAAAATCGATAATTAATTCGAGATCATGTATCTGATTTGACCATATTGTAGATACATTTGAGTATTAAGATAAGAGCAGAATTTTCTATACCTCCGTCCCTTTGAGCTGAACTAATTGCAAATATTCTTGTCATTTTAATTAACCAGGGTTTTATTTAACCGGGGTATTCTATCACTACGGCACTCAAGATAGTAGATTCCCTGACAGAACTCTCTTTGTATAGATAAGAAACTTTCATCGTGTCATTTGCATGTTGATGTTACGTCTTTTCTTCTCATTACAATTATTAATCCTTCATAGGTAGAAATGCACTCAATTGAGATAAATAACTCAGGACCTTTAAACATCATGAAAAAAAATCCACGCTGGATCCTTTACGCTCGAGTTTTGACTAAGTTCTGCTCTAGCCACATCAATTCAGATAGTATGCATATTCATACTTTTCTGACACGTTTAAGTCTTATAAAAGAGAACCCCAAAGTAAAAGTTTCAGAACTTCCCAAGTTCCCACCTGAAATTAACGAATTAATCATTAATCATATCCCCTTTGATCATAAATAATCCCAGATCAGAAAACTTTATGGAGTTTTCAATACAATCAACTACTTAAAGCCTTTAATCGCTAAGAAAATTGCCGTATTTGTTACTATTCGATCTATCGATGACAATTTGGCCTTTTATCAACTGGATAAATTCACTCAATTATTACAAGCTACAGATTCATTTTTCGTTGTCACCACATTAAAAGAAGGAGAAACCATTTTATATGATTCTAAACGTTTCACGAACTTTGGTAAGCGGCAGTTAGTTCAATATGTGAAGCGTGATCTGCCTAAGAATTACAATCCAGAAAAGACTCTTTACTTTTACGGTGATGAAGCTGTCCCTGGTACCACACCTATAGACCCCACTACCTTCGATGTCATTAGAAGAAGATTTCCAAGAACTCAAGTTATCCGTGAAGATATAATCCGAGTGGTATGACATTTTGATCCAGTGATGTATGCAGAGAAACAAGCCAAAAGGGTACGAAAAGAAAGTGAAAGGACTGCAAAACTTCAAAAAAAAGCATTGCAAAAAGCATTGCAAAAAGCAGCTAAGGAGGAAACTGAAATCAAAGGAATGAAGTCTAGGATCAAATATATAGCATCAGTGGAATTTTCAGATTTAGATTACAAGAGCTCCACTTCGGTGCTACAATAGTACACTACATGAAATTAATTGTACTTTATAGCTCACAACTTTTTCATTTTCACATTAACTCAGATCCATTGATCAAAGTCATATTGTAGTTCGATTTCTGTTTAGCTCTATGACAATTCCCAGCTGTTCAAATCATGACACGAGTCTAATTTGGTATCTTTTGTACATTGTAGCTCGCTCACTCACGCCCAAGCTTTGAAATAGCAGGAAAATCGACATGTACTAGTCGAGCCATGCGTTGCCAAAGAGCTGTAATCCGAGGATCAGCAAGAGCTTATAGTGGGAAATATACCTCCTCCCCCTTCTCTCTTTTCCAATCTGCATCTTCTTGATGACTGATTAGTGTATTCGGAGAATTATAGTATTTTTCGTTACCACGGTTGTTGTGTCACCTTCGGTAACAAGTCAAAGTTTTGAGGATTCTTTCAATTATGATTTTAAAATTCCAAAGTTAAGGTATCCATAAGGCATGATGATAGCTTCTTAAAAGAATGGTAATCAGTATAACGTGACCGGTATTCACGAAGCTCACTATACTCATATGTCAAATTTAATGTAGTAAACTGCACAGTTTTCAAACTCTCTTCTGAAGCTTAGATTGAGATACGAAATGTCTAAGCTATAAGACAGAGAACTATGCGGAACGCCAATTCCTTGTATAGCCGCAACAAAGTGATTCGAGAAGCGGTTGTCGCTGTCCTTTGTAGGCAAAGTTATTATTTGAAGTGTCGCTACTGTGAGATGAGTTAATGTTTTATGAAGATACGAGGTTTAATGTTGCTAGAAATACAGGAAAACCACGAATATCAAAGCGAAATCAGGCCAATTTATTGAATCATAATCTAATCTTGTCTGAAACCGACAACTTTTTTCGGTCTATATGGCTCCTCTAAGTATTTGATTTCATCTTCTGTCAATTTAAATTGAGTGGCAGCTAAAGCTTCATCAACTCTTTGTTCAGAGTTCAAACCGACAATAGGATATGCACCTTTACTCAATACCCATGCAGTAGAGACAATAGCTTGAGAAACACCTCTCTTTCTAGCAATTTCCTCGACTCTGTCAATGATAATTTTGTCTTCTTTAGAGAGGGTATCCAAACCCAAGTTTTTAAATTGTGGATCAGACTTATGTCTATCAGAAGTTTCCGAGGCTGGCCTAGTTAGGACTCCACGAGCATTTGGAGACCATGGAATGATACCAACACCTTGTTTTTTAGCAAACGGGATGGTCTCTCTTTCTTCTTCACGGTATAACAAATTGTAAAAGTTTTGAACAACAACAAATTTGTGGAAATTGTGCTTATCAGCTAAGAATTGTAATTCAGCAAATTCAGTGGCACGCATAGATGAAGCACCAATGTATCTGGCTAGTCCTTTATCAACAACATCGTTTAAAGCCTTAACAATTTCATATGGTTCAGTTTCGTTGTCTAACCTGTGAATTTGTAAAACGTCGATGTAGGTACCAAGTCTTCTAACTGAGTTCTCAGCACCATCAAATATATGTTTCCTTGACAAGCCTTTGGAGTTGACCAGATCAACATCTTTGACATTAGCTCCACGACCACCGTGTCTTAAATCTAGGTCTTCGTCAACTGGGTTGAACACTTTAGTCAAAATAACAACCTTATCCCTCTTGATATTAAACTTCTTTAAGAATTTACCCAAGATGACTTCGGAGTAACCATTGGAGTAGACATCTGCAGTATCATAGGTTCTAATACCCAGGTCATAGGCCTTCTTTAAAATGGCAAAGATTTTGTCTTCGTCGTCTTCAACCCATTCAGCCCATGATTTCTTACCGTAGGACATAAACCCCACAATGATCTTGGAGATTTTTAGACCTGAGTTACCTAGTCTGGTCCATTCAATGACCTGATCTGACATCTCTTAGTTGTAATTGGTGATTAATTTGTGAAATTGAGGAAGGATGTCTTGGAATGGATAAACTTGGGATAACACACTTTTTTATACGTGGAGGTTGAGTGTCTAAATTGTGGCTATTTCTCCGAAAGAGGAAAAACTGACAATTATGTGAATTAAGTGGAAATTACAAGCATGAAGTGCTCTCTCGATAACTGGAAAAGGACCAGAAAGATTTAAATATGAGATCTTCGCCATGGTTAGAGAATCTTTTCAGTTGATACTCAATTGGGCCCATAATGATATCTGGAGTGAGAATCCTCGGCCGAGGCATAGACATATCGAACGAGTTCGCGATCAGATAGAGCTGATTTATAGTTACTACTACAAGTGTCGTGATTTATATGCTGATGGGTGGTCTCATAACAATAGGTTCTATTCAACTCTATTTACAGGTGGTAATGATATCATGAGACTCATTTTGGCTGGTTCTTAGTTTTCAAAATAGCCTCGTTAGGCAATTTTTTGAAGATAGCTACAAACCCACCACCGACAACTCTTGAACCAACTCTTGGTCTGCAAACAACACCTTCTTCACCAGATTTTCTTATTTCTGTGTAGCGTAAATCCCAATCTTGTAGACCACCACCTGCGCCTGGCACTAGTTGAATGGTTCTGACGTGTGTAAGCTTAATCTGACCTTGTGATTGTTTGACGGTCTTTAGAACATCGGCTAACTGAGTGATGGAAGGACTGAAAAGAATAAATGGGGCGTCCTGTCTAAGTGCTTCTGAAATGGTTTGTATGTTTGAAGTCAAATCAGCCATGTCTAAGAAAGCACCACTTAAAAACTCTTTTTTATCCTGATTTGAAGCATCCTCGTCGAACTTCTCCAATTTTCTCCAAGGCTCAGCATTCTCTACTAACCATTCAGTTGGACTTTTAGCAATATGAAACTCAACATCGTTAGCATATATGCCTCTTCTGAACCCTGCCAGATTTTTGGAACCACGAATGGAGTGTGCTTGATTATTATCGATAGAGTGTAAAATGGCACCTTTAATACCATGGGTTTTGAAGTAAGCGTTACCAGAATGAATACGTTGACAGATAGCAAGTGTTAAAGATCCGTGTCCTGTACCTGCTTCTAGGAATTGCAATGGGGATTCCTTTAATTGACCGTCTTCTGTAAGCTCTGGGTAATCAATATGGAGATCTGCTAAAGTAACAATTGAAGCAGCATCAAAAGTGTAAATCGGCTGAGCAGCTCTCTTAGAAAGATTCACATAGTCTTCAGTGGATGCCTGAGTGGCGATGTAGGAGTCACCTTTGGAAGATTTCACAATGCTACGTGATTTAGATCCGATGATGGAGTCATGTAGGACAAAATCACTACTTATATTGATTTTACTGCCTTCTTCCAAGGGCAAGGTCATCCAATAGCGATCACCTCGTGTAACAGACCGAAGAATAACCGAGTCCCCAGCGGCAAAACGGGATATGTAACGTCTAAAAGTGAGCATGTTTTGAGATTTTGTGTCAAACGTAGTAATATAAAGAGATGAGTTTGAATTTTTTTTTTCTTCTTCACCAGATCCAGAGAATTATTAGGACCACCAACAATAAACATCAGAATAGACGAAACACTAAGGCGAAAACCCATATGTCCAACCTTGTTGTCGACATCAATGACCTCCAGAAACATCACAAACCAAACCACTTAACCAAAGTCAGAATCTTAGGCACAGTTTTCCGTTATGATGCTATAGAGAGACATATACTGATAAAGTCCATTTCATTGTTATCGAACTCTCCTGACACGGTCAAACTGATCCTTGATGAGGATATAACCCAATTGGAGAACCCAGAATTGGTATACCAAGGGACCCTTGTTGATTGTTACGGATTGTACGATGGCGTTAACGTGACGTTGTTATCCATTAGGGTGCTTAGAGAGCTATGTACTGAAGGGAGAGAGCTCTTTAAAAAAGTTGGATCTTTGAAAAATGATCCTTTATGATTAATTTACAAGAATTTCAAAAAGTGAACTTAAATCGTTTCTATAGAGCGGTGTTTAGTGACCAACAACGACTCTTGGTTTATATAACTCCTCCAAATAAACGATTTCATCGTTGGTCAATTTGAATTTTGTAGCTTGAATAGCTTCTTCAACTCTTGCACCAGACGTTAAACCAATGATTGGGGTAGCACCTTTACTTAAGACCCAAGCAGAAGAAACAATAGCCATAGAAGTATTTCTCTTTTTAGCAATCTCTTCAACTCTTGAAATTATGGAAATATCAGCCTCTGTTAATGAGTCTAAACCTAATGATTGAAAAGTTGGATCTGTTTTGATTCTATCAGTTGATTTATCTGCAGCTCTTGTTAATAAACCTCTAGCATTTGGTGACCAAGGTAATAAACCAACGTTATGTTTGTTACAAAATGGGATCATTTCACGTTCCTCTTCACGGTACAACAAATTATAATAATTTTGCATCGAGATAAACTTATGCCATCCATGTTTCTCAGCAACAAATTGTAATTCAGCAAACTCAGTGGCACGCATAGAAGAGGCACCGATGTATCTTGCTTGACCATTTTCCACAATGGTGTTCAAAGTACGCATGATCTCAATTGGAGTAGTCTCTTTATCCAATCTATGAATTTGGAAAACATCGATGTAAGTACCCAATCTTTTAATAGATCCTTCGACAGCATCTAGCAAATGTTTACGTGATAAACCTTTAGAATTGATCAAATCAATGGCATTGACATCGATAGGACCTGCATGTCGTATATCTAAATCTTCATCAATTGGGAAGAAGGCCTTTGTTAAAATGACAACTTTATCTCTCTTTATGTTATATTTAGTGAGGAATTTACCTAAGATAACTTCTGAATAACCATTAGAGTAGAAGTCAGCAGTATCATAAGTTCTCAAACCGGCATCATAAGCTGTCTTTAAGACCTTGAATATCTTTTCTTCATCATCTTCAACCCAATCAGCCCAAGTTTTTTTACCATAAGACATGAATCCAATCAAAACCTTGGAGATCTTTAGACCTGAATCACCCAATCTTTGCCATTCAACAGTGTCTGGCATTTTGTAGTACAGCGTGAATTGACAGAAAGTTAATTGAACCTTTATTGAGGGACAGGTGTACGATAAGTGTATTTTTCTTTGCCGTCATTTACCCGAGACAAGATCGCTTAAGAAACGCAAATATGAATCATTTAAACATGGTCTCATGGTTGGAATATCTTTACTTTCTTCTGTATTACACCGATGTCCAACGTTAGATGAGCTAAGCCTATGTTGTGTTTGGAACCCATATAGGTTAAAAGTAATTGAGAGTTTGTTCTATAACAAGGCAAAAATCAGATCAGACCCAATTACATGTCAGGCAAGATAACACCGATGTTAAGCGGAATCCGTATCCAGTAGCTCTATGATATCACTAAATGGTATCAAACTCACACCTTATGTAACTATAGGCTTTCCCCAATAGTCTCTCTTAAGTTAAAATCTTCAAGTTATGTGCCCTGACTCTAGGAGGCACAACCACCTTTTCACAAATTTTACAACAACAAGAAATAAGCGGTTTTAGCTCAGTTGGGAGAGCGTCAGACTGAAGATCTGAAGGTCCTGTGTTCGATCCACAGAAATCGCATTCGCTTATTTTTTTTTTGTCTTTTTTTATATTTACTCCTACAAATCAAACAAGAAAAATTATGGGGAGGTAAGTGATTTAACGTTACATTTCTTTTACATTGGTAAGGTCTCCCATCTACGTCACTTTTAGTACCAATTCCATTGTACACCATCTTCTCACACGGAGACTACTCGAACTGAACGTTACAACGATAGTTCAGCTACATTCTCTTTGCGACTTATCTCCAGTATTGAAGATGTAAGATAGCTTCATAAGGAAGTGTATACATGGCACCAATGTAAGAGACATACCAACGATTGGGTGTATAGAGAGATTTCATGGATATTTACATAATTATATCTTAAGTCTATAGTACATATATTAGTTACTTTGAAAGGATTTTTCACTTCTATGTTTTGTTCTCTAACTAATGCATTGGGACATTATATAACTTTTGTAAGTATTTTATACGTAATAAACCTTATATTTCAGTAGCAGGAGTAACAGAAGGATCAACAGAAGGAGCTGGGGCAGGAGTTTCTGATTCTTTAACAGTTTCATCAATTATCCCTGATTCTTCTTTAATAGTTTCATCAATTGATTCTTCTTTTGGTTCTTCATATCCAAACCCCCATCTTTCATCAACTTCAACTTTTAAATTAAACCAGTGTTCAACAAATTCAGATATTCTATTTTTCAATTTTTTTAAATCTTTAGCTTCTAATTCAGGTTTCTTTAATGAATCAATTAAAACTTTATTTAATGAATAATGTTTTAATAATGATATTGGTAAATTTTCAAAAGAATCTAAATTATCAAGTATACTAATTAAATTCTTAGATTCTTTTGAATCAATGATAGAATCTTTAGGTGTTAATAAAATTGATTGGAATTGTAATCTTGCTTTTTTAATTATTGGAGTTTTTTTCTTTAAATCATCCAAAATTTCTTTTGAATTTGGAATATCTATAGCTACAATTTCATCTTGATTATTTTCCATTTCCCAATCTTCATCACTTGAACTTAAATCATCTTCAGATTCTTCATCTTCTTGTTCATATTCATCAATTTTTTTCTTACCACGATTTTTAATTTTTGATGTTTGTTTTGATTGACGTTTTATAGGTTTTCTACCACTTGATTTTCTTCTTTTTTTAGTATCTTTAATTAATTCTTCTTCATCATCATCATCATCATCATCATCATCATCATCATCATCATCAACAATTTCATCAATTTCTTCATCATCATCATCAATCATCTCTTCATCATCAATAAAATCTTCATCACCAGCTTCATTATCTACAGCAGTTGGTTTACCATCAGAACCATAAATAATAAATTCATCAAGATCAGGAGGATTTAATGCCATTTCATAAGCTTGTTTTATAGTTTTACTCTTTTTTGAATTTAAAGCTAATTTAATTTGTTCATTTGTTAAAATTGAAATATCTTTTATAGTTGCCCACATAAAATTATCATCTTTTAAGAACCTTACACACCATAACCTTGAATCAATTTCTTCAATTTTTTTATTAATTGATCTCCTTTTTGAACGACCACGAGGAGTTGATACAACATTTGATTTTTTTGGTTTTGATTTTAAAATTGGTTCAGGGATTAAATCAAAAGGTATAACAATTGCAGGCCATGGTGGGAAACTTTTTAATTTTGCAAGTACAATTGTTCCTGGTGGGAATTCTCCATATTCTTCAGATGGGGTATTATGAACATCAGTTGAAGCAGGAGTAACAGGGGCAGGTGTAGTATTTGGAGTATCTATTGGAGTTTCTAAATCAGCAGAATCGATTGACATTTTATTCTTTATTTATATTTTGTTTACAATTTAAATTTACGTGTATTAATTTAGTTGAATTTTTAAATATTGACAAGCGCGAATTTTAGTTGATTTATTGTATCAATGTTATAGATCATAATAAATGAGTTTATGAGAGAATGGAAATCAAGTAATAACGAATTGATCAATGAAGTTATCATCATTGGCAGGAAATTAGATATTCACAGGATCAATAATTAAAAGCCAAGTTAATCAGTCCTGTTAAACTCTTGAAGCTATTAATTGATCATTACCAAGATCTAATCAAACTTTCACAATTATAATGATTACTTTCCACTCCAAGAGACAATATAGATGAATAGTGGAAACAACTAATCATTGAGTAAGAAACAACACTTACTTAGAAGTCTTTAATAATAGATTTAATATATAAATCGTATTAAATAGATCATATATTACATAATCACCATTTACGAGAGGAAAAATAGAGATTACATAATCGTGACGTAATCGTTCTTCTCTTTCAAAACATTCGGTAAATTCGCTGTCGTTTTTTAATTGTCAATTTTCGCAACTTGTCCCAAAATGGGAAACTTTCTTTTTTTTAATAATAAGCAAATAAATAACGGACATTTCATCCCGGAAATGGTTCGCACCATTACCCAATTTAGATTAAAATGACGCACAGGAAATTCCAAATATGGAAACTTGTGCTTATCAAGGGAGCCAATAATTAAATTTAAGAAAGTTTTTTAAAAAGCTTGAAAAATTTCTTTCCTTCTCTTCTTTTATTTTCCCCTGTGTTATTATCATAATTATATAAGTTAGTGAATAATTGTTATTAAATTTAACGAATTGATTATTAACATAATTTAGAAAATGCTTCCAGCCGGTGTTATCTTAGTTTTCGTTTTATTGTTTTTAGTTGGTATGTAATCCAAGACTTTTTCACAATGAAGGGATGGTTGCCGTATTGACATGCATTAAATTTGTTATTGTTTTCCATTTAAACATTTGATAATTTGATTACATTTAATCAATTGAATCCTAGTTTCAATTCGATTGTCTTTACTTATGGTTTTTATCATGGATTTTATTATGGCTGTCCCCATTTCTCATTGAATTTAAAAAGATTATTTACTAACAAATTTAGCTGTTGCCGTTATCGGTTCAGTCGCTTACAAGAAAATTTCCAGTAGAAAGAAGACTTTACAAGAATTTTAAATTGATTTATTAAAACAAATAAAACTTATTGCATAGTTATTACCAAAATATGGTGTACAATTAATAAGTACTTTTATAACTATTACCATTAGATTTTTAATCATTTTTGACATTTTCTTACGGTAAAGACATAAAATTTGAAAATTGATAATTCTTTATTAATTCAATTATTTGTCTAATTTTCACAGTTGTCTTTGTTTTTGTTTTTAGAGATATTCTTTCATTTAATACCAAGGGGTTATATTAAACCTCCTTATTTTTTTAATATTTAATTTAATTCATGTAGATACAGATGTGATTAATCTATTAATGATTAATCTATTACGTTAAAGATTATTAAACTAAAATTATAGATCAAACTTCCTATTTTACCATAATCTTAATATAAAGTCTTAATTCGTCGAGTTTTAATAACGCAAATTGATTAAAATGGTTACCTTGGCAACTAAATTTACGTTAAAGACAACAACTTTTTGTTTTAACGAAAACAACCAAAAAAAGCGAAAACTCAACGAAAATAACGAAAATATCTGAAAACCAACCGAAAACCCCATAAGAAAACCGAAAATTATTACGAAAATCACTAACGAAATTATTAACGAAACTTTTATCGGGCCGAGATGAGAACTTTTTAATTTTAAATTTCTTCATGTTTTTTTTTTTTTTCCATTGTAACCGACAACTGTCATTTTTATCCAAAAGAGGAAATTCTGCCATTGCTAAGTTAGGTAAAAACTGCCCAATTGGGAAATTTGCGCGAATGAATTTTTTAACCAAATTGAATGGTTTTTACCTAAAGAAAACAAAAAATTTTAATGAAAAAAAACAAGTTATCCCAATCAAGGAATATTGCGATAAATATCAATAAATTACAATAAAGAGTAAGTTAATATAAATTGATTAATAAGAAAGTAATTATAATTGATACAATTCTTTAACTATTAATTTATTATGTTATTTAAATCAATTTTAATGAACCTTTAAAATGGAAGTTTTAAAAGTTTTATTGTTTTAATTGTTTTCAATGGACTACCTAAACAAGACAACTACTACTTTGGGAAGACAAACATACTTGACACAAAATTTTTGTGGAGAAGTAATATAAAAAGTTAATGATTAATAGTTAAAGATAATTTATAAACTTATTGAATGGTATTAAATGATTAAGTTTAAAAAATCATTACCCCTTGTTACTTTTCTTTTTTAACCCTTTTTTTCATAGATTTTAACTAACAATTAATTAGTGTCAAATATAACTGATCCAAAATTAGAAAATAATGAAGATTTAGTTGAAAATTCTTCAAGTTTACAAACTGGTAATAATTCAACAAATGTTAATGATGATATTGATGATGATGAAGAAAAATCTTCAAATGTTAGAGAAAGAAGAAAAATTGAAATTAGATTTATTCAAGATAAATCTCGTCGTCATATTACTTTTTCCAAAAGAAAAGCAGGTATTATGAAAAAAGCTTATGAATTATCAGTTTTAACTGGTACTCAAGTATTATTATTAGTTGTTTCTGAAACTGGTTTAGTTTATACTTTTACAACACCAAAATTACAACCTTTAGTTACAAAACCTGAAGGTAAAAATTTAATTCAAGCATGTTTAAATGCTCCAGAAGAATCTGGTGAAGATGAAGAAGTTTCAACTCCAACTTCAACTCAACAAAATCAACAACAAATACAACAATCATCAAATTCAAATCAAACTCAACCTTCTCAACAACAACAACAACAACAAGCTAATCAACAAGCTCCAGCTGGTCCTGGTTCTTATCCACAACAACCAGGTTTACAAAATTTACAACCAAATTCAGGTTATTTAGCTGAACAAGCTGCAGTTTATCAAACTTATTTTGGTGGTATTAATAATCAACAAGGTCAATATTAAATTGATTTTAATTTAAAACAATTTATTAATATCCAAGTTTAGTCTTTTATTTTTTTTTATTTTTCTATTATACTTCTGGTTATACTTTGTGTGCTTTAATGAATAAATTTTATTGATATTTCAATTGAATTATTCAGGTTTAACTTTTTGGTTTTTATTCTTATTTTTATACTCGTCTTATGAATTTTAATTTTATTGATTTATGCTTTAATTGTAGTTTTATACAGTTATTATGTTATTATATTTGTATATGTAAACTTAAATCTATTATAGCTGGTTGATTTAAGATCATCAATTGATTGAAAATAATAGATTAAAGACATATACTTTATCAATATTCCTGCCTTGGTATATTGCAATAGTTTGGAGATTATATTAACAAACTAAGATCTAGAGTCAGGTTTAGTAATGTACATAAAATATCTTGGCTATCCGTGTGGCAAAGAACTTACGATAACAATTTTTATACATTAAAATCTTGTGGAATTAAACCTACAAACCTACAATTAAATAATCAAACCTACAATAAAACAAAGTCTAAAATTGCCAACCACAAATTAAACAACCACAAAACACACTGATTATTCATTCTTTATACTGACTTTATCAATATTTAATAAATCTTAATACAAAGAATTAGCAATAAAAATAAGAAATGTAACATTTGCATGAAAATTATTTTAGTAATGACGTCATAAATTTTGTGTCATACAAACAGGACCCTTTTAAGCAAAAGTTTATATAAACCTGAATTTCCTTAATTTTATAGTCTTTCCATAGATATAATACACCAATTGGCATAAAATGAATTTAAAGAAATTTTTATTCCCACTTATTCCTGTGTTATGCAGTATATTATCATTAATCTTTGTTGCTGTATTACTTTTCCAAACTCCTGCAAAAGGTAATAGATATAGTTTACAATTAGATTTTACAAATGCAAATTTTAATGAATTATATCGTTTTGAACCATCAAGAGATATTGAAAGAAATGAAACTAATATAGAAAATTTTTATAAAATTGGTTTATGGGGTTTTAAAAGTGGTGAATCAAGTAATAAGATGAATGGTAGATCAAAAACTGTTCAAAATTATAGATTTGATTTTGATTATATCCTAGCAACAAGTTATAAATTTGAAAATAAACAAGATGATGAATCAATGATAGTTGGTGGTAATAATACTTCAAAAATTAATTCCCTATCAAAAAATCATGATAAAAGTTGGAATGGTATCTATGGTGGGTTCATTATGTCAGTTTTCCAATTATTTTTCCTAATTATTACCATTATAGTTCAATTTTCAGCAAGATTTTTAATAACTTTTGGATTTGTTAGTTTAACTTTGGGTTTAACAATTGGTCAATTTATCTTATTATTAATTGGTTCAATTTATACAAAGAGAAATATTGATGATTTATATGATAAGTTGAAAACAAGACAATCAATTTTAGGTATTGTTCCAAAGAAAGGTTCAGTAAGTCTTGGTTGGGCTTCAATGGTTTTCTCATTATTTACAATTATTGGTTTATTAGTTTGGTTTGTCTATATCCTAGTTGAATCTATAAAAGAAAAAAAAAGAAATAAAGAGAACAGTAAAGAATATTACTTAGAAACTACTTCTCAATAATTTAAACTGATGTTCCCTACTCATCTATCAAGAGAGTACCATGGTTAATTAATATATGATTTAGTAACTGGAGAGAACAGTTAAAATCACTAAAATCAAACACTCACTACATACAAATCAATGATCTAAGTAATAAACTATAAGCAATGTAATTCAATTGTAGCCGTACCGTTAACTCTAATCACTGGTATTAAAATATCTATTTCTTATCTAAAGCAGCTATAGAATTTAACATCATTCTTACTTCAATACCATCTTTTTCAATAATATTATAACCAACATTATCAAATCTTGAAGTTTCAATAACGGATTTCCTTACAGATTTTTTAATTTGTTCTTTATAATTGAAAAGACTCTTTGCCACAGGACCACCTCTCAATATAGTTTGTTTAAAATTATTTTCAAATTTTTTAGCAATATCTCTCCAAAAAATTGAAACCATATTTGAATATTCTAGTGATTGTAATACTTCATCTAATAACGTGGTATTATCTATTGATATCTCTGATAAGACTTGTGCTATTATATTAATAAATCTACCTTTTTTAGAAACATCATCTAGTGTAGTATCAATGTTTCTTGGTGAATTCAATACACGTGTAAGATTATTAACCGATATAATTGAATTGTTATTAATGAATGTCTTGATATATTCATAAACTTTCTCGGGATCTAAATTGTATAATGATTTAAAATATGCTTCAATTTCTATATGTTCATAGTTTTTTAAAGTGATTTCATTAATTTTTCTCAGATTTGTTAGAATGATCTCTATTAATTTCAAGTTTTTAGTATGTGTCACTGATTCATAGTCTCTAATTATCTTCAAACTTTTTAAATTTGGATTTTGTGAAAGATGTGATTGTAATTGTGATTCAAGATTTGATATTTTTAAAATTGTATTATATGATAATTTATCATTAATTTGAATTTCTTCAATTTGTTGAACCAAATATAAAAAATATGTTACACCTCTTAACAAGAATGAAGTTGTATGTAATTTTTTCAATGCATCTTGAATGTTTAATGCTTCATTATATGGTTTTAAAATATCTTTATCAAGTCTTTGATATGATGATTGAATATTTTCAATTGGTTTACTCAATTTTTGATATTCTTTCTTTGTAAATTGATCATTCTTAATTTCATTAATTATTTGATCATAATTATCATTACTAATTTTATCAATTTGTAAATTAATATTATTAATATCAAAATTTAAACGTTTAATTGAAGTTGATAAATCAAGTTCTTGATTTATATTTGAATTTGTAGCTAATAATAAATCATTGGCAAAGCTCACAGAGTTGAAACTAGAATCAAGTAAGTACTCATAATCTTCATTATCATCGGCCATAGTGAATTGGTGTATGAGGGGAACAGTTGATAATGAGTTAGTTGTATGTTTATGTCTATATAAAGTCTCGGGTTATATTTCTTTCGAGACGTTGATTACGTCAGCGATTCTGATTGATATCGAGTGGCCGAACCAGGAATACACCGATTTTTTTTTTTTTTTAAAGCTCATCGCTTAAGAAATTCTATAATCATAATCCATTAATAACTTCATACAATGTCTTTCTCTTTTGGCTTTACACAGGACAATTTCAGTGATGATGAATTAGTGGATAATGAATTTACTGGTACCATTTTACCAAAAGAGACTAAAGATTTACAAATAAATCCATTAGACGTTAAAAATGAAAATGTTAATCCAGCAACGATAGAAAATTTAAATTCATTAATAGAATCATTAATCAACGTTAGATTAACTTTTAGTACATTAAATACAAATTTGGGACAAAAAGTTTATAGAAGAGAATTATTTGATGTTAAACATCAATTAATGAGTGAAGATAATCAAGATAATGATTTAGAATTTGATATATTATTAGGTACAAATGAAAGTGATTTACAAAAAAATGTTTATGAAGGTGGTTTAAAAAGTTGGGAATGTTCTATTGATACAGTTGATAAACTATCAAGTTTATCAAATGATCAATTGTTTAATAAAGGTGGTTCATTTATTGAATTAGGTTGTGGTACTTCATTACCTTCAACATATATTTTACAAAGATTCTTGAATTCAAAAGCTGAAAAATTATCATTAAATTTAACAGATTATAATAAATCAGTTTTAAGATTAGTGACAATTCCAAATCTTATAATTACTTGGGCATTAACTACACTTACTTCAGAAGAATTATTTTCGCTACAAAAAGATAACGATGAAAATATTCCAATTATTGAAGATGAATTACAATTATCAAGTGCATTATTAACAAACTTTCAAAATGAACTAAAGCAAAGAAATATTGAAATTAATCTAATATCAGGTGCTTGGGGTAAAGATTTTTTAAATTTAATTCATAAAGATTTAAATTTAAAAGAATTCCATTATATAATCTCCTCAGAGACAATATATTCACCAGAGACATTACCAATAATTAGTGAATTATTAATTGAATTATTAGAAAATTCAAAAGGTTCAAATGCAATTGCCCTTATTGCTGCTAAAGATATTTATTTTGGTGTTGGTGGATCAGTTGTTGAATTTGAAAACTATTTAACAAAGAGAATTTCTCAAGGAGCTAATATCCAATTTAACACTGAAAAGATCAATTCCGGTTTGAAAAGATCAATAGTCATTATTCAGTAATCATTGACAATTGTCTTCCTATTGTAGTTAATTAAATCTAGTTGTAGTTAATTATATACTTATGCGTTAGTGCCCTGACCACTTAATTAAATTTTTCGCGGGAGAAACCAACCAAAATCACGTGACCTTCAGCGAATTAAAAACGTTTAAATTTTTTTCTTCTTTTCAGTGGGAAGAAAATATCGAAAGTTTTCATAAAAATTGGAAAAATGGTTATAGGAAAAAAAAAAATACCTTTAATTATTCTTTAATTCTTTAATTTAGTAACGATAAAAAATGTTAAGACAATCAGCTAGATCTGCTATTAGAGCTATTCCACAAACTAGATTTGCTTCTACACACGCCGTTTCTAACGCTTCTATTGTGGAAATTGAAAAAAGATGGGAAGATTTACCAGCTGCTGATCAACAAGAAATTGTTTCAGCTTTATCAACTCGTCAACAAGGTCCATGGAATGAATTAACTTTAGCTGAAAAGAAAGCTGCTTGGTATATTTCTTATGGTTCTTGGGGTCCAAGAAGACCTGTTCATCCAAAGGGTGAAGCTGGTAAAATTGCTACTGGTGTCTTTGCTGGTCTAGGTATCTCATTAGCTATCTTTTTAACAATTAGAGCAAATGCTCCAGAACCACCAAAGACTATGACCCACGAATGGCAAGAACAATCTGATGAATACTTGAAATCAAAGAATGCTAACCCATGGTCAACATACTCTCAAATTCAAAGCAAATAAGTTTCATTAGATTATTAGTTTTACCTTCATCCCTAATTCATATTTACTCATAGTTTTTATCATCTACAAACCATCAATTAACGTTTTTAACGATTTAATCCCCATCAAATCACACATTCCTAAAAGAAAAAGAAGAAGAGATTTTTATATTCAGCTGAAATGAGAAGAAGAAACAGCTTAGAGATTACAGATTTTATTTGATATTATTTATTATATTGGTGTTACATTAAGTGTTTTTTTTTTTGGAAAGTTTTTTTTTTTGATTTCCTTTATATCAGTTCTATTTAACATTGAATTGATAATGAATTTGGAATTATTGTAGTTGTAAATTGATATTAACTTAGTTGTAAAGTTTGTTTGTTGTGGCAAATAGTTCGGGGTTTGAAACTTAGTAGAGCGTGGGCGTACCAATTTCAAGAAAAAAAGTTGTCTTTAAGTATAACAATTAATTATAAACAATTGTTTTTATCGCATCCCATATAATATTAGCCGCTATTGCAACCATTGGTACAAACTACATTGTTGTTATGAGTGGGAACGGGATTTCAAAAGAGAATTCACCAGCGCCACAAACGACTAAAGACCTTTTAGCTAAGATATCAAAAGAGAAACTTAATGTATCTGAAACTTCATTAACGACTGAAGTTAAAGAACCATCAATGGTCGAGACTATCAAAGATACAAATGAACCAACGAATACAATTGATAAGAAACAGGAATCGTCACCGGTGCCGCTGCCGCCTTCACAACCTTCGGTGACAGAAGTAAAGAAAGTGAGATCATTCTCTAGTTACATGTCCAATGTTGAAAAAAGAAAACAGGAGTTAGCTGAACAAGAGAAGCAAAAGAAAGAGCAAGAAGAGTTAGAGGCTCAGAGGCAAAAAGATGAAGAGGAAAGACTTTTAAAAGAACAACAAGAGAAAGAGTTGAAAGATCAAAAAGAGAAAGAACAAAGGGCTAAAGAGGAAAATGAGGAAAGAGAAAGACAAAGATTGAAATTGGAAGAACTTGAAAAGGAGAAACAACAACTGGCAGAACAAGAAAAACTGCGAAAAATTGAACTTCAAAGACAAGAAGAAGAGTTAAGAGCGAAAGAGGCCGCGGAGAAGGCTGCCTTAGAAGAAGAAAGAGTTAAAGCTGAAGAAGCTGAAAGGATTAAACTAGCAGAAGAGCAAAGACTTCAGGAAATTGAAAATTTAAAGAAAGTTAAAGATGAAAAACCATCTCAAACCGTTTCATCTATTCAAGATGTCGAAATGAAAGATGCCGATACTGCTAATAATGAAGTTTTAAAACTTGATGAACCTTTAGACATACCCAAGTCACCAGAGGATCCATTATTGGTTAGCGCGAACAATAGCCCCTTATCGTCAATTTCATCTGAATTATCTATTATACCATCTTCAATTTCTAATGAGAAATTAACTGCCAATTCCAATGCTGTTGATATTCCACCCTCGATTCAAGAAGCTGAAAATTCCGATCTTTCTAAATATGACGACTCAGATGCTGGTTCACCTGAGAAAAGTCCTAGAGATGAAGATTCTGATGCTGAAACTGTACG
Source organism: Taiozyma odintsovae (assembly GCA_030557705.1). Lineage (NCBI taxonomy): Eukaryota > Fungi > Ascomycota > Saccharomycetes > Phaffomycetales > Wickerhamomycetaceae > Taiozyma > Taiozyma odintsovae. Next base: position 109,964 of record JANIVH010000008.1, on the reverse strand, counting down.
CGGTGATTCTCCATTGAAACCAAGACGTGGTAGATTGGTTAGAAAATCAGAACTTGAAAGTACACCAACTAGTGTAAGAAAAGTGGAATTTGAAGATTCTGAAGACGAAGATGGGTTTAAAAAAAGAAGACCACATAGTCGTTCAATGTCCCATTCAAGATCAGTTTCTCCAAATACAAAACTAACTAATAATAAGAAGAAGAGTGGTAAAGACTCTTCCGGTCGTTCTAAATTGCAAAAAGCATGTGAAAAGGGTAAATACGAAGAGGCAAAAAGATTGATTGAAGAAGGTGCTGATATTAATGATGCTGACTACGCTGGTAATACACCATTACTTGAAGCTGCCTTGAATGGTCATACCGAATGTGTTGAATTGTTATTAGAGAATGGTGCAGATGTTGACTTACAATCTGGTCCTGATGATTTAGATACTGCTTTGATTGATGCCGTTTCAAATCGACATTATGACACTGTTAGAGTCTTGTTAGAATATGGTGCTGACCCAAGAATTGAAAATGCAATTGGTGAAAACGCTCTAGACGTTTTGGATATGGAAGACGAAGAGAGTGAAACTATGATTAGATTGCTTAGAGAGGCCACTATTAAACTACAACAACGAGACAAGGAAAGACAATCACGTTCCACAAATAATTCTGATTATGAAGATGGTGGTAGAAGTAGATCAAAATCAAGAACTAGAGTTAAGCAACCACAAAGAAGAAAACACACAATGTTATTTCCTGATTTGACTTCAAAGAGTGGTAGAAATGAGATTTATGAAAGAGCGAGTGAAGGTGATATTGAATTTGTGGGTACTTATTTGAGTAATGGTGGGAAATCTGATTCAGAAGCCTTGGCATTGGCTGCAAGATATGGCCATACTGATGTTGTTAATTTGTTCTTGGGGTTTGGTGGTAAAGTTGATAGTCCAACAAAGAAAGGTATGACTCCATTAATGACTACCGTTGGTAGAGGTCATTTGGAAACTGTAAAATTACTTGTTCAAGCAGGTGCTGATCCAACTAAGAAGTCAAAAGAAGGTAAGAATGCTCTTGATTATGCCCTAAGTTCATTAATCGTTGCTGATGATGAAATTGAATTTTTAAAAGAAAGTGCAAACAAGATGGGAAAGAAGCTTGAAGCTAGTGAAAAACAAGTCACATTCTCTGGTAATGAATTGAAGATCAAGAAGAGAAAAGCTTCATCAACTGCTGAAATTGATGATCACTCACCAGAAGCTAAGAAGAAGAAACTATTGAAGGCAAATGTTGAATTTAACGATGAAAAGAAAGAGAAACCAAAAGTTGTTGAAAAGAAACCAGATATTAAGGAACAGAAAGCCAAGGAACATAAGGATAAGCTAAAAACCGAGTCTAAGGATAAACAAAAGCTTGAAGTTAAAGAAAAACCAAAACCTGAAGTTAAGGAGAACCCTAAACCAGAAATCATAAAACGTGTTTCAAGCAGTGGAACTGCTCATGCCAATCCACCTCAAAGAAAAGTTTCAGCTCCAGCTCCTCCCCCAGAGACGGAAGAAGAGAAACAAGCAAGGTTATTGAAAGAAAAGGAAGAGCAAAGATTACGTGAAGAATATGAAGCCAAGAGACTTGCCAAACAAAAGGCTCGTGAGCAACAATTCTTGAACAACTTTGAAACAGAAGAGAAGCGAAAAGAGGAAGAACTTCAGAAACTTGCGCAATTAGAGGAGGAGCGGAAATTAGCATTGAAGAAAGAGGAAGAAGAGAGACAGAAATTGGATACTGAAAGAAAAGCAATGATGTCACAACAGGAAGAAAGAGAAAAGAGACTGAAATTGAGAGAAGGTTACCCATATGGTTTGAGAATAGCGACTTTTGATAACAACAGAACTGGTGAAGAAATCTTGCAATATCTCCCACTATACTACACAGAAATTGATGGTGTTAAGTATGCTATTGATATTCAGGTTATCTTGATTTTGGGCGTTGAAACTTTTAGAAATAAGTACAAGGATCAATTGTACAATCCTCAGAAGTTAATCTCTTTGGATGACAAGAAGAAAATCTTCAACTTTCTATATCCCTTCTTAGGTAATTTCAGTACAAAGAGTACCACAGCACAAATTGAAAACAGCAAAGAAGAATTTGACAAATTTAAGAATTTGGAAGTCTCATGGGTTGAATATGAAGCTCTGTTGGAGATATTCAAATCAGATTACTCAAAGTTGAGTACCATTGTCCAAACTCATGCACAATTTTTGGACTACGAATCATTAGTGGTTAATCCAACTTTTGACACTCCATTTGTCAAACCGGAGATTCTACGCAAGGTTTCAACCTCAGTGAAAACAACTACTGAATCAGCTAAAGAACATGAAGCTAAAGAGATTGCAGAATTTGCAAAGACTCTACCGTGGTCAATCAGAGTCAATAGTGGCCTAGTTAAAGGTCTATTTAGAAGTAAAAAGCAATTATGGTAATGAATTTAATGATATTGTGTTATAGTTATTTACAGCGGCTGTAGTTTACATGAATTCACGTATAGTTACATATGATTAAACGTTAAGGTAAATGACTTATTGCACAGTTTTTTCAACGGTAAAAGTCCAATCACCAGTCTTTGAATCATAGGAGATGAACTTTGTACCTGGAATGGTTTGAAGTCTCTTTAAATGCTTTTTATATAATGAATGAGAGACATCTTTGATTGGTTTTCTTGTATCTTTTGAAATTGGGAAACAACCGTTCAAAGTGATCTTAGCTGGTAAGTTCAAGCCTTCGCCGACCTTGGTTGGTTTTTCAATGGAATCATCTGGATAAACTATGCATGATTGTTTCAAAAACACAACAAGACCACCTGGGATAGAACTTAATGAACCAATGGAGGTTAAGTCAACCTCTTGCAAGAATTCAATTTTACCATAACCTTCACGACCAATGGTCAAACCTGAAACTTTACGTAGTTCTAATAGGGATTGTTTTTCAAGTTCTTGTAATGATGGTGAGATCCAGTAGCCATCTTCATCAATGATATCTTCAGTAGCTGGGGCAGTAGTGGTTGAAGTCTTGATAGGTTCAGTTTCAACACCGTTGGTGAACAACTTTCTGCCAACGTTAAGATCTGGAACTTCGTCTTTCTTTAATTCAACTGATTCCTTTTCATCTGTGAATGTTATCAATTTGCTGTTAGGTGTCAATTCAGCTTTATCACCGAAAGAACCCTCAGTTAACTCTTTGACTTCATTTGATCTTCTCTGTCTATCAATTATTAGGTTTCTGTAATTTTTTCTTGGTGTGAAGATTTCAGAAGCTAAAATGGCATCATCTGTTATGCTGTTGACCAATTTGGATCTAGAGTCACCGTCAATCAATTTCAAACTGTTGGCAACTTTAGCACTAACGGCTTGTGGGTTACCTTCTGATGAAACTGGTGATTTCTCTCTCTTTGCAACAAACAATGGCTTTGGAGCTAATCTGTATGCACTGGTGATGTTTTGAGATTTTGGTTCAGCCTTGATAGGTTTAGCCAATGGTTCAACTCTTGGTGTAGTGATGGAGACGTTATTAGTAGCACCGTTGTTGAATAATGGATTGTTACCATATGGGTTTTGATCAATAGTGGCAACCAATTGGTAATTTTGACCAGATTGTTGCTGTTGTTGCTGTTGTTGCTGTTGTAGTTGGTTATTGTTGTTGGAGCCAAATAAACCACCACTTTGTTGGGAGTTGTTATTAGAACCAAAAAGACCACCTGAGGTGGTACTATTGTTATTGGATCCAAACAAACCACCACCAGTAGTAGATGAGTTGTTGTTGTTTGAGCCGAAAAGACCACCACCAGTTGATGAAGCAGGCTTGGCACCAAATAAACCAGCACCAGTAGAACCACCTAGTGTAGAAGTGTTATTTGATGCATTGTTGTTACCAAATAAGCCACCAGATGTGTTATTTTGAGTGTTATTGTTACCACCGAATAACCCACCACCAGTAGTATTTGATGAGCCAAAGCCAGTTGTAGTACCAGCTGGTTTAGCACCAAATAGACCGCCTGATTGTTGTGTTTGGTTGTTGTTATTATTGGAACCAAATAGACCACCAGAGGCGTTGTTTGACGCACCAAACCCAGTGGAACCAGTTGAAGTATTATTGTTAGAGCCAAACAAGCCACCACCGGTAGTATTAGAAGCGCCAAAGCCAGTAGAAGCGCCAGCTGGTTTAGCACCAAACAGACCACCTGACTGTTGAGCGTTGTTGTTGTTGGTGTTGTTGGTGTTTGAGCCAAATAGACCACCAGATGTGGTATTTGAAGCACCAAACCCGGTAGAAGTAGCAGGTTTAGCACCAAACAAACCACCGGATTGTTGAGTGTTACTATTGTTGGAACCAAACAGACCACCGGATTGTTGATTGTTGTTGTTTGTGGAGCCAAATAAACCACCAGTTTGACCAGCAGGTTTAGCACCAAATAGACCACCTGTAGTTGAGTTGGAAGCTGGTGTGGATGGATTACCAAACATACCACCACTGGTAGCGTTATTGGTGGTGTTATTTGAGCCAAATAGACCACCAGAAGTATTGTTGTTTGCACCAAATGCAGAACCTGTGTTGGACCCGAACCCAGTAGTGGTGTTATTTGTGGTTGAAGAACCGAAACCAAAAGCTGGCTTGGATTGGTTAGCGTTAGCACCGAATGGAGATGAAGCAGCAGCACCACCACCAAACCCACCAGTTGTGTTGTTGTTTGAGCCGAAGGCACCAGCAGTGTTTGAGCCAAAACCACCAGTGGTATTGGTGTTGGAACCAAACAGACCACCAGAACTGGTGTTATTGTTACTAGCACCAAATGGGGAAGTTGCAGCATTATTGTTGGAGCCGAAGAGACCACCACTTGTAGTTGAACCAAACCCAGTAGAAGCTGGTTTAGCAGCGCCAAAAGAGGAACCAAATCCACCAGTGGTATTATTCGTGGCACCGAAGCCAGAAGTTGTGTTGTTATTTGCACTTCCAAATAGACCACCAGAAGTGGTGTTGTTAGCACCGAAACCAGTGTTTGTAGTAGAGCCAAACCCAGTAGAATTGTTATTGGTCGAACCAAATAGACCACCAGATGTGCCAGTGTTTGAGCCAAATGCAGAGCCAGTGTTAGAGGCACCAAACCCAGTGCTAGTAGAGGCACCGAACGGAGATGAAGTAGTGCCACCGCCGAATCCACCAGCAGTAGTAGCACCACCATTACCATATCTTCTACCCTGTTCATAATCTTGAACTCTTAATTCTTCAAATGAATAGTTCTTATATTCTGGCATGGATGCAATGTTTTCATAGAAGTTGGTACCTGAGGTTTGATCTTTCTCGGTAAATGGTTCGAATGGTTTGACAGCAGTCCCTTGATTAGTTTGAGCACCCATACCACCAAAAGTGTTGGTGTTAGTAGCACCAAATGGGGATGACTGTGTAGGTTGACCAAAACCACCAGTTGAAGAGCCAAATGCACTTGTAGCAGCTGGTTTGGCACCGAACAGACCACCAGAGGCAGTGTTATTTTGACCAAATGAAGAACCAAAACCTGTAGATTGTTGTGGATTTGAAGCGCCGAATGGTGAGGTAGTGTTTGTATTGGTAGCACCGAATAACCCACCAGCGGCTGGCTTATCACCAAATGCACCACCAGAGGAGGCACCAAAGGCAGAGCCACCTGCAGGGTTACCAGTAGAGCCAAAGATCCCACCAGTGTTTGTATTTGATGGGGACGATGTGGCACCAAAACCAGAGTTCATGTTGTTGCTTGATCCGAATGCTGAGCCGGTGTTGGAGGCGCCAAAACCGCCGAACCCACTCGATGTGTTGGACCTGGAGAACATTTCAGGCGAGTTTGAGTGGTCAGATGCGGTTAGAGAGAGTCCTGGATTTGGATTGAGAGCAAAATCTGTTCGACCTTAGGCTTCGTTGTTTATGCCTACTTCTAGCTTTTTTCATGTTAGAAAAAATTCGCGAAAATCTAAACTTCAAAGAGTTCGCGGTGTTACCCGGCCCTGCTTCCGATGATTTGTAGCTTATAAGTACACTGGATACAAACATTGTGAGCTCTGTGTGAATCTTTAAGGTTTCCTGATACATGTAATCAACAATTGTGGGGAGATCAATTAGGACTGTTGAAATACACAAGACTAATTGATAATTGGCTACCACAACTATAATTTAGAAAGGACTTCTACGGGCAATGGGCCGGTACATGCTAACCTTGATCTATTAATAAAGAAACGTTGGTGAACGTATTTCATTCAGATCTGAATCAGTTCACACTAAGAAGTGCACACTGCTAATTGAAATTACTAAACTATCCGATTGAGTTAATTGCAAAGTCTTCGATAGTGTTTGTAAACTAAGCTCATCGCCTGCTATAGAACTTCTCGAAAATATACGCGTCAAAAATTAAAATTCTAAGTACGCGTTCTTTTTGAACTTCATCTTAAACCCTTCATAAATCACATCAAAATGGGTATCAAAGGTATGTTGCAAGTATTATGTGATCCAATTGTGATACAGAGCTAACACAAGTATAGGGTTGAATAAGCTGCTTACGGATCAAGCCCCACTTGCTTCTAGAAAGAGTGAAATTAAGACCTTCTTTGGTAGAAAAGTCGCTATCGATGCCTCAATGGCCCTATATCAATTCTTGATCGCCGTTAGACAACAGGACGGTCAGCAGTTGACTAATGAAGATGGTGAAACTACTTCACATTTGATGGGTATGTTTTATCGTACTTTAAGACTTATTGACCATTCTATTAAACCAGTCTATGTCTTTGATGGTAAACCACCTGATCTAAAAGGTGGTGAGTTGGGTAAAAGATTGGAAAGAAGAGAAGAAGCTACAAAGCAAGCTGAAGCCATAAAAGAAACGGGTACTGCTGAAGAAATTGCTAAATTTGAAAGAAGAACGGTGAAGGTCACAAGAGAACAAAATGAAGAAGCTAGAAAATTATTAGGGTTAATGGGTATCCCTTATGTCATTGCCCCATGTGAAGCCGAGGCTCAATGTGCTGAATTGGCTAAAGCTGGGAAAGTTTATGCTGCGGCATCAGAAGATATGGATACTTTATGTTATAGAACCCCATTCTTATTACGTCATTTAACTTTCTCTGAACAAAGAAAGGAACCAATTCAAGAAATTGATGTTGAAAAAGTCCTAGAAGCCCTCAAAATGGAACTTCCACAATTCGTTGATCTATGTATATTGATGGGTTGTGATTATTGTGAAACCATTAAAGGTGTAGGTCCAGTTACCGCTTTAAAATTAATTAAAGAACATGGCACATTAGAGAAAATCATTGAACATATTAAAGAAGAAGGTGAAGATTCCAAATATAAAGTGCCCGAAGATTGGCCATTTGAAGGTGCTAGAAAATTGTTCTTGGAACCTGATGTTATCAAAGGTTCAGATGTTGATTTGAAATGGACAGAACCAAAGGAAGACGAATTGATCAAATTCATGGTTGAAGAAAAAGGATTCTCCGAAGAAAGAATCAGAAGTGGTATCGCTAGACTGAAGAAAGGCTTAAAGACAGGTACTCAAGGTAGATTAGATGGGTTCTTTAAAGTTGCTCCAAAGACCCCGGAACAATTGGCTGCTGCTAAGAAGAAAAGAGCTGCTGAAGAAGCTGCTAAGAAAAAGGTCAAAAAAGGTAGAAAGAAATAAGTTGATAATACAGTTCATAGTTTACATCATAATTCACATCTTAATAATTCACATCTCCATTCTCGATTTAGTACTTTTGACACCCAAATTTTTCGTATATGTAAACCAATTTATAAACTTTCAAATCAGTTGTCCTCACTACGAGGATTTAAGCGGAATTAAGTTAAACTCCGAGTAAAATCTGTTAAATCCACTTATAAAGGTGAACAATTCAATATATCGTTGAATAATAACCACAAAAACGCACCCATTCTCATTGCTTACGAACTAACAGAACAAATCATAGTCATGGACTTTTATATAAAAGACAGCGAATATCCAGTTGAAGTTGAAGTTCCTAATTGGTGAATCCCATTATTCACAACACCATCAAACCATATAATTGCAATATCATGACGAGTGCTAGTACACCAGACATTGATAAATCAAGAGAAAACGAAATGTTCAAATCAGTCGAAGTGGAAGCACCTAGAGTGAGCTCCGAGAAAGCAGTAATAGAAGTTCCAGATGGCGGATATGGTTGGGTTGTTGTATTCGCTTGCTTTTTGTTTAACTTATCAACTTGGGGCGCTAATGCTGGATTCTCAATCTATTTGGCGTACTATTTGGAGCAAAACTCTTTCAAAGGTGCTTCTAAATTGGATTATTCAGCTATTGGTGGTATTGCTTTAGGTGGCGGCTTGCTAATCACACCTTTTATTTTCAAACTCAGAGATGCTATTGGCACGAGACTAATTATTATCGTTGGTGGTATCCTACAATTCATTGGTACTTTCTTAGCCGCCTTTTCTACAAAATTATGGCAACTATACTTGACTCAAGGTGTCCTTATCGGAATTGGTTTAGGTGTGACGTTCGCACCAAGTATGGTACTTTTACCACAATGGTTTAGAAACAAGAGATCCTTAGCTCAAAGTATATCTGTTTGTGGGTCTGGTGCAGGTGGTGTCATGTTCAATTTGGCCATGCAGCAAATCATCAAGAGTATTAGTTTGAGATGGGCATTAATCATCCAATCAATAATATGTGTTGTTTGTAATACAGTGGGAGCACTACTCGTTAAGACTAGAGACCAGAAGAACAAGACAAGTAATACAAAGCTATGGGATTTTGAAATGTTCAAGACATTACCTTTCAGCTTGATGTCATTATACTTAGCCTTCACATTGTTTGGCTATGTGGTTTTGCTTTATAATTTGGCTGATTACACAAGATCCTTGGGATACTCAGCTACACAGGGATCCATTGTCAGTTGTATGGTCTCTGTGGGGAATTTCTTTGGTCGTCCAATCATCGGGAAATTTGCAGATATCTTTGGTCCCGTCTCTACAAACATCGTGGCTCATATTTTGGTTTCATTGTTCTGTTTTGCACTATGGATCCCCGGTAAGAATTATTCATGTGCCATTGGGCTTGCATTGATTCAAGGTTCTTTAATGGGGTCAATGTGGGCTTTATTAGCACCAATAACTACTCGTTTGTTTGGACTTAGAAGACTTGGATCCATGACTGGGATGTTCTTTGTTGTTATTGGCATTGCAGGTATCGTTTCACCTGTCATTGGTATTGAATTAAGAGGATCACCTGCTTCAGGTGAACTTTACTCTCCAACTCAGTATAGAGACCCAGCTATATATTGCGGTATTTGTTATTTCGTATCAGCAGTTAGTCTTTGGTTCATCAGAGGGTTTTTAATCGCAAGAGATGAGGTTGCTGAAAGGGAGAGATCTCATCAAGACAATGATGAGATGCATATCAACGTCACTTGGAAAAAATTAATCCACGCCATGTTTGAAAAAGCTACACTGAGAAGAGTTTAAATTTTGACATTCATTCATAAAATATTGATACTCTGTCATAGAAAGAAAGTGTACTTTATTCGTCTCAAGAAGTTAGCTTGCCTATCTCTTACTCTTAATCTTACTCAACTTTTCCGCTAGTTTGTCAACTTCAACCTTATGATCATGACGATGAACACCTCTGGCCTTGTTAATGGAGTCCAATGGATTAACACCTGTGCCTAAAGGTCGTCTTTCATGCATGATACTCGAACTGGAATTACTCCCTGAACTGAAACTGAAACGTGGTGGAGCTGTAGGGACAACTGAATATTTTCTTTCACGGAAGGCAACATCAACTTCTCTAACTTTCTTCTTATGCAATGATTCTTTTTCAACTTTGTAGAACCAGTCTTGTGTCTCATCATACTCATACAGAGCCCATTCAACACCATAAGGTTTAGGTTCTAACAAATAGACACAATGAAGGGGTACGTCTAAATTCGTGATCATATCACGATCCAAATTCATGAAATATCCCAACAGGACTCTAGCAACGACACGATGTGTAACTAATAGCACGTGGTCCACTGTTCTCTCAACTTCGTTGATAATTGGACGTACTCTGTTGATAACGTCTAAGTAAGATTCACCACCGATACCAGGATATCTATAACGTAATTTGTCATTGATTCTCGAGGTAAACTCTTCAGGGAATCTACTTTGGATTTCTTCATAAGTCATACCTTCACAATTACCGGCACATAATTCATTCAACATTCTGATCTCTTTAACATCAAATTGATCATCTGTAAAGTATTTAGAAGTTTGAACTGATCTTTGTAGCATACTGGTCCACACATTGAATGTTGGCTCTGTTGGTATTTTGTCAACTTCACCATTCTCCATTAATTTAGTGTACTTCTCAACTTGATTATTACGGAATTGTTTCTTCTCGTGCTTCATAAATCTGGCCAGTGCCCTGGAGAACTTATCACCTCTAGCGGTCAATGCAGAGTCACCACCAATCCTTCCAGAGACGTTATCTTCACTTTCACCGTGTCTAGCGATCCAGATTTGTCTTTCATTTAAATTGAAATTTAATAGATAATAAATAGCTTGAGATGCTAAGAAGCCTTGAATGTTATACGCGACAACTTTCTTCCCAACATCAATCATCTTAATGTATTGCGTATCCTCATCGTCTTCAATTGTCTCATAAGCCTTTTCATAATTGTGTAAACGACCCCAAAAATCCTTCAACGCTAATTCTTGATCCATGTTCTTGTAATCTGGCCCACTTAGTTTCAAACGGACATTTTTTTGCACAATGGAATTATCAGTACATATACTTTCGAGGTATAACACTTTAAGATCCTTTGATCTTGATCTGATTCTATCTAAGATCTTCCTTCTTCTATTTTTTGTGGTATTTGTAGCATCAAAGATCCCTACTGACCCTGAACCTTTCAATAAGAAATCCATTAGTTGATCAAGTGTATCCATAGCCCATTTCTCTCTTATCTGTGTACTGGCAGCATTCTTTGGATCAAAGAAATTGGCATCATGTTCAGTGGTATTATCAGGCAATGGACCCTTAGAAGGACCCAATTGATGGGTAGTTGTATCTTTTCTTCTTGTATTACCAACGTTGAAAACTCGACATTCATGCTGTAACCAATTTAAGTATCTTGTAAGTTTGTTTGTGATGTATGATTTCCCTCTAGCAGGAAGACCAACCATTACAATGACCAATTTAGAGCTAGCTTCGTTGTCAGTGAACTCAGTGGTTGGAGAGTGTAATATCTTGGTGACACCCGGAAGGTCAAAAGCGGTACCTCTTCTCTTAGAAAGTTTAATAGTTGGGACATCGAGCACGTTGCTGATGGTAGGGGCCATTTCTGGGGACATTTCTGGAGAAGCAACCTGTGAATCATTTGGAGAGGCCTCAGTAGAGACGACGGGCGTATCTGATAGCGGTCTCTTGTTAAAGTCTGAGGCTCGGAAAGGGTTAATGCTCTGTGTGAGGTTATCAGGTGGTTTAAAATAGCTATCTTCTGAAGAGTGCTTGAATACATTTTCGTTAAGGACCACTTTTGCCAAATCGTCAGTAGGCTTCAGCATGGGTGAATCGTGCTCGTCCTCAGAGCTACTAGCAATGGCGTGTTCACTGTAATTAGGGAAGGGTACCATGGTGATTGCGCGTGTTTGAGGTTGATCCAAGAGTGGGGAGAGTTTTAGAGCTTTCAATTGAAGCTTTTCAAGCGGCAAATTCCTGTAAATACAACACTTTTGTCACTCTTTTAATAAAGACATAAAAAACACACACACAAAATTATTACGTCAAGGACCTGGTGGTGTTCGGATGTTGGTAGCCGATAAGGGAAACAGGACTCCGGGAATTCCCGTGTGCAGCCGAGCCGAATGAGAGTATATAGAGAGAAAGGAAAAGGTATAAATTACAGAGCTCTACAGATTTAGTTCTGCTTCAGAGGGTAGCTCGTATATATAGTAGCATCACCGTTGGATGTGTAATCAGAATCAAATCTTAAGACATTTCAACTCGAGGAATTAGTCGTGATACTTCAGTTAACCATTGATACATGAAACACAACAATTCTGCTCTAGCTTGAATTTCAAATCACTCAAACGTGTGCATGTTGAGAACGTACTGTATAACGTAACGTTTACTTTAACCCCCATGAGATACAAACGTGTATTTTGATCTCAATCCTTCTTCAATAATGAATCAAGACCCTTTTGTTTCTTTGATGGACCACCAGAGGCAGCCTTAGCATCTTTTCTCTTTTTAGTTTCTTTCTTCTTATCAAATTTATCCAATTGATCTTTTCTCTCCTTTGCACCTTTCTTGAAAAGAGCATCCTTCTTTGTAACATATTCTTCATTATCTTCCCCTATATCGATCATCCATTCTAATAACTTAATCTCCTCACCCCATATTGTCTCATCTTTCCCCACTGGAGTCTCCAATACTATAGGAATATTTTGTACCCTTTCCGAATTAGCAATAACTCTAAAGACTTCCAGACCCAAGAATCCCAATCCGAGGCTTTGATGTAAATCTCTATTAGCACCTAATGGTGCTTTTGAATCGTTTAAATGGATAGCTGAAAGATATTCCTTACCAATGATCTCATCAAATTCATCAAGGAACTTATCGAATAATTCTTGAGTTGAAATATCATAACCAGCGGCAAAAGTGTGACAAGTATCAATACAAACACCAACACGACTCTTGTCTTCCACTAAATCAATTACATCTTTAATATCTTGTAAGTTTGAACCGATCAAATTCCCATGACCAGCCATATTTTCAATGACAATCTTAACCGTAGATGTAGCTTCGATAGCACGGTTGATGTTCTTAGCGAGCTTCTTTATAGCATCACCATGATCACCATCAAGACTGGAGCCAGGATGGAAGTTGTAAAGACCGATTCCTAATTGTTCACAACGTTGTAAATCATCAAGAAACCCACCATAGGCCTTTTCTTCCTTTTCTACATCAGGGTTTGCCAAATTAATAAAATAAGAACCATGCGGTAGGATATCGGTCTTTGGATTATAACCATGTACTTCACAAAGTCTTTTAAATTCTAATTCTTCCTTTTCAGTAATCTTTGGTGATTCCCATTTTCTTGGTGATTTTAAGAATAGGGCAAAACTATTAGCACTTTAACCAAATTAACATTAGTACAAAATCACAAGCTAAAATTTCATGTATAAATTGACATACCCAATATTTCTAGCATTTAAAACGGAGTTGGAGACACCTACATCGTTATCAATTAGTACTTGGCCATTAAATGTTTGAATTTAGAAATTCTTATTAATACTCACCACCAGATGCACCAACATGGGCACCAAATTTGTACTTCAACCCAGCAATCTTGTCAAACTTAAATGACTCAATTTTTTTGCTTTTAACGATAGTTTAGTATTTACTCAATGGTCTTCAATAATGAGTACATACGGTGGCATTGTCACTTCTTTTGTGAATAAAGTATGGTCTCTTCAATGTCTTCAAATATTTGATAGCATTAAAAACTCCGCGAAATAAAATGATTTACAATTTCAGAATCTTGATTTATCAATTACAACTTCCTCTTTTATTATTTAGATCTTGATTTACCAAGTGCCATTCGAAAGGATGTGGTTGGTATCTTCATTGGCTCTATTTTAGAATGATAAATCTCTTAAGTTAGCAAATGAAAAGAGAAAAAATTCACAGAATGAAGGAACCCCCAACATAGTGAGAAAAGTTTCAGTTAGATTGGTTAATTAATCATTGATTTGATTTCGTCGATGGAAGGAACAGCTATGGCTTGAAAATAAAAGCTTATTGTGTTCCCAAGTCAGTTTATCATTAGCTTTGTCTATTGTTTAAACTAGCCAATATTTACTAAACTACTCAGTGCAAATTACTAACATTAACCGAAGTCATTTGCTTCTGTCCCGATTATCGTTGTGTTTTAGTTACTATATTTCGAGATACTGGTAGAAAAGTTTCAACTTAATGTCATCCTCAAGTCGGTTCAAACTTGGATCTTGATAGAGTTTGACAGAGTTTTACAATCCCAAATGTTTACGAATAACCAAACTTTAGTGGATTCGCATTGTTAGTTTAGTAGCTTGGCCATAATCGAATATACACTTCTGACCTCTTCATCATTCGATCTCTGTAAGCTAAACTGTTTATTGAATAGAAAGAAAAATTGTCGAGGGTTTTTTAAGATTAATCATAAATGACACGTTGTAATATTGACGTTGCCTACAAGATAAAGGTAATGAATTTGGTTGATTATTATATTACAATTATACGTTGCGAAAGTTGTCAAAAATCTCTTAATGACTTCTGATGAAACTTGAATTATCACTGAATTCTGTCTTTCTTCCCTTTCCTTTAAATGAAAAGGATGGACCACGACCACGACCACGACCACGACCACTACCAATACTAGCCAAGATCAACCAAACTAAGAATACAATTAATGCAAACAGGCTGAAACACATAGAGGCCCACCCAGAATGTTGCGGACCTTTCTTTGCGACAATACCTAATAATTCTTGTCTTGTTTTAAAATCATCATACAATTCATTGACATTCTTCTTTGTATACAACATACCAATGATCAAAAGGACAAATTGGCCAATGTTTAAACCAAGAGTAGCACCAAGTAGACCAATCACCAATGGACCATCGACAAATAGTTGAGTTAAATAGGTGGCTATGGCAAAGATCAAAGTAATAATGGACATCACAAACCCACCGTAAATACCTCTCCAACTTCTGTTATACTTTGTCTTATTAGCAACAATATCTGTTTGGTCACTACCGATAGTAACAGTTTCATCATCGGAAAGGGTATCATAATTGAAATTATCCTCTAAAACCTGAGTCAAATTAAATCTATAACGTTGAGTTGCTTTGGTACCATTGACTTTTTTAAACTTGTCAGAAGTACCGGCATTGTAACCCCAAAGGCCAACTTTGTAGATGTCCTGAATATAAGTATCATTGGAATTAACTTCTCTATCAGGGGAAATTTGGTATAATTCTTCGAACTTGGCGTCCTGAAAGTTCAATTGAAGCAAGTACTTGTTACCCTTAGTAGGGGACTGGTATAGGAACAAGGTCACCAATAGAAGTGATAGGATACTGAACAGCAGTGGTATCAGAGGAAGAAATATTCTCTTTAGTTGAACCATTGTTTATGCGTACTTGATAATCTGTGAAAAATTGAAACAATTGTTTTCTTAGATTAGCTTGCGAAAAGGGCAAGCTAGTTTGTTTTTATATATCCCCGAAATTTTATATTTCCCTTCTCGGGGATGAGGTGCGTCTAAACTAAAAACAAATGACGTCAAATAGCTTCTTAATCAGATTAAGCAGAATGTCACAGCGAAAACTTTCCAAGTTATTTCTACAGATTAGTTAGTTCCAGTTTTTAAATTTGTTATATTAAGACTCAACCCAATAGTCTCAGTGTTAATTCCACGGTAGCGAAAGTACCAGCACTACAAGGAATGGCTCTAACCAATGCTGGACCAATACCTCTCCAGAACCCTTTAAAACCCTGCGTGGTCCAAATATCTTTAGCCACAGCAGCACTATTTTGGTACTTGGCCTCTTTACCAAACTTAAGATCTGATTGTAATCTACTCTTGATCACATCTAATGGGTATGAAGACAACCACAGGGCATCACCTGCAAGTGCACCGTATAACAATAACTCTGGGGTAGATATATCTTCTCTTTTTCTACCACCTCTTAATGCATTTTGCATGAAAAATTCATACGTTAAGAACCAAACACCATATGCTTGAGCTTCTCTTGCCAAAGTAATATTGAAACCTCTAAAGATACCTTTGAAACCTTGAGATTTATAAATCTTTGTCAATGCGTCTCTTGGACCTTTATAAATCTGTCTTTCACCAGATGGTTGTGTCTGTAAGATGATTCTCAATTGTTCCACAGGGGCAGTGATTGGTGTGTTAATGATACCAGCGAATGCACCGGCCAAATAGAATTGCTTTAATGTCAAATCTTTTTGACCTGGTTCACTAAATCTATTCAATAATTGTCTTCTAGCCTCATGGAATGCATAAAATTGCACGGAGACACACGCACCAACACCAAAGAGTGGAGCCAAAGTACCTTTATAAAATGCTTTTGGACCTTCTTGTGCCAAAGTCTTGGTAAATGCCTCCACAGGGTTGTTAAATTGACCAGTTTGTAACCTAACTTTAATCAAATCAAATGGTTGCCCTATAAGAACTTGAACAGCACCACCGGCAAACCCCGATGCAACATCTTTGGCCTTTCTAGACCAACTGTTATCAACGGTAGACATCCTCAAGTACAGATCATCCCAATAATTGTTAACTTTTCCTCGGAAACTTTTAAAATAAAATAAGGTCGAAACAATGATGCTTATACAATAAATCGTTGATGTCAAATCACGTGAACAATTTAAAAGTCATTTTCCCAATTTGGCAGAAAATGTTTTTTTTTCGCCAAATTTCGCGGGATGACATTTTCTGATGCAGGTTTTTGTGTCAAGAGTTTCCGAATTACTGTGATAGGCAATTGCGGGCGGTGTACTTCCCAATACGGAGTTTCGTAAACAAAAGGCAAAGCGCGAACCTTCCGAATAGTCAACAAAAAAAGATCCAAAAAATCAAAATTGGAACCTAAATATCAAGTGAAACTGAGAGAAGTCCGATTTATATCGTGTTCTCGATTGCTTGAAACACTGCCCTGGTCACAACTTGAATCTCTGAGAGCCAAGTCTATTATCAGCTACTAAAATGTCTTTTTTCCAGAGCTTGTGAGTGTTTTTTGAACTCTATATCAAACCCTGTTTTGGTAAACCACAAAAGAGTTGATATTAACGATGATTCTTTACAGACACCTAAACAACGGCCATACTATCAAAAGTACACGAGGCTTCAAGAGGTCACAGCAGCCAAACGGTGGTGATGGAAACGTTTCTGGTATCCCAACTTTTGACAATGAGTACCGTCCACAACAATCATATCCTCAGCCAACTTTGAGAAACAATAATAATACATCTATTAACAATACCTCCAATTACAATTCAATTTCTACACACAAAGACATTAAATCCATAGTGGAGTCCACTTTGGGGTCAGGTACTGCCCTTGCACAAGCTGTGAAATTACCAAAGGATGAAAATGTTAACGAATGGTTAGCTGTTCATGTTGTCGATTTCTACAACCAGATCAATATGCTTTATGGTACTGCCACAGAGTTCTGTTCACCAAGTACGTGTCCAAGAATGATTGCTACAAGTGAATATGAATACTTATGGCAAGATTCAAACATTTCTAAACCAGTCTCTGTAAGTGCTCCAAAATATGTTGAATCTTTAATGCTATGGATACAGTCGTTATTCGATGATGAGAACATCTTTCCTTCAAAACCAAACCAACCGTTCCCTCCACAATTTCAATCTTTAGTTAAGACAGTGATGAAAAGATTATTCAGAGTCTATGCCCATTTATATTGTCATCATTTCAATGAAATTATTGAATTAGGCTTAAATACACTTCTGAACACAAGTTTTAAACATTTCTTACTATTTGCCGATGAGTTTAGTTTGATTGCTCAAAAGGATTACGGTCCTTTACAAACTTTAGTGGTGGAGATGGTGGTTCAAGAGAATGAGACTCAGATTTGAGGAACTGGGACAATTAATTTAATTATATCAAATGAAAGAGACGATCAACTGCTTATACCTGAATTTTATTACTGCAAGTGTTTTTGCAATATCTCTGTAGACTAGTATTCAGTTCGCGCCACTAATGATCTACACTAATTAGTCATTAAATCATATACTAATACAAACAATTAAAACAATTTCATAAATAAATAGATCATAGGGGCCCAATGTTATCCATCATTCAGCACTCTTGTACATATTATCACATCTTACTTTTTGACTCCCAAATGACCTTTTGCAAACATGTGCAATCAATCTTGAAAATTCATTACCAACTTCCCAATAACTATCTTTGAAAATCTTTGAAATCATCATTAAAAATCCAGTCATATGATGTCTATTTTGAATCTTTGGTAATGAATTAGTTGCAATCAATTTCATTAATTTATTATACTTTACACTATCTTGGGGAGTATTGGCAATATGGATAGGTTCACCAATATGTTTTGTAAATTCAGCTCTAATTCTTCTCAAATAGGCAAACCCATCTTCCTTTGGAATCAATTTAGCACTTGCCTCATCTTGTAATGTCAGTATATCGGTCTCTGCACCGTCAAGACTATAGTTGAAAGCCCAAATTAATAGAGTGACAAGTGCTAACACATTTAATCTGTTATAGATAGCCTCTGAATCAGCATCATAATCAAGATAATTAAAATCTTGTTCTGAATCCTGTGGTGATAAAAACATTTCAAATAAAAACATATAACCATAGACAACTGAGATTCTACCATTTAATGAAGCTGACCATTCTTTAATTCTTTTTTCAACAAAATCATAATCAGAGGCATCGGCTTTTACGTTCATTCTCCATGGAGCCCCAGAATAAATGTAATAATCATAATGTTGAATCCTTAAAGTGATTTGAGCCATATGATACACTGGTGCTTTACAACGTGTATCAGTTTCTCTTAAAGTTAATGGTGTCATAGTGGTATTTTTATCAATACTATTATCAATTGTAGCATGTGAATTGGAATTACAGCAACCATTCATAATATCACAATTCCAATAATCAAATGCTAAGCTTAAAGTATCTTTCCAACTACCACGTAATTGATCAAATTCAATAAATGAACCTTGTAAATCACGTTGTTGCATTTGAAACATGATTGTTAATAAACCGGATAACAAAATTTTTTTACCAAATCTTGAAGTAGAAACATGTTCTCTATTTAACAATCTTTTCAACCCAGTTAAAAATGATAATGAGTCATTACGATTTGGAATCTCTTTTGGAGTTAAATAACTTTCCCATAATTCATCTTCACAAGGTAAATTCAATTGAATTTGTTGAGGTGATAATAAAATTTGATACCCAAATACAATAGAATGGGAAGCATCAACAAAGAAAGCGAATAATGCTGCTCTTTTTAACATTTCAAAGTCAATCCATTTCTCCCAAATTGTATCATTATGTTGCGATGGGGTCTTGTGTAATGGATTCCCACCAAGACCAGGTGATCTTCTCAATAGTTGAATAGTGGTACCATGATGAACAAAAGCACGCTCATGTAATGTTCTATTTGTTGATAGTCTTTCATAACACTCTAACAATAACAATGATTGAATGATCCAAACTTTTGAAGGTGGTTGAAAATCCTTAGATTTAAATATGATAAATCTTAAAGGTTCAGCGATCAAATCTGCAAATTCTCTTGGATTTGGATCAAATTTGGCACTAGGCTCTGAAGAAGCATATGAGGCACCTGTCATGATCATTGATAATAATAAGATAGGTGGACAAGTGAATGTGTTGAATGATGGTTTATGTAAGATTGGATATTGAACATGGAAACAATTCCAATATAACTCTAAGAAATGATCAATTTCAGAGAGGTATTTATGACCTGAAATCTCAGGTATCAATTCCACTAATGATTCTGTGACTTTTGCATTGATCATAGTTTGTTGAGCTGGATTTGGGAAATTTGGTGGTATTGTTAAGATATCATCCAAAAGATTTGCTGAAAGACCAAATGGATCATCTTCTGGATTGAAAAAATTCCCAGAGTTCAAATGTGGCATTGTATCAAGACTACTAAATTCATTATGAGCTTGGTTTTCATCAAATAACCAATTAATCAAACTTGATGGTGAATTAGTAGAGTTTTGATTAGATTCTTGTTGTTGTAATGCCAAAATTGGATTCAATGAAGGTCTTGACACTTCAGGTCCTGAAGCTGGAGGGGTAATGAATGCATGGTTACGAGGTAATAATGTCACATCCCCTGTGATTGAACCGTGTCTTAAAGCATTGACTTCACCAGAGGCAGCACTAATATGAGAAGAATCATCATAATTGTGAATATTTACCGGATCACCGTCCTGAACATTTGGTAAGATAATGGAATCCAAAGAGTTGATTGAAACTTTCTTGGGCTTTTCATTCATTAATGCCTGTAAGTTTGTCACTGTGGTTGGTGATTGTTGTGTTAATGAAGCTGGAGATGCCGCTATTTGATCTTCAGGTTTCACTGGTGGCCTTGGAACTGGCTTAGTCTTGTATTTTCTCTTCTTCCCTTGGCCATTAGCAGCAGCAAGGGCCTTGGCTTCTTCTTTCAATTTTCTAGCTTCATGACGTTTGACATGTCTTTCTTTTAAATCACTTCTAACAAACGATTTAGAGCAACCTTCCCAGGGACATTCATATATCACCGTTGGGTTATGATTCAGTTTATGTCTCGCTAGATGTTCAGCACGAGTAAAGATCTTATCACAAGTATCATGGTCACATTTGAAAACACCTGTTGGTCTTCTCTTTCTCTTCTTCTTAGAAGGAGCAACATCTTCATCATTAGACAATGTATATGTAGAGCCCATGGAAACAGAAGTATCCATAGATGGAGCCTGGATCATGGGTACCGGCGATTCAGTGACGCCACTGAAAGATTTGGAGTCCATATCTTTTAATTCAGGAATTATTCTCTAGTGGATCACGGTTATCTAAACTGCGATAAACGATTTGGTATAATTGTAATCTAAGCAGCTCCAACTTAGGAAATCGGGTAGCAATAAAATGGAGCAACGAATCAAAGAACCCGGAAAGGCAAGCGAGAAAGATCGGAACCTTGTGGCAGCAAATAGGCAAAGAGCACAGCGAAATGAGTCCAAAACTAAGAGAAATATATCGCCTTAAATTCGAGCCTAATACCGTTTGAATTTTCTTGTTTTCCGGAAACAAAAACTTTTTCGGTACGCGCACTTTGCGGAGAAGTCCAAATTCTTCAGCCTCGAGGATCTGGGGGGATCTTTTTAGGGAGCCACCCGCGAAATGGCACTGTCTAACTCATCTAAGTTCTGCCCGGGCGTTTCTGCCTACATCTGGTACGGCTCTGCCTAAAATCGGCCCTTTGTCTCCCCGGAGTATTTATTTTTTATCTCTTAATTTGGTCACTTGACTTTATGATAATGATTGTAATTTAATCGTATGATTCAATTCCTCCCCAATTGATACCATGTGGCTTCACGTCAGCCGTGCTTATCACTGGATCTTAACGCCGGAAATCGTTGTTTGGACCGTATTGACTTCTTACTGATTGCCTCTATGGCTGTTGTTGCAATACTGAAGCCTATCTGTAGTAAGAGCTATACTAGTGATTTCATTTAACCGAGATGTAATTGTATTTGTTTTTAAAGAAGACTATATTGTGCAACTTGACCAGTACTTGAACTGATCACATCATTTTGATAGATTGATTAATGCCAATTAATATATGTAATGTTTCATAAGTATATAGGCTCCATACCTTGGCTACCAATTGGCATTCAGATAGAAATTTGGGATGAAAATAGATGGCTACTCTTGCGCAAAAACTACACAACAATTGAAAGTTTTAAGTCAAAGAGAATAGCTGATCAGTCAATATTGTGATCTTCCCAAAAATTGAAATGCATGAGCACTGCATCATGAAAACGAGTAATTCTTCTAAGATGAGAAATAATGGTCCAATTCTCTTGAGTCGATTCATATCATCGTATTGACTGATATGATGCTAACAGTGCTACAAGATATAAGACTTGTCGTTTCATTAATGATTGTCATTTATTTGTCTTTAAAGGTCATCTCAATTGCATAAAGGCATCCAATAAAACACTTTGTGGGCCAGCATCATGTTTGTTCTTCTCAAATACGTTCCAAAATCTCAAAGTTTCATCACCAGAACCTGTAACAATAGTTTGACCATCGGGACTTAGTGAAAGGTATAAGACTCTATATGTATGACCTGTTAAAGATGCAACTTGAGTCATCTGTGGATATTTCCATATAGCTATTTGATTCTTTGAATAACCATGAGTTGACACCAATTCCACAGAGTTTAATGACCAGCATAAATTACAAACTTGTGAACCTGTGTCAACATCATAAAGCTTATTACCATTCAATGTATTCCAAATCTTGATACGACGATCCGATGTACCACCACCAGAAGCCAAGATCCCTCTCTGATGTGGAGACCAACTGATGGCTTTAACAGCTGCATTATGTTCAAATTTGTAAAGAGGATTATCATTCAACCCATCCCAAACATAAAGTTTGTTATCATTACCACCCGAGGCTAACTTATTTTCTTCAACATTCCATTTTAATCCACAAACTTCTTGTTTATGATAATTCAACACCTTCATGTAATGTTCAGGTTGCCTCACATCTCTATGCAAAATGGTTCTATCTCTCGAACCTGAAGTTAAAATGTGTTCATTCCAGGCTAAAGATGAAGCCCTATTAGTATGACCAGTCATTGTTCTTGTACATTTTGAAGTAGTAGCATCCCAAATTTGGACAGCACCATTGTTTGTACCAACAGCAATATGTGTACCAGCACCGATCCAACTCAAACTTGTAATCTTATCATGATTACCTAGATCACAGAGTTTTTCAACTGAGCCAGAACTAGCATTCCAAAGATAAACACTGGATCCTAACCCAACACCTAAAACGTCTTGTGACCCCCAATCCAATAGATTCAAATAAAAATCATCAACCAATTCAGGTGCATCTAAGACTCTGTATGGGACTTTAGCAATATTTCTAACTTTCTTCGTAGGTGATAATAATAGCTTTTGAGAATCAACCCTCACAGGGGAAAGTGAGTAAAGATCATTTTCAATTGATGTTGAAGTTGGCCGACTCTTGTTTGGTGATTGGTATTGGAATAGATTAGTAGATTGTCTGGGCGTCTTTTGAGTCTGGGACCTTATTGAGTTCTCAGAAGATGATCTTGGAGGTGTTATCTGTGTGGAATCTTTGATATCTGTCTGTTTGTTTGATGATGATTGTGGGATGTTATCACCAAATAATTCATTTTTTAACACTGTGGAGAATGTTCTATTAGCCTCTTCTTCCTTTCTGTATTCGATATCAGTAGAGCTAGAAGATGAGTTTGGTTGCTTTTTCTGGAGATTATCATTGTTACTCAGACTGAAGGCGGCTTGTAAATCAACACCAGTTCTGTTGGGAATGTACCGATCGCTATATATGACCTTGTTCTTTCTGCGTGGAGACTGTTGGATCAGTGGCGGAGGGTTCAGACTAGTGGTAGACCTTGACGGGGAGCTTGGAGTGACGAAGCTCTTATCCTCTCTATGGGACATCGTTTGTGTATATCTGTGTATGTATATCAGGAGTAAGCGGGAACTTTAAGTTAACTTATCAATTGGATCTGTAACCACAAGCAGGGTTTGGGAACAATTCTGGGGCAGGGAAAACAGTAGCAAAATGAATAGCAAAGAAGGTAAAAAAACCGCCGTAGGAAGTGATGCAGTGGACAGAACTCAACTTTGAACTATACCAGCAGCAAAATCCCTCTTGAGATATGATCGAAATTGATAAAACTTGGACAGATTTGTGCCTTTTTGAGGGCTGGTTTCTATGGTTAATTTCAGAAAGTTTTTGTGGATGGAAAACGGTTCGCGAAAATTTCCCAGTTCGAGTGCAAAAGATAAAGAATAGCTAAAAAGTTACAATTTTGGGTGGTGAGTGTGAGGTTGATCATCACGAGACTAATTACGTGGACTAAGAATAGTATAAAGTCCTAGTTGATACAAATTTACGTTTACTAATACTAGTTTTAAGACCCTCATTGCTTCTCAATTAGCAAAACATCCGGACACCACTCTGGGAAAACGATTATGCGGTTATATTGGCACTGAAAGTTGATAAACCTAATAAATATTTGCTGAGTTAACTCTCGTTTACAATTAGATGTTGAGATCTTTCACTCGTCCATTCTCAATCTCCTCTCGCCAAATGTCACAAATCAAACCTGTTAAACTACACTGTCTAGCCGATGTCTGCCTGATTCCAGTATGTATAACTTTCATTGTCGTCACCTGTCGTATACAGGTAGTACACATTACTAACAAGCTATTATAGATCGGTACTGGTAAGGCTTCGGTCTCTGACGAGGTCGCTCATATTGAAGGCTTGATTCAAAGTAGTGGCTTGAAGTCTACTCTGCACAGTGCTGGTACTACCATTGAAGGTGAATGGACTGAGGTCTGTAACTTGATCGGGTCTTTACATGAGAGTTTACATAAGAATGGTGTTGTTAGAGTTCAAAGTGACATTAGAATCGGTACAAGAACTGATAAATCACAAACAGCTGCTGACAAGATCAATATTGTTAAGGAAAAGCTTGCTAAGAATGCTTCTGGTAATTGATCTACAATCGAAAACGCAAAAGAAAACGAGAAATACAAGTTATCATGATGATTATTTTTATTATAAAAGTAGTCTAATCAGTTCTTCTCTTCTTAGCTCTTTCCCATGCAGATTTTGGTTTGGTACTTCTCTTAGTGTTCATATCTTCTCTTTTGTTGTTGAAAATACCCCAGTCTTCACCAAAGAAGGTCTCAGTGTCTTGTCTTCTCTTCTTAACCTTATCCTTCTTACTCATATTTGTACTTAATCTAGTGAAATTGGACTCTTCAAATCTCTTGATCTCTTCTTCCTTCTTCCTATCTCTCATAGTTTGAACACCACCACGACCATTTTGTAAGATGTTAGAACCGATGGATTGTTCCACCATTGGGGCATCACCATTTTCAAGTAAGTATTCTTCCATGGCTTGTAATTTAGTACCATTTCTTTTGGATTTAGATATATTACGAGAATCATTAAATTCAGAAGGTGGTAGGGCAGCAGCGATCTTTGGTGGTCTATATTTCTCTGTCTTTTGGTCTTCTTTGTCTTCTTTGTCTGATTTCTTTAGATCTTTAACTAAAGCTGATGCATCTGGTCTATAATTCAATTCATCTTCTGAATCTTCATCTTCTGAATCCCCATCTGAATTTTCTTCATCATTTTGATCTTGTTTCTGTAGTTTTTTACTCACAGCATCTTCACTGGATTCCTTATCCATCTTATGATAATTTCTAACCATCTTCTCCAATTGATAACTCAACTTCTTTTCCAAATTTTTGATACCACGCTCAAGAACAACTCTTTGCACAATAGAATCCTTGATAGCTTTATCCTTCAACTCTTCATTTCGCTTGGTGTCGTTGGTCTTCGTGTTCTCTACTCTTGCCAGTATTATCAGCACCAAATTGTTGATGTATGATAGCATGGCATTATTTTTCAAGTCTAGTAATGAGACACCTTCTGGTAATGATTGATTTGTCTTTGTTAACAAGTCTTGAACCAGGTCTGGAAGATCGGGAGTCTCGACTTTTTCGTGCAGATTTGACACAGCATCGTTGAAGGACGTCAGAGAGACGTCGATGGCCTTCAAGATTTCATCTAAAGAGGACATTATGGGTATGAAACGACGGTTTGTATCTATAGCTGCTACTAAGTTAAATTTTGAAGTTAGAATTTTTTTTTCTTTGTTAAAGAGCAGAGTGCCCTTACCGATGAGCTCTCAAATCCAAGTTACTGAAGATGAAGGATTCTATTATGACATGCAGCTTTAGGGGAGTGATTACGAGCTTGGATGCCTTCGTAAACGTGTTGGATATAATTGCACCGATTTCGAGCGCTTCAAAAGCTCCCTTTATGGTTGTTTTACACATTATCGCTGTTATCTCTTCGGTGTTACCCTTCCTCTTCCTTCTAAAATTTTTTCTGATTTCTTTTTAAGAGTAAAAAAAAAAATTTACATACACTCCATCTTTACCTTAGACAACACCACAAAAGACACCATTAACCATGGTAAGTATTGAGATAAACAATCCATTGTATTGTCCCGATGCAAAGATACTAACATTGTCTTTTCCTAGCCTCAAAACGAATATATCGAGCAACACATCAAACAACACGGTCGTCGTTTAGATCATGAAGAGAGAAAGCGTAAAAGAATTGCCAGAGAAGGTCATAAGATCGCTAAAGATGCTCAAAACTTGAAGGGTTGGAGAGCTAAGCAATTTAACAAGAAACGTTATGCTGAGAAGGTTGCCATGAAGAAGAAGATTAGAGCCCATGAAGAATCTAAAGTTAAAGGTCCATCTAAACCTGTTGAAGATGATGGTGAAGCCTTACCTACTTATTTATTGGATCGTAAAGAAACCAACCAAGCAAAGGCCATCTCATCTTCCATTAAGCAAAAGAGATTGGAAAAGGCTGATAAATTCTCAGTCCCATTACCTAAAGTTCGTGGTATCTCTGAAGAAGAAATGTTCAAAGTTATCAAGACTGGTAAATCTAAGCATAAAGCTTGGAAGAGAATGATCACTAAACATACTTTTGTCGGTGAAGGTTTCACCAGAAGACCAGTGAAGATGGAACGTATCATTAGACCATCTGCCCTAAGACAAAAGAAGGCCAATGTGACACATCCAGAACTAGGTGTCACTGTGTTCTTACCAATCCTAAGTGTCAAAAAGAATCCACAATCACCAATGTACACACAACTGGGTGTCCTAACCAAAGGTACCATCATTGAAGTCAATGTCTCCGAATTAGGTATGGTTACTGCGGGTGGTAAAGTTGTTTGGGGTAAATACGCTCAAATCACTAATGAACCAGATAGAGACGGTTGTGTCAATGCCGTTCTATTGGTTTAAGCTGTGGGTGTGTGGGTTTCATTTTAATGATCGTTTCGGTTTTCAATCTTCATATTAATTTGGTTGTTTTGTGGTTTTCTTTTTGGTTTTTAATTATTGCATGTACATTATAAGTTCATTATCAAAGCTAGGAATGCAGTTAAAAGCTGACATCGTTTTGTTGTCCATTGCAGGATATTCATTCCATATATATTTGATGGGTTTAAAGAGTAATTATACGAATACGCTTATAGAGTTATTGCTGTAGACTGTTACTTTATTCTATGTTCTATATACACGTGCCTTAGACCTAGGGATAATATGGCCATCAAGACGGAAATTAGAAGGCTTTCAATTTGGGCGTGAATATGCTTGTGGTGGATATGTTGGTGTTTGTTGCTGCCCTTGAATCATATTCGTTGGATGTAAAAGATTGTCCCCAACGTCCAACTGGCCAGTCTTTCTCATCTCTTCCTGGACAATAAACGTATGAACAAGGGCTGCATTTCTCGTAGAACAACCATTCAACCACGCCAAAAGACTCCCTATGATTGGTGGCAACGATATCAGTAGGTCAAACAGGATATTGCCATGCATTTTTGCAACTAACTTAGCTGGCAAGTGGAAGTGTTGATCAGCGACGCTTACTAATCTCCCATGTATAGCGAACATGAACAATGGTCCAACAACGGGAAGCAAAGCCAACAGTGGTGCCATTCCAAGGCCCAGGTCTAATGGGAAACAACCAAAGAAGTTCTTATCATCGAACCAAGCTTTCCTTTGGATTTTTTTCCAGGCCTTCTTCTGTTTCTTTGTACAACTCTCTGGTGCCTTTCTTCTCTTTCTCTTACCATTGACTTCGACGTAGTAGGGGTCTTTAGTTTGATACTTCCCGCCTGCCTTGTCATTGATCCAATCGACAGCGTAATCATAACCAGGAAGACCTTCCAATTGTTCAGCCCATTCAGTCAAAGTGTTCATTATATCACTATTTTTCTCCAAGGCTTAGACGGATGTGATCGATTTGAAGTGTATACGACAATATTCTCTGGTAAAGTTCGATCTAGTAGATAGTCTCGCAACAGCTCACAGCTATCACCTCTTGAGACTCTCCACTAGGGACTAACGGGACACAGCCTCTTGAAAAAAATGTTTCAAAACGTAGAGAGAGAGTCGAGAAATTTTACTCGATCTTGCTCTCTATTCTTCCGGAACTGGTAAGCGACACAATCGCCTAGACACTTGACACATAAATATTTGACAACTACAATCAGTACCGCAAAGTATCAATCATTTTCATTTAGAAACATAAATAACACCAATTGAGTCAATCCAGTTACTAACACTGCCGAACAACCCAACAATCTCAAAACCTTGAGGAACGGCCAAGGTCCCTTCACCACCACCATCACTCTTACCGAGCATTGGAGAGTATCTATTTTGATCAGTGAAGATTTGGATAGCATCTACCCAGGCACCGGATCTCAGTCTGAAATGAGTGATCTTTTCACCTGGATGTAATGGGAAATCTGTGAAGTTGTTGGTTTGTTTCCCCAATAGCACTGAACCTTGTACTGGTTGTAATACTTGTTGATGACCCGGGTCATTTAAACCTAGTTTTTTGAATGCAGATCCCAAATGAGACTTATAATCTCTCTTTGGTAACGGTGGTGCAGTGGAAGCTGGTTCTGCGGCACCCAAGTCAATTCTAATACCATCTAGGGCACCACCATGATACACTCTAATATTGACGATTCTATTTGGATCAAAGATAACTAAAGGTTGTTTAACACCACGGTTCATATCACCAAAGACACCTGATTTAATACCTGTTAATTGACCTCTTCCTAAGCCGAAATCTGACTGGATGAAGTTTTCAGAACTACCAACCAATTTTTCGAAATTGTCAAAGTTCGATTGAGAGCCATCTATGGTCAAAACATGAACTTCAAATGAACCATCTTGTTTATCCCTTGGTAATCTTGATTTCAATTCTTGTGCATTGACCAAGATCTCCTTTTGAGAGCCTTCACCACCGATGGATGTAGGCAAATATTCAATAAATGCATGAGCTAAGTCACCTTTGTAAATCTCAATGGCGTAAATACCAGTGGTTGATTTCAAAAGAGCATTGTTGTCACCGATAGGTAACAGGATAGCCTTACCAGACTCATGATTGTTCTTTTGGAATGTTGGATCCAGGTAGTCTTCAGGCAACATGAATGAAGGGTGGTGCAAGAATCTCAATAAGTCTAATCTATGCCATGTACATTCGTCCTTTGGCAACACTGGGGCCATTCCACCAGATCTGGTTCTTGAACAAGCTGCTTCTCTCGTTAAAAATGATCTATTAAAAGTAACGTAGTCTCTTAGCATAACGCCATGGGTTTGATGAGGACAGCCCAACAAGTGACCAATTTCATGCATAAATGCACCTAAAGTGATGTTCAGACACTCCCAATAAGTGTCACATTGGTTGGAGTCATTAGCAACCTCATTGATGTTCGATCTAGTGGTATCTTGGAACGCAAATGGCACTTGTTCTAAGCTTGTTGGCCATGAAAAAATACCATGAGACCCAAATATGGCCAATTTAATTTTATCATCACCACCACCCAGAGCAGCATGTGTCAATATCAGTTTCAACTTCGGATCCCAGTGAGCATCTAGGAACATAACCGCAGCCTGAACAGATTCATTACGTGTATTGACAAAGGGGCCACCATAGTCTCTCAGTGCCTCCATGGCGATACCGAATAACCCACCAGTATTGTTACCTTTAGAATTCTGCTGAGCCAAGTTTGGATCTCTCAATTCCTTCAATGTCTTCCTAGATCTTAGGATATGGACTTTGATGGTGTTTCTAAGCTTGTGGTTCTCAGAGGCAAAAACGGTGTCCTCGGTGTACTCTTCCACGAAGTTGAATGTTCTGTTGCCGAACCCATTTCTCAACATTTGCTCATGGGTAAAAGCCTGCATCAAACGACCACCGATCCTTAGCTTCTTGACAGCAAGTTCAAGACCATTACCACCTTCAGATCTCTTTCTATCTGTAGTGGAATCAAACAGACCAGGAGAGTCCTTGGCTAATAGTAAGCATAAATGGATCGGTTTATTTTGAAGTAAAGGGGTGTAGTTGATTGTGAATGACGCAGTTTCGTCCTTAAATGCAGGTCTTTGGTCCTGTTGTGGATGACCATTGACTATCTGGCCCGAGTAATGGGTGAAATATAGCGGGTTTGGGCCTGGGTTTAGATGGATAACAGCCTTGAAGAAGCTCGAATTGACCTCGAAGTAAAGTGGAGGGTATGCACCGCCTTGGTGCAAAACTCGCAAGATACCACTCTTTGCAGCGGAGGTCTCACCATGGACGATCAGCAATGGGGTGTGCACTGTGCCCTGGTGCTGTACGTTATACAACTTTATCGTCATAATGGGTGCTGGGGTATTTTGTGGTTCAATTAATTGTATTTATTGTGTCGAGTCTCGAGTTTACTGAACTGAACTTGACACATTTACCTTCTTCCATGGATGTGTCGCATACCAGTGTAGCCAAATTGTATCCAATCAACGAGATCTCGGGTACTTAACTTCTGCTTAAGCTCTGGTAGCTGTCAAAGTTACAGGGGCTCAAATCTAGAATCAATTGAGTTTGTGAACAGCGTAATACTATACTCTATTTATCTCCTCATTCGTTCTCTTTGTCTAAAAGGCGAAAGCTATCAAAGTTAGTGGCACATGACTAAAATGGCAGTTTAGTATTGCCTTTCCGACCAGTCGGAACTTACCCTTTTCGGATGTTGATTTTGACAACGAGTTCCAAAAAATGAACGAAATTTTCAAGAAACTGGTGGAACGTCAAGCCAAAACGTACCCAAAAAGGCGTTTTAAACGGATCAATTTATCTGAATTGCCGGTTGCAGTAAGTAGATTATCCACTTTAAAGTGGTAGCTTTTTGAATTCTCCGACTTGTGGCGTTGTTCACTTCCAAATCTGACGTTATTCTATCTGACAACCCTTTAACATAAACATTAGATCAGATCTAACATCAACACAGGCAAATGTCCAGTAAAAGACGTCAATATCCAAAACAGGCCCTTCAGCCGCAAGCACCTGTGGCCCCACAGGCTGGTTATCCTGGTCAGCCTGGTGCCCCTGTTCAAGCAGGTTATCCTCAATATCCTGGTCAACAAGTTGACCAAGGTGCTGCCAACGGCGCCTATGGCGCCCCTCAACAGCCAATTGATGCTGCTACCCAGGGCCTTAATAACCTTAACCTAAACGGCCAACCACCATATCAACAACCATACGGTCAGCAACCAGTCGGTGGTATTGCTGGTACCGGTGCCCCAGTTAATCCTTATCCACAACAAGGTGATTACGGTAGCTATCAAAACTACCCAGCTCAAGCGGGCTCTGGTGCCCCTGCCTACGGTGCCTCCACTCCTTCCTACGGTGGATACGGTGCTGCTATCGGCAACGCATCTTCCCCGTATGAAGCTGGTCTAAATCAACAATCCGCCCTACCAATGAACCAATTATATCAAACTGATTTGTTAAGTGAGTTACCTCCACCAATTGCTGATCTATCATTACCACCTCCACCATTAGTCACCCCAGCTCATTTGACTGCCATCCCAGGTAATCAAGAAGCCAATGCCAAACCTGAATATATGAGATCAACTTTGAATGCTGTCCCAAACACCAGCTCTTTGTTGAAGAAGTCCAAACTACCATTTGCCTTGGTTGTTAGACCATACATCAGTTTGACCGATGATGTTAACCCAATCCCAGTTGTCACAGATACCGTCATCTCACGTTGTCGTCGTTGTCGTACCTATATCAACTCCTTTGTTGAATTCACAGAACAAGGTAGAAGATGGAGATGTAACTTATGTTCCTTGCAAAATGATGTCCCTGCTGCCTTTGACTACAACAAAGATCTAGGTGTCCCAGTCAATAGAAATGAAAGAGCTGAATTGAACTACTCTACTGTGGAATTTGTTGCTCCACGTGAATATGCTGTCAGAGCTCCTCAACCATTAGTCTATGTCTTTGTCTTAGATGTTTCTGTTCACTCAATCAAGAGTGGTTTACTAGCCACCGTTGTAACCACAATCTTGGAAAGTTTAGACAGAATCCCAAACAAGGATGGTCGTACTAAGATCGCCTTCATTGGTGTTGACTCAAACTTGCATTACTTCAACATCCCAGAAGACGATGAAGAGAATGCTGAAAACTCCATCATTGTTGTTCCAGATTTAGATGAACCATTTATCCCATCACCAGATTCATTATTGGTCAACTTGAAGAACTCAAGACAAAACATTGAAAAACTATTAGCTAACATGACATCTTTATTCCAAGACAACTTGGTTCCAAACTTTGCCTTGGGTCCAGCTTTGAAATCCGCCCATCACTTGATTGAATCTGTTGGTGGTAAAATTGTTGCCTTCGGTTCCACCTTACCAGATTTAGGTGTTGGTAAGCTAACTCCAAGAGACGAAGGTAAATTCGCAGACACTCCAAAGGAGGCTTCCGCCTTATTCAGTGCCAACGATTCCTTCTACAAATCGTTCGCCGTTGACTGTAACAAATCACAAGTTACCATTGACTTCTTCTTAACTGGTGCTAAATACCAAGATGTTGCTACTCTATCCAACTTGCCAAGATACACTGCTGGTCAAACTCATTACTATGCTGGTTGGAGTGCTAACAGTCTTGAAGAAGTCACCAAACTTTCCAAGGAAATTTCAAACCACATTGCCTCAGATATCGCACTGGAAGCTGTTCAAAGAACAAGAGGTTCAAGTGGGTTAAGAATGAACACATACTATGGTAACTTCTTCAACAGATCATCTGATCTATGTTCATTCCCAACATTCCCAAGAGATCAAAGTTATGTTATTGAAGTTGCCATTGATGAAAACTTGGTGAAACCTGTTGTTTACATCCAAACTGCTGTGCTACATACAACAAACTTTGGTGAACGTAGAATCAGAGTTCTAACAATGGCTATCCCAGTTACTCCAAACCTTGGTGAAGTCTATGCTTCTGCTGATCAATTGGCCATTACAGCTTACTACACCCAAAAGGCCATTGAAAAAGTTTATTCATCATCACTGAACGATGCTAGAGATCTATTGAACAAATACTTGGTTGATATCCTAACTGTATTCAAAAAAGAAATCGTATCTGGTAATGTCGGTGGTGGTGCCGCATTAACACTATCTACAAACTTGAGAATGTTACCACTATTGATCCATGCCTTGACCAAGCATATCGGTTTGAGAGGTGGTAAGATACCAGCTGATCATAGAATCAATGCCTTGAACTTATTAAGTACTGTCCCAGTTCCACAGTTGATCAGATACATTTACCCAACGATTTACTCACTGCATGACATGGGTGATGATGTTGGGTTACCAAATGAAGAAACAAGTGGAATTGTGTTACCACCTGCAATTAATGCCAGTTCTGAAAGCTTTGAAAGACATGGATTGTACTTAATCAACAACTCTGTTGAATTATTCTTGTGGATCAGTGGTGATGCCGTTCCAGATTTAGTTTATGATGTATTTGGTGTTCAAGATATCTTCCAAGTCCCAATTGGTAAGAATGAACTACCTGTGTTGGACAATGACTTCAACATTAGAGTCAGAAACATCATCGATAAGGTTCGCGAAGGTGATGATACCATTGTCTACCAATCACTATACATTGTCAGAGGTGGCTCAGCCAACGAACCATTAAATGCCCCATACGCTAAAGAAGTCGGTCCATTGAGACTATGGGCTGCTTCTAACTTGGTTGAAGACAGAATCAACAACTTGCCAAGCTATAGAGAATTCTTAACCTCCACCAAATCAAAAGTTAATATTTAAGTGAATTGATGGAATGGACTTGTTTTGTATAGTATAAATAATCTTAATTGAAAGAAAAAGTTATCTTTGAACGTTTTTTAAATGGATTTCCTGTATGTATGAATTAGTGATTGCAGCTATGGGATCAACGAGATTAAAGTAATGGACAAGAACGCTAATATGATGATGTAATTAACGGGTTGATTTTCGTGAGCAGAAACGATAGATCTAAATGTTCTAGTAACGACCTCTTTAATCAGCAATATTATCTCGTTCCCTTATTTATACACTTGCTATAATAGGTACAATCCATCATGCCTCAATTGCGTAGACGTTATAAGATGGGCTACTTGTTATTGTGGCAATGTCCTTAGGCGCTTATAGGTTCAAAGTTGGTTGCGGAATCGAGCGGCTTCAAGCGGTAAGCTTCGGCTCATAATATTGAAACCTGAGCTCCGACGTCACAACTTGTCAATATTCTGGTAACACGCAAACATGCGTCGTGCATACTTCATTACACTATTACGAGTTCACAGAGTTGGTATCATTTTATTTCACCATCCAATATATTGTTAAGTAGTACATATTTCAATTGATAATCATAATACCAGTTGATCAGCAGTTGTAGTCTGTACAATTTTACCAGTACAATCAATTTACAATATTAATATAATATAGGATTATAATATAATTAATTTTAGTAATATAGGTATTACTCGCGATGACAACGTACAATTATTGTTATAAATTTAGATATTCATAATAATAATCTAATAATATAAAAATTAATATATATAGTTATATTAATTAAATTATATATTTATACAAATAATCAACTATACAGCTATGGGCTCCTGTATTCTGATTGATTTAGTATTATACATCCTACTTATATCTTAATTGGGAATGTTTGACCTAAATGACCAAATTGACTATATGCAGATAAATTATTAGCGGTAAAGACCGCGGATCACGGATAATTAATATATATTGACAACAGTCTGGATCTAATACACGAATCTTACTAATGTCTATGATTAAGTATGGACATGACAACATTTAGTCCCATTATCATGAAATTTATTGATGTATAAGTGTACGAATTAAAAGCATTTATTAATTACTTATAGGTATAAGTTCCTTCCACAAAGTTCGCGCGTATAATTTGTATGACAATAATCTTTCTGAAAATCTATTATATAAATGCACACTGGTCTTGAGCATATAATCACATGACTGATAACCGTATTGGCTAAAATGTTTTTTCAACGGATTTACAGTATGGATTATTTAACGTGTAAATCACTAACATACCGTGGTAGTCAAGCTGATTTGCGTGAAAGCGCCTAGTTTTCATCAGCTATAGAATTTGTACTTACAATGGATGAGGATACCAATATCTATCAGATATATGCAATAAATATTAGAATCTATAATTAAAAATCAGCAAATATATACAGAAAATGCTTTATTTTCTATTAACTCTCCAAATCAGTAGCAAGTAAGCCAAGACTCTATAAATAATCAAGATCAAAACAACAGCTAAATAATTCTTCCATAAGATAGAATCTAAACCATATTGATCCAAAACTTTTTGACCTGTACTCAAATTACAATTTTCAACACCGTTACCACATGAAAATTTCTGACCATCAAATGCAACTTTCATTACAGACAAGATCACATATTTCAAAGGGCTTAAGTAATTGAAAATTTTAAAAATGATAGGCATATTCAAAGACATTGTACCAGCCATGAAAATACCAATAGCCATTAAATTAGATAAAGCATTAATAGCAACACCCATATGATCAAATATGGTCATAGCAATCATGGAAATGGATTCACCAGTATTGATAACCACAGCAAACATTAACCAAACTGTGAAAAACATACCAGAAGTACGTTTTAAACCAATAACCATTGTATAAAACATGGACATAATGAAAGAGCAAGCAATTTCAAAAGGGAGCTCAATAATTAAATATGATAACATGAATTGACCTGAAGAGTAAAGATTATCTTGATGATCTTTATAAAAAGATTCCCTTTCGATTGGATAGTAAGCAAAACAATTAAAGGAACCAATGAAGTAAAAATTAACAATTTGTTGCGCTAACCCCAGTCTATTTGAAATTGAAGCAGATGAATGTTTCAATGGAGCATAATATAAAGTATGGAACACTGCAAGTAAGATATATTGAGTAGTTCTTGACATTAGGACACCATCAGTTCTCACCATGGTCTTAAATTGACGTTGTAAAAGAGTTTTCAAGATATGGAAAGCTGGTAATCTAACTTGTGATAATTTTTCAAGTTTAGTATCGTGTAAAAATGGTTTATGTTCTTCTTTAACCATTAAACGTAAATTCATCAATTGAGATTCATATTGTGGATCGATCAAGACATCCATTAAATGATCAGCAAAGTTCAACCCTGGTTCTTCATCTTTCCCCATCATTTTCCCATCATTAGAATTTTTATTGAATTCAATGGACTCAGTTAAAGTCGATGGGACACCTGAATAAATCAATTCACCGCTTTTTAACAAAACAATCTTATCAAACATCTCAAAGATCTCAAATTTTGGTTGATGAATAGTTAAAATAATTGTCTTTTGTTCCTCATGGGCAATATCTTTTAATAATTGTATTAAATTTTGTGACGTGAAGGAATCTAAACCTGAAGTTGGTTCATCAAGTAATAAGATCTTAGAATGTTCGTTCAATAATTGAATGGCTAAAGATAATCTTCTCTTTTCACCACCTGAGATACCTTTTCTATTAGAATCACCAACCGGTAAATTCATAACATCTGAAAGACCAACTTTTTTCATTAGTTCATTAACAATGGATCGTATCTGTGGTTGTCTATCGGAACCTAGTCTCATCTTAGCCTGGTACCATAAAGTTTCACGAACTGTTAAAGTTGGAATTAATGAAGAATCATCCTGGACAACATAAGATGTTAACTTTGACAATGCTTTATAATTCACAGATATATTATTAACATGAATATCACCAGATAATTTCAAATTAGTAAAATTTGTACGACCAGTGATCAAGTTCAATAGTGTAGTTTTACCAGAACCGGAGGGACCCATAATAGCGTTTAAACCAGGTAAAAATTGTAAATTCAATTCATCTAATAATTTTTTCTCCAAAAATTGACCACCACCTAATTTGTTCTTCCATGTAGGTTTAGTCTCTAATGTGATCCCTTTCATCAAGATTTCAGAGCCCGGAGTTACAATTGGTTTTCTTGAATACAATGGATCACTTAAAACGGTTTCCAATTCAGATAATTGATATTTTTTGGATGTAGATTTTCTTTCCTTCACGATATTAGTACTATTTGTCCAATTAACTCTTATCCAAATCAATAGAGCACCTGCAATATACATGAAGAAAAACCAACAAATATTAACCACAATTGGCACTGCAGACCAGTTTTCAGGGAATCCAAGATCTTTTAACACGTATGAACCCGAATATTCAAAACATTGTTCCATTGTACCTTGACAATTCCCTTGAAATCCTGTAAAATAATTAGATGCTAAACTCCCAAATGAATAATAAAAAGATGCAAGGTATTTGGTCCAACGCACATAGACGGGCATATCTTTAGCATTAACGAAATAACCACAAGCAAGATTTTGAACTTGATAAACGACATTTGTTGCCAATGTAGCCATAGGTAATTGATAATTACCAAGAACAAAACAAAAATGAGCTAAAGCAATACCACAATCATAGATCAATAACACATTGATGAAAAAAATTCCAAAATTCATTGTTGGACGAAGACCCCACATAAAATACGTGATTGTACACCATAATAATGTCACTGGGATATCTTCAAGTAATAGCTTTGCCAATTTCCTACCAGTGAACCAACTCTTTAATGAATATAAATGATCATTTTGATATTCTTTTAACATATACTTCCCATCCAGAAGACATAGTCTTTCAATTTCATACATCAATGGTGAAAATCCAATAATTTCACAACAAACATAAAGAGCAGAAGTTAAAGTACGAATACCTGCTAAAGAATGTTCAGGTTGGAAAAAAATCCAACCTGTAACAAGTGAAATCAAAGTATTGATACCTAGTAACATGAAGATAGATTTGTAATCTCTTACAGTTAGTAACAAAGTTCTTTTAAAAATGATATATGTATCGCAACAAAAATAACTTGATTTAGATTTTGAAGATTTAAATTTTAAACCATTAGCTTTAAAAGTATCTTTTATCTCCACGCTGGTATCATAATGTATAGTATTAGCCCAACTCCTAGTTAATTTTTCAACTCTTTTCTGAGTTTCAATTTCAATATCTGGAGAACTATATTTATCAACACTTGAAATTCTTAATAAGAAATCAGCAAAATTTGTTTCAGAGACATCACCAAGGACATTTTCTAAATTTTTAAAATAATTCATACCATTTTTTAAAGAACCATAATACATCATAGCACCACCTTTAGCCAATAAACAGATCTTATCGAAAAGATCCATGATTTCAACACGAGGTTGATGAATGGTAAGTATTATAGTGATTCCAAAACGGATACTTAATTGTTTTATAAGTGATATTAAATTAATAGATGAAGTTGAATCTAAACCTGTAGTCGGTTCATCTAAAAACAATAGTGAAGGTTTAGTCAATAATTGTAATGCTAATGATACTCGACGTTTTTCACCACCTGATAATGTTGAAATTTCATGAAAATCATTAACAATAGTATCTCTAATCTTATTAAGATTTAAAGCATCAATAAGTAAATTAATCAATTCTTCAATTTCTATTTTACTTGATTGTTTTAATTTCAATTGTGCAGTAAAATTTAATAATTCATAAACGGTAAGACCTGGAGTAAAATTATCTTCTTGCAATAAATATGAAATATGTGGATGTGATGGTGAATATTGAATCATACCTTTAAATTTAAAAGGTGATGAATTATTATTAGGTAATCTAGCAGAAAGTGTATTCAACAATGTAGTCTTCCCTGAACCTGATGAACCTAATATAGCCATTACTTCACCTTGACCTAGATCAAAATTTAATGATTGTAAAATTTTTTTAATAACAGGGTCCTTTTCAATGTCATCATCTTGTTTCTTCTTTCTCAGTGTCACTGTGAGATCTCTAACATTTAAAGCGACTCTATTTTCTTCAGAGATATACAATGGGGCATTCACTTCAGTCATTATTGAATCCTCTTTAAATCCGTTAACATTTATAAAAGTACTTGGAAATTAATCATATTTTTATATGTGTCAATTCTAAAGTTGTCATAAGCAAACTAAAAGTGTAAAAAAATATTCCGATTTTGTGCCGCTTTTAAGCCGTTTATTGAAATGGAAATTCCGATAATTTGCGTTCGGTTTTAACTTTTTTCGGTAAATTAAATAAAATTCCGATAATATTCGGAATTTAGTGCCTTAATGTATATGTATTTATATGTGTATATGTGTATGTGTATACAGTGTATGTGTGTGTATGTGAATATGGGCTCATAAATGGCCCCGTGGACAAAATTAAACCTTGATGATGTCATAACTTTTGATATTAATGGTACACAAACCTTTACAACTTAGCATAACGTACAACTTAGCATAACGTACAACTTAGCATAACGTACAACTTAGCATAACGTACTATGTATTGAGAGGCATGAAGTATATGAGTTGTAAAGTTAATTTTACAAATTGTATATTCATTATATTACAGAGAGTTAAGATAATTCACTAAATGCGAGAGTTATACATTTTATTCACATGTAATAGTATGGTACCTAACCAATAATGTGTATATAATTACGCTTGATCATGAAAAGTAAGAATTAAGATACTAATAGTAATTAAAGTTCATGATTAATTTACAAATTGCAATCATTACATCATAGATTATATACTAAGTAATTTGATTAACGTAATAGTGCGACTAACTATCTAACCAAATTCTATACCTTAATAAACGTTGTATAGAATAAGGCGGCTTTCATATTCAGGAGGTACACCTGATCTTGGATTCTAGTAGTATTACTAGAGCTCCTAAATTAATCTGGTTAGGCCCTGCTACAAAGTTATGAGCCTTACCCTATTACAGATTACATATCTAATTAATTAAAAGTTGCACTACACAATGATAAAGCAAAAATATACTAATTATATAAGTTATAAAGTAATAAATAATAGAGATTATAATCTCTAAGTTAAATTTAATTTAACATTTCACATATTCATTATGATAATGAATATTAAATTCATTTCACATATTCGTTATGATAATGAATATTAAATTCATTTCACATATTCGTTATGATAACGAATATTAAATTCATTTCACATATTCGTTATGATAACGAATATTAAATTCATTTCACATATTCGTTATGATAATGAATAAATTAATTTCATATCCACGATTATAAATAAAGTCAATTTCATATCCACGATAATAAATTCATTCAATTTCATCAATTATCTATTTGATTTTAAATCATTATAAAAACGTTTATAAATTTCATAATCAAATTTTTTAAAATTCCAATCTAATTCAATAAATTTCTTAGAAATTTCAATTGATTTATAATGATAATTCCAAAACCAATCTTTTTTATCATTTGATAATTGATTACCATTTAAATCCATTTTAATCATTTCTTTTGTCTTTAAATTAACACCTTCAATATTTTTTAAACCTTGACCATATGGTAATGGGAATAAACTTTGAAAAATTTCATATGCAGCCAATGTAAAACCAAATTGTGGTGATGATCTAAGAACTCTTGCTGCACCACCTTTAAATAAAGATTTCCAAGATTCTTCAATAACAATTGTCTTAAAAGCATGATAAATACCACGATAATGAGTTTCACCAGGTTTTGGAATAATTTGTAATCGAGTCTTTATAACATCACACGGGGTTGTTAAAAATGCAGCAGGCATCCCTGCTAACCCACCAGCGGTTAATAATTCCCAAGTTTTCAATTTATTACGTTTACCTTGAGTTGTGGAAGATGCATTTGGATCATAATTAAAAAAATCTTTTTTTAAATGGGCATAAGTTGGGAAATAAATTGCACTAAATGGAACATCACGTAATAAACATGCAGCTGTACCTTTATATAAACCTTTTAGCCCCAAGTTCTTAATAATTGCCATTGATGAATTACCATAATCACCACCAATTTGTAATCTAATTTTAACAATTTCTAATGGATTTGTAAAAACAACTTGACATGCACCTGCCATTGCACCTGCAAAAATTTCATATTTTGGTTTAATCTCCTTTGAAACTTTATTCATAAACATTGATCTTACCAAATCATTTACAGTTAATTTTATTGCCTTCTCAGGTGCAACACCAATTAATTGTGGAGTTAAACCTGAGTATAAACCTTTTAAACCTTCTATTTTTATAATTTTTATAAAACAATCTATTGAATTTTTATAAATTTTAATACGTTGAGCTTGCATCCTTGTTTTAATTAAATCAATTGGATAAACAATAGTAGCACCAATTGCACCTGCAATTGAACCCAATGAAAAATTATAAATTGAATCAAATATTGGATAAAAATAAAAATTTTGATTTTTTAATGGATTTAAAAATGGTTCATTTGTTAAATGAGATGGTATATTATTTGGATTTAATAAATTTAATAAATCATGAATAAATAAAGTATTTGTTATTGAATCATGATAACTTATTGATTGAATTGGTTGATTTAAAGCTAATTTAAATAATAAAGAAATTTGACCATTTGAAAATTGAGTTAAATTATTAATTTTATTGAAAGAAATTGATGATTCTAAATTTAAAAAATCAATAAATTCCCTTTGAGTAATTGATACACTTTTATCATTTGGATTTATAATTTGTTGACGAGTTGCACCACCAAAATCTTTACCAGTTGATGGTAATAATTTTTTCAATCTATAATATTTAATAAATAATTGATTTAAGATATCAAAATTTGCAATAAGGTAGTTCAGATCTTTATAAATAGTAAAATTTATTGGTTTTAAATCATCAAGATTTTTAAATAATGATGATATAAATATTGATGAAACTTTATGACCATGAATATGATCAATTAAATAAATTAATTGTTCTTTGGAAATTTGATGTTGTTGATTTGCAATTGATATAAAAGATTGATTTATTTTATAATTCATCCAATCATTTTGTAATAAAGTTATTATTGAATTTAAATTTATATTTGAATTATCCAAAGTATAAAATTTTAAATAATTTTTAAATTTATTCCAATCAATATCAAATTCATTATTTGTATAATTTTGTAAATTTTGTAAAATTGTTAACAAATTTGAAGTTTCAATAAATAAATCATCAAATTTTATAAATTTTTCATTATATGTTATACTTTTATTTAACATTGGATCAAATTTTCTTAAAAATTCATACATAAATATATATTGATAATTTTTGTTATTAATTAAATTATTAAAATGAAACCAATCACTTATTGAAAGGTAACCTTTATTATTTTCATCAATTGTTAAAAAAATAAGACCAAAAGTATCATTTGAAATCCTTGTAAGATTATTTAATTTTATTGATTCATCAAATGAAAGTAATTTAATAAATGAATCATAATTTAATATAAATTGTTTGGATTTATTATCAAATGTTGCAAATTGTTTAAAAATTTCAAATTGAATCTTTTTTGATTCACTTGAATTTGATGGTAATTCCATTGAGATTTCTCTCTTAAAATTATAACAATAAAATTTATAATTTAACAAAGTTAAAGACTTTTTCTAATTTATTAGTTTTTAATAAGAGAAAAATTAACTTAAAAAAGGTAATTTTCGCGTATTTTTTCTCTTTATAAAAAAAAATTATTTTAAAAAATCTGGGGAAAATTTTTTTTTTACACAAAAACAAAATTTTTTTAAAAAAAGTTAAAAAATTGTGGAGAAATTGAGGGGCATTTTTCTTTAGTTCTTTATATAAAGAAAAGTAAATATATTTAGTTAATTATAAATGATTCAATCAAATGAATTAATCAAATGAATTAATCAAATGAATCAATCAAATGAATCAATCAATGATCAATAGAACTATTACCTAAGATATGATAACTAGCTAATAAGTAATATGTAATAACTAATAATCAATAACTAATACAGCTATCGATAACTAATTTGAGGTATTTCCATTAAATCTCGGGTAAATAGATTTATTTATACCGAAGTTGTGTAGAATTATGGGGTAATTAACCGATATACTTAATTATTATAACCGATAGATATTTAGATTATGTAATAATAATAATAATCAATTTTACCAATTACTTTAGTCTGAATTACTACATATATATAACTCTATAATAATTACTTAAGATCACTATAGCTAATAATTACTTAAGATCACTATAGCTAATAACTACACCAGATACAATAGCTAATAACTACACCAGATACAATAGCTTAAAAAACTCAATTATGGACGTAATCTTCTTGGATCACGTGGGAATAATGAAGCACGACGAATATTTTTTAAATCCAAATAAAACATAACAACTCTTTCTAAACCAATACCACCACCTGCATGTGGTGGACAACCATATTTAAATGCATCAACATAATCTTTTAAACCTGGATCTAATGGATTTAATTCATGTTCTTTCATTCTTTTAATTAATAATTCAGGATCATGAATACGTTGAGCACCAGATAAAATTTCTTCACCTCTCATAAAAAAATCATATGAATTTGAATATCTTGGATCTTCAGGATCAGGCATTGTATAAAAAGGTCTTATAGCTAATGGAAATTTATCTAAAATATAAAAATCTGTATCAAATTTTTCTTTAACTAATGAACCTAATAATTTTTCATCTTCTGTACTTAAATCATCAAATTCTCCAATATCGGTTCTACCACCTTTTGTTCTTAATAATTCAATACCTTCTTTAAAATGTAAACGAATAATTTTACCATCTTTTGGTAATTTAAATTCTTCAACAGGAAATTGTTTTCTAACAATAGAAATTTCTTTTGAATATCTTTTTTTCAATTCACTGAAAATAAATATAAATAATTCTGATAATAATTCTAAAACTTCATGATAATGTTCTTCAAATGAAGTTTCTAAATCTAATCCAACAAATTCTGTCATATGACGATGAGTATTTGAATTTTCAGCTCTAAAAACTGGTGCAACTTCAAAAACTTTTTCAAAATCTGCAGCAATTAATTGTTGTTTATATAATTGTGGTGATTGAGCTAAATAAGCTTTTGTCTTGAAATATGTGACTTCAAAGACATTTGAACCACCTTCAGATGGTGCACCTAATAATTTTGGTGTATGAATTTCTGTAAATTTTTTAGAATTTAAAAATTCTTTAAATAAATTTGTAACACCTCCTTGAATTTTAAAAATTGCTTGATTTGTTATAGTTCTTAAATCAATAACACGAGATTCTAATCTTGTATCTAAATTAACAATTGGTAAACCTGCAGCTTCAGCATCAGCATCAGATCTTGATGCATCTTCAATTAAAATTGGTAATTGTTGTGGAGTTTCAGCAATTGTATAAATCTTTGAGACATGAATTTCAACATCTTGAACCGTAGCAGAT
Organism: Taiozyma odintsovae; assembly: GCA_030557705.1. Lineage (NCBI taxonomy): Eukaryota > Fungi > Ascomycota > Saccharomycetes > Phaffomycetales > Wickerhamomycetaceae > Taiozyma > Taiozyma odintsovae. Next base: position 65,770 of record JANIVH010000008.1, on the reverse strand, counting down.
TTAATTAATTCATCAACTTTTTTAACAGTACCATAGATAAGAACAATTGATTCTAAATTAATTGACCCAGCCCATTTAACCATTTGTTTTGAAATTGATTCACCATTTGATTTAATTAATGCTTGAATTAAATTTGATTGTTGTCTTAAAGTTAAAAATGCTAATGTTGCACCTTGTTGTCTTGTTGTATTAATTCTTGCTCTAAAGATAACTTCTTCACCATCATTTGATGAATTTAAATCTTCAATTTGAATTCTTTTTTCATTTGAACGATTTTGTGATTGAATTAATGGTAATTTACCATAATTTTCTCTTGAAGGATCATTTGCAGCTTTTGCAGCTTTTTCAGCTTGTTCTTTAGCTAATTGAGCAGCTCTTTCAGCTTTTTTACGTTCTTTTTCCTTTTCTTTTTCAAGTTTCTTTAAAGCCTTCTTTGATAATGGTTGACCATCTGGACTTTGATTAATTGTTAGTCTTATTTTAATATACGAAATATTATTATTATTACTCACCCTAAGATAACTTCAGTTGATTCATTTGAATCAACTGTTTTTTCAACTGGGGTTTCAGTTTCATTGATTGACAACTTTGATAAATTCTCAGAGTTTTCAGACATATTCAATTCGAATTTAATAATTGTTTTAAATAGTTTATAGTTATAAACTTTTTTTTTTTCTTTCGACATTTTTAATGGACAAAAAAAAAAACGGGTTACGAAGCCCGCGCAATGTGTTTATTATTTAGACCAGTACTGAGATTTACGCTTAATTGTGTCAACGGATCCAGGGTGCTAAAGAGAAACAGGTAGCGTATATTTCAGCACTTTTTTTTTATTTAATATTACACTATAAACTAATTACACTTTACATAGATAAAGACATGACTCATTAAATTATAAATCTTCTGTTGAATCTAATTCCATTTCTTTTAATTTTCTTTCTAATTCCAATTGTTTTATCTTTTTTTGTTTTTCTAATCCTTCATTCTTTTTTCTTTCCCTTCTTTGTTCTTTTGTCTCTTTAATAGGTTCATCCTTTGTATTAATTAAAATTTCAATATTTTCATATAATTGATCTAATTTCTTTAAATTCTCTTTAAATCTATCATATGATAATTGTGTAATTAATTTTAAATACTCCTTTGTAACAAAACAATTTAAAGTTTCACCATCTAAATAACCAATTGGTATATCTAGCTTGATACTAATTCTTATAGCAACAATATTATTTGTACCGATACCACTTTCTCTAAATCCACAATTCATTGCAGTTTGATACAGCTTTGATGCAATTTCAAAATTTCGACATTTAACATGAAGAATTAATGCTTCAAATTTAAAAAGTATATACCTTGTATCAATTGAATATATTTCAGGTTTAACAAATTGGAAAGGTTGTAAATCATACCAATTATTAAGTTTATTATAATCATGTGTAACAAATAACCAACGACCACCATCACCTTTACCACCAATCTTTATATCATTTCCAGTTAATTTTGAACCTTCAAGGAATACACTAACTCTACCGGAACATGATGAAGTTGTAACCATATCTTTATGTGAATTTATTAATTTCATAATTGGTATACATAGTTCATCAATTGAACCTTTCGGTGAAGAGTCTGGTACTAAACCTAAAGTTTCATCAATTTCATTTAAAATTTGTACTTTCTTTTGATCAAATGGGTCTTGTGACATTACTCTCTTTTACTTATAATGTAACCCAAGATCAAGTTCTTGTTTTTCCTTATGATGAGCTTTTAAAGTCTTGCGGCTCCTACCGCCTGCGCTTACCAATTCCCGAATACTTTGAAAATCCAGGAAACTGTTATCTATTTACCATATTAACCTATACTATCAAACCATTGGAAAGATCAATTGATTCAATGTCACAACCACTTGTACTAGCAGAACCTTCAAATGACCCAGATAGAGCCACGATCTTATTAATGGGTCTACGAAGAGGTGGTAAATCTTCAATTTGTAAAGTTGTTTTCCATAATATGCAACCTTTGGATACATTATATTTAGAATCAACATCAAAACCTACAACTGAACATTATTCTTCATTAATTGATTTAGCAGTAATGGAATTACCTGGTCAATTAAATTATTTTGAACCAAGTTATGATTCTGCTACATTATTTAAAAATGTTGGTGCACTTGTTTATGTTATTGATTCTCAAGATGAATATTTAAATGCATTGACAAATTTAGTAATGATTATTGATTATGCTTATAAAGTTAATCCAGAAATTCATATCGAGGTATTAATTCATAAAGTTGATGGATTAAGTGAAGATTTTAGATTAGATACACAAAGAGATATAATGCAACGTATTGGTGATGAATTATTAGATTTAGGAATTGAAGGTGTTCAAGTTTCATTTCATTTAACTTCAATCTTTGATCACTCGATTTATGAAGCTTTTTCAAGAATTGTACAAAAATTAATTTGGGAATTACCAAGTTTAGAAAATTTATTAGATAATTTAGTTCAACATTCAAAATTTGAAAAAACTTTTCTATTTGATATTAATTCTAAAATTTATGTTGCAACAGATTCTTCACCTGTGGATATTCAAACTTATGAAGTTTGTGCAGAATTTATTGATGTAACAGTTGATTTAAATGATTTATATGGTAATGATTCTCAATTAAAATGTCAATCAGTTTTACAAAATGGTTATGTTTTAACATTTCATAAAATGATTAGAGGATTGGCTTTAGTGACATTAATTAAGTCAGATGTTGAAATTAGTTTAAATTTAATTGATTATAACATTGAAGTATTTAAGAATGCATTGAAAAAAATTTGGAAAAATTCATTAATAAGTAATTCTCAAAAAGATTATGTTTAAAATAAATGAATTGTTTATGGGATTATTACTAGTTTCAGTATCAGAGGGAATAAAACTTCTCTTTGTCTCATTATTCGAGTTCAGTTCATTATTAGTCATATTTCTCAAAAGATCAAAGTATAACTAACCATGGAAATTGGGTATTTATAACTATACTTGTAATTATGATTTCTATAAAATGTTAATCGTTATTGAAGATTGCTTATTGCTTGATCTCAACAACTTCAAAGACAAATGAAGAGAAAACTAATGTTAAATGCCTTGGTGAACAGATCCAATAAGCGTATCAACAAATCCCCATGTTCGGAGCTTTGTGATTTCTCTGTTTAAATTCAAGAAGTTCACTGCATCAATGTCAATAGCCTTAGATTGATAAACTGCACACTAGTTACTACAGACGATGGAGTTTAACATTTCTAATTAGTCAACTTCAACCTCTCCAATGTCACTTATAAGCCTCTAGATTTGAACTCAATAGGTCTTTATAGTTAGTATTAGGTCGCTCGTTGAGTAAATTTAGCCTGATAAAACTAATCCATCCCATTGGCACTACACATTTCAGCCATACCTCTTATCCTAGTAGCGTACTTGGACTTGGACGTGGCTTCTCACGGTACACTTTTAATTATTTTTGTTTGTGTCAATTTTAACAATTAGAGATTCGAAAGAGTTCTGTAATTAAACGTCTAAAATGAGTTCGCGACTTAAGAACAAAATTCACTCTTAGCCTACGATTATGTAATATATTAGTCAGCCATGTTTTCATTAGACTTTTCCTATACTTTAAATAAAAGTGTCAGATACATATATAGGCAAAGTTTAACTAATCACTAATCTCATTAATTAAAAATACAGGGATGGGTGATCTCAGCAGTTACCTCTTGAAGAATTATATCTCCAAACCTGAAAAAAGCAAGAAGGCTAACAAAGAGAAGAAGATCAAAAAACAGAAGCTCAATGGAGATATCATTATTGAAGATAGTTCATTTACCATTTCAAACTCTACACCGCAGACACATGACGATCAATCCATAGTAACCATGGATAAACCACTAGTGACAGAGGTACCCAAGAAAAAGGGCTGGAAAGTTGTTGGTACTGATGAAGTCATTACGAAAAGAGATGAAAGAGACGAAGAGGAAATGACCGAACCACTTATGGCTTCAGGTGCTAAAGCCGGTTTACAAACTGCAGAACAAGTTGCTGCACAGATAAAGGCTAAAGAGGAAGCGGAAAAGGAATACTTGAAATCTCAAACTCAGGAATCGATGGGTGCAACTAATAAAACTGTACATAGAGACGCTTTTGGTCGTAAAATTGACATTGAACAATTAAAAGAACATGAAAGACAGAATAAGAAACTAGAGGAGGAGGCAAAGGAAATAAGGAAAAAAGAAATGAATATGGGTCTAGTACAAAAGTTACAAATAGAGCAAAATAGGGCAAAATTGGAGAAAATGAGTAAATCTGGTCTTGCTAGATATGCTAATGATATTGAGCTCAATGAAGAACAAAAACGCAAAGAATTAGATGATGATCCAATGCTTTCTTTCAACCCTTCTAAAACCTCCAAGTATGTGTCCCTCACAGGTAGGAAACTTTATAAAGGTGGGTTCCCAGAGAATAGATTTGGTATTGCTCCAGGTTATAGATGGGATGGTGTTGATAGATCTAATGGATTTGAAAAAAAATGGTTTAAAGTTCAACAAGAGAAACAAAGGCTAAAGACATTGTCATATACCATGCAAGAGGATGAGTAAAATTAAGAATTTAATCATATTATTCATAGGTTGAGAATATTAATAAGTAACCAGATAATCGAACTACAACTGTTGTAAATTTTTATGAAAATACATATGTAATATTACTAACGGAGCGAGCAACATATAATCACTCTCGTTAGAAAGAACTAATTGAACTAGCATCGAGGAATGGATTAAACCAGTCATTAATCATAATCATTTATCTTCTTTTGAAGCTTCTTGCTTCTTACCTTCTGGTTTTTTCCCACGGAAGTTACCACGACCACGACCTCTACCATTGAAATTACCTCTTGATGGATTACCATCCTTTGATTTGGATTGCTTTGAATCCGTGGTTGAAGCGTTCACAGATTGTTGAGGAGCAACTTGTTGTGGAAATTGTTGTTGACCAGATAATTGAGGTGGAGGAATAAAACCTTGTGGAGGAGGCATAAAACCTTGTGGTGGAGGATAGAATGGAGGAGGTGGACCTTGTCCTGGATAAACAGGGAATCCTTGAGGTGGGATTGGGAAACCAAATGGAACAGGTTGTGGCATTCCTTGAGGTGCACCATTGATTTGTCCTAAGAGTGATGCTTGGATAGCCTTCAATCTGTAAGCTTTTGAAGGATCTTGTGTTTGTTCTTCAGTTTCTTCAGTGATCTCTTTGTCATCATCTCCAACTTTAGGTTTGTCACCTTTCTTACCCTTCAATAAACTCAACAATTCATTGTCTTTCTTTGGTTTAGGAGCTGATTTCTTAACTGGAACTTCTTTCTTGGAGTCAGTAACAATAGGAGCCTTAGAGGATGCAGTAGCACCATTAATGTTACCATTAGCAGCTGGTTTGGAAACCGGTTTGGAAACCGTTTTAGGAGCAGCGATTGGTTTTTTGGAGCCATTGACCTTAGCTGGTGTTTTCTTGGTAGAAGAAGCCTTGGAGTGATAGATAAATTGTCTATTACTAACATTTAAAACCAAAGAGGAGTCAACATCTAAACCACGGTTAGTTCTGATCTTACCACCAAGCTTGTTACCACCGATCAAAGCATTGTCAAACAAAACTTGTAAAGTAACATTAGAGCCAACACTTGAATAAGCAACAACGGTACCTTTGGCAAATAATGGAATTTTACCTGAATCATGAACATAAACAACTCTGTCACCTAATTCAAAACCTTGGGCTTTCAATTTGTTAAAGGAAACTGATGGATCCAATACGGCATCTCTTGGGACACCAGCCAACTTCTTAGCATCTGACTTATCAGGTTGAGCAGCAAAGGCTTCAATTTGAGATTCAATTTCTTGAATACTGGCCCTAGATAAACCATCAGATTCTAATGAAACTCTTTCTAAAGAAGTTTTAACACCCTTGACCCAATCAGAAACGATTTTCAATCTGTTATCAGCTTCAGCAGGTGAAATCTTTGGCCAAATTTGGCCAATTGAGATAATATCACGGGTTTCAACCGACTTACTAGCCAAAGCACTGAAGAAGTCAGGGTATGAGCTTCTATAAGTATTCAACAATTTAGTGGTGTTTGAACTGTATAACCAACCTTTGTCGTTTCTTTTAGTGTAACCGATGACTTTCTCTCTTTTACCTTCAAACTTTAAATCTAAACCAACGTTGATCTTCTGACCCTTGGAGTTTAAAACCATCAAGGAAGAGGTCAACTTAGACAAGAATAATGGATGCAAGTTCAATTGTTTGGAAACGATATATGATGGGAAGTACTTCAAACTTTGGTGTTCACGTTGGGCTAAATAAGCACCAATAGTTGGTTCAGCCTTAGTAGACATTTTTTTCACATTGATGTTCAGTCTAGAAGTTGATGAATAGCCAGTAACGGTAGCTTCACCACCATAGGCGTAGTCACCCAGAAAAATAACTTTTGCTTCCAATGGGAACTCTTCATTGATTGGTAAAGGTGGTCTCTCAGAGAATCTTGAGTCCTTTTCGTTAACAGTTTCAACGACTAATTGTAATGGGAATAATTCTTCATTTTGAGAGTAATCCTTAACATAGGCACCATTAGAGGTACGTTTCAAACCGGTCACGCTCTTAACGTAGACTAATGCACGGAGGTCACCCAGGTCAACACCTCTACTTATACTGTAATATCTTCTAACATTGGACAAAGAAGCTTTGTAAGTCTTTGTTTCTTCCTGATCTAATGGCTTTGAGACAACCTTAAAGCCTCTCTCTTGCTTCTGAGGATAGTATTCATGGTGACCATCAGAAACACGAACGATCTTAGACTCTCTCAAGTATGGATAGTTGGTGTAGACAACCTTGTTGACATATCTCTTAGCAAATTGTTCGACATCTAGACCTTCATGTGTGTCTTTTGGTGTCAAGATAACAGATGTACCTCTTGATGGTTGATTGAAGATAAGAACACCAGCAGCCTTTAATTCATCTTTGAAAGGAATACTTTTCAAAGTTGGGAAACCTGCCAAGGCATCAGCACCAAGTTTGGCACCCTTTGGTAGACCATTCACATAATCTTCATCGGCAACAGGTGATAGCTTGTAGGTGACTTCAAAACAACGGTTGTCATTCAAGTCAGTGAACACACCTGGGAGTGGTGATCTGAAGACTTCATGGATTTGAGGGTTGAAGGTGAACAGGATATCATTTCCGAACGAGTTTCTTTGTTTCTCTTCTGGAGATAATTGTGAATCTAATGGAGCCAAAGCCTCTTGTAGTCTCTTTTGGTCAACAAACGAGATCTTCACAACGGCTTCCCATTCAGCAGTTTTACCATTCATGTCAGTTTCAACATCATTTGGATAGAAATCAATAATTGGAGAATGTTCATCAGTCATCAAAGGTCTGTATGGTGCAGGGACTAAGTTCTTAGATCTAGCAGGCAAAACGGCCATCAGTTGCTCAAATGGTTTGAATGGTTGACCTTTCTCCAGGTTGATCTTGATACCTAAACCTTTCTTAATATCTGAAATTCTTGGAGAGTAATGGTATCTGTAATACCAAGGCCATGACTGACAACCTTTGTAATAATAGTACAAAACCCATTGTAGACCCTCAATGTAGTTCTCGGTCAATTCTTTCATCTTTTCTTCATCCTTAATACTGAAGCCTAGTTTGTCTTGGTAATAGTTGTCTTTCCAGTGCTCAAACTTTTCGTTGTAAACAGTCTTCTTTTCTTCAACAGCATCCTCACCTTCGGCATCCAAGATGATAGCAGCTTCATATCTCTTAATGATACGACGAATTTCATTAGATCTTTCAGTGAATTCGTCATCAGATTCGTGTAAATCAATACCATCAACATCAACAACAACAGTGTAAGTATCTTTACTCTTTGAATGTGTGATAATCAAATCAGTGTCATAAGCGAAAGTCTTCAAAAAATCAGCATTATCACTTGTATATTCCTTTGGTAACTCCAGACGAGGAATTGATTCATCATCGATGGCGGTTGGAAGTCTAGAAGAATACACCTTGATCAACCAAGGTTTGATAAAACCAACCAACTTTCTCTGTTGCTTTAGCAAGGCAATTTTCCCCAACTTTTCTCTTTTCTTTTCACCAGTCAAGGAAATGTTTTCTAACTGCTTATTGAACCACTCTAAATCAACATCTTCTTGTTCAAAGTTCTCTTGTTCGAATTTTGAAAGGACATCTAACCAGACACCCAATCTTTCCAAGTTAATCGTACCAAATTCATTGATATAGCCATCCAACTTTCTCAAAGCCTGCTTGAATGTTTCTAACAACAGTGGGAAAGCACCTTTGTTTAGATGTAAATCTGGTAGATTAGGCAAGAAATCATTACCAATAACATAAAGAACCAAAATTAAGTCATCCAATACTCTTTCAAAGTCGTATTCAAAATCCAATTGATCTCTCAATTCTTGGAATTCTAGCTCTAGGTATTCTCTGACAAGACTTAAATGTAGCAAATAAAATTTTTGTTCTTCCAGAGATTTTGGTTGAGTGGCTCTTCTACCAAATTGAACTTCTTCTCTTAGCAATGCAAAATGAGGATCATGACTCACTAAACCCAACATGATTAAATCAGCATCTAAACCATAGATACAATGTCTGGTATTTGGGTTGTAATCCTTCTGAGCCTTTTTGTTTCTAATGAATTCCATGATCTTATGTTCACCTTCACCTGGAACTTCATGACCAGAAAGGATAATTTGAACATTTTGCCAGTTTGAATCATTGGAAACCTTCATGTGGATGAAATACTTCAAGTATCTGGTTAGTTTAGCCATGAATTCGGTACCTGGGGTAATGGAATTAGAATCAAATGGTTCTTCTTTTGGGATTTCGGCACCATCTTGGATGGCTTTCTTCATGGCTTTTTCAGCATCAACTGCAGTTCTAAATCTTCTTGATCTTTGTTGATTCATTTTAGCTCTAGGAGCAACACCATCAATAGCCATGTAGAAGATATCTTTAGGCTTTATGGTGTCAAATAAATGGTCAATATATGCAAAAATGGCACTGAAGACTTCCTCTTCAGTCAATCTCTTCGTAGCATCAGCATCCTTTGGACGTGTACATGTATGTAGAATTGAGTTCATATCAAGGTATAAGTTATCGAATTCAGGTATTTGGTTACCATCGATTAACTGGGCGATCATTGGCCATCTCTCAGAGATGAACCTAAAGAATTTTGGAATCCCCATTGTGATTTGTTTGTTCTTTCAAAGAAGGTGGGACAAATAATTTAATGGTTGATTGAAAGTGATGTAGCGGTTGAATATGTATATGCTTCGTAACAGTCGTTCTATAGCAATCACCAGTTCTCTATCTTTTTTCGGTCTTCTCAATTAGTTTGATTTGATTCTTTAATTTATTCGCCCTTGACGTGTCTACGGTTTTCATTTTGAAAACTCGACGTTTTTTAGCTGGTTCAGAATAAATTGTTAGTGCTGATATATACACAAAGGGCGGTATTTAAAGCAGTACGAAATTTACGCTGGTACCTTTAAAAACTAAAAATTAAACAAAGACCGAGCCTTCAGTTTAGTGCATTTGTCTTTAATTAACAGAGTTCAAACGATGTCAGGTGCCCCAGGTTAGTTGTAATAACCATACAGAAATGTAATAGTAGTTTATACTAACATATCACAGGTAACTCATTTGCAAACTTTAACCCGACAGCCCCAGAGCGTGGCTCTTTCCCGCTAGATCATGATCATGAGTGCTCCTCCATCATGTCAGAATACCTGAACTGTTTGAAGTTAGTCCAAGGAAACAACGCTTTGAACTGCCGTCTACTTGCAAAGAAGTATCTAGGATGTAGAATGGATAACCAACTGATGGATAAAGACGAGTGGAAGAATTTAGGTCTACCCGAAGATGAGAAGGCTATCTCCATAAGGAAGGCTAATAATGAGGAGACTAAATAGATATAGTTCCGCAGAAGGTGGAACAAACTTGTAAATATAATGGACTTATGGCTAGTGCACTCTCACGTAGTCCACGTACGATTTATTCCTTATCATATAGCTGTTGATCATATATTTATAAAAATGGTAGCAAGATCAAAAAATTAATCAACAACGTACAACTATAAACACACAACAACATGGGCAATAATGATCATAATGATCCCAAACTGTGAACAAAAAATTAAATAAAAACCACCTTAACTGTCATCAAATAACAACCCAATACCTCATGTTAAATTAAACTCAATGATACCCATATAACCGGAACCTGTAAGAAATCCTATACTAAATAAACCTACCACCCCTTGTATAAAAAAAAATAAAAAAAGTCAGGCTTCAAAAATGTAACCCAAAAGACAGCAGAGTTCATCATCTGCGAATGAAGCTGGATAACCGTGAAGAGAACTGATCAACTGCATGTGTGGTTCTCCTCAAAGAGTGTTGTAATTCGGTAAATAACGATTCTCCAGTTTTCGGTCCTCTAGTACTAGAAAAATAAGGCACTTTGCTCTTCACTTTATCCTCACTCTTGAATATATTCCACCAGTGAACTTCACGATTTGGCTCTTTACTAAAATTGAAAACACTCTTCAAGTAATTGGCATCTAAAAGCTCTGACTTTGATAGCCTCTCCTTCACAGTCACACCCCATTGTAATGCGGTGGCCGAGGACCACTGGAGCAGTGAGCTATAATCCTCCTTTAGCAGACCTTGCCCGAACTCATATACGTTGGCAAGCGATGATTTCCCAAAATTTGCAATATTCCGCAACTCTTCAGAATCTTTGACAAGGTTAGCTCCATCTTTAGCCATATTCCAAACTTTAGAAGAGGCAAATCTGGCATCGTTGACTGCATGTGAGCTATTTATGCTGGCATACCACGATTCATAGTCAATAGACTTGGCCTTTTCCCATTGGCCCATAATAAAACTAGAGTATGATTCACTTAGTTCATTCAGCTTTTCAGTAAGACGCTCTGAATCCCTCTGAAACTTATCATCAAATCTCGAAGCAGCAAGGGCGGCCTTAGAACCATATTGCTTAAACTTCCCAGCCCAGTCTTGACTTTTCACATCAATTGAGATTGCAGTGTTATTGTACAGTGCCCTCACGAGGTCCCATGTGGTTAAGTTGGAAGGGATAGCGTCTTGGGTTTTGTAAATAGTTTCTGCTGGCAGAGTAGATTCAACTGTGACCGTCTGACCAGGAATGAACAAAGTTTGTGTTGTTGTGGCGTATTTGATAACAGTCAAGATGTTGTTATCTGATTTCACAGGTTCAATCGTTTTAAGACCATTCGTGTGGAGCATGTTGACACCGAAAATATCCAAACTCTTGTCTAAAACTAACAAACCTAGGATACCGTAAACGGCGTAAGCCTTCAGTGAAGTCCAAGCACCAGAATTCTTTCCTCCTTTATCAATAACATCATTAGCAACAAGTTTCCCAGTACCACTGACAGCCTTCTTATCGTCCGTTAGATTTGGCATATGTAAAGACTGCTCTGACTTGTCCATCTTTAGCGTGGAAACAGAAGCCGTTTCAATACTGGAGCTCTCAAGGGATTTGTTTTCACGAATACCATCACCGTTTGTAGACGACGCAGCCCTTAACTTCTCTTGTAAGATGTCATCATCAGCTTCTGAGCTTGAGTAGTTAGATTTTAAATCATGGTCGGTGGAGTTATTATCGTCGGTGAAGATAACTGACCAATTCTGCTCCACATCCGAGTTGAAAACTGAATCAGATAGCACCTCAATAGCATCTGCGCCCTGTGTGGCTGGGGTGGAACTCCCACTATCTTTTCTAGCAGACATTGTGATATACTTGTTCCTTGTAGCCAATTGCTCAGCAGTAGGGGAGGGGTTATTATCAGATCAAAAATTAGTATAATTCTCTTTTGGAATCACTATCCCTTATCAGTTTATCTCTGATTGACACAAAAAGGCAGCTAGTTCAGGATCGATGGCAAAAAATCGGCAGCGTTAATTTGAATCAGCAGCAATACGGAACAGACAGAGAGCGTAAATAGATGTGAGCAATGAAAAAGATCTCAATAAAAGCTCTTTCTATAAAGTTAAAACTGATTTATAAGAAAAAAATGTGCCACCATTTTCCCTAAATTTGGGGCTTTATCCGTTTTGCGCATTTTTGTGTCAGTTTTTAAACCATCCGGACACCAATTTGCGCGAATGAGATCGTTACCCTCTTAGAAAGGTAATCTATATTGATTAGCCTACTTCAACGTCCACTTAGCAACTAATTTGGTGCTTATCAGTAAATGAATTGTGCCAATACTACAGAAAATAAATATTACCGGAATTATCTATATTACATTACACATTGACCTGGTAACGTTCTTGCAACGTCTTAACCTTTTGATGAATCTCGGCAATTTGGCTGGCAAGTTCCATGAATAGGCCAAACTCTTCATGAAGTGTACTCACCACTAAGTTCATTCCACTGACATCGCTTATAGAGTCCTTCTCTATACCTTCAATAGCAGAATCTACTTCTGACAGGACTTGTGTAAATTCTTCCAGCTTCTTCTTATAGTATTCCACCTTTTTGTTGAAATACACGTCAATCTCCACAGATGAGATCTTGCTACCACTGCTCAATAGTCTTTGTAGCATTATGAAGAAGTTTTCGGAGTCATTCAGAGCTTCGTCAGTTGATTTTCTGACGTCTTGTAAAATCTTCAAGTCATTGTCTAATGCTTGGTTGGTGGCCGAGTATTTGTTCTGTAGGTATTCAATATCTCTTGGAATGCTTTCAATGACTTCAGAGTGCTCATTTTCTTCAGCTTTCAGTTGGTCTGATATTTGCAATTGGTTCTGAATGTATTTGTCTAATTGTTCAATTTCATTACGGAATTGTTCAGGAAGGTCTCCAATAGTAGTTAATGGGGTTATCTGTAGTTGGGGCTGCTGCTGCTGTTGCTGTTGCTGTTGCTGTTGCTGTTGCTGTTGCAGCTGTGATTGATTGTTTCCAAACAATGAGGAGCCGGTGTTGTTACTCTGTTGTGTGTTGCCAAATAAACCACCAGAAGGTTGTGTGTTACCATTGATATTGCTGTTAGCCCCGAATAGGCCACCTGATGTATTATTTGTGTTATTGTTGTTACTAAGCAGCCCACCATTTGAAGCTGATGAATTGTTATTTGAACCAAATAGACCACCCGTTGTTGAGCCAGCTGGTTTAGCGCCAAACAGACCACCTGAGGAGGCATTAGAGGATGCATTGCTATTACTGCCAAACAAACCGCCAGTAGTACCTGAAGTTGAGGCGTTGTTATTCCCAAATAGACCACCAGTGGAAGGAGCAGCTGTATTAGAGTTGGCACCGAATAAACCACCGCTTGAAGCAGTGCTGTTAGTGCTATTGTTATTGGCACCAAATAATCCGCCAGTGCTAGATGCCGAAGAGCCAAAGCCTGAAGTACCAGAAGTCGCAGGCTTTGAGCCAAATAAACCACCAGAGCTGCTGTTCTGTGTGGTGTTGTTATTGTTATTTCCAAAGAGACCACCTGATGGAGCAGTGTTAGTATTGTTATTAGCAGAACCGAACAGACCTCCTGATGGAGCAGCATTGTTGTTATTAGTGGCACCAAAAGATGAGCCAAAGCCACCAGTAGAGCCAGTATTTGTGTTGGTATTGGATGCACCACCAAATAAGCCACCTGAAGCCGGTTTAGCGCCGAATAACCCACCACTTGATTGTTGTGATGAACCTAAGGCAGAGCCACCAGCTGGGGCAGCAGTGGAGCCTGTAGAGCCAAACAAACCACCGGTAGACGCTGATCTACCAAAACCACCAGAGGATGAGCCGAACATTATGCACAGAGGATTGTATCAAAGTGGAATTGGCGTGTTGAATGAAGATTCACTTATGTTCGTTTGTTTTGGTTCATATGGATTTCATTTTTTTTTCTTCTTTAAAACTAGTGTTTACAATTTTTCAAGATCACAGCGTAAGTTTGAGGCCACTACCAACGTATATTTCAGAACTCCTCCGCCTATTGAACAGATCTCTCGTTCAAGGAAACCTACATGAGCGTGTGCTTCTTACTCACGAATGACCTGATAACTCCCCAATTCGAACGTACGACTCTCATACATACACTCACTGACCACGGAATGAACAAGAGGTGAATAACTGTCCAAACTAACGTAACTTTTCCCACCCATACCCACATTTCAAATGGCAATTCCCCAACTATACTCACATTTTGCATCACAATGGAAAGGACTTGTACGTGATTTGGGTAAAGGTACAATTAGTTGCGATCTATTTTGTATAGATCTCAGCTCTCTGCTCTATAGCTGTCTAGAAGGAGCCAATGATGAATTGAGTTTTGCACAATCGGTTGCTGATAATATCAAGCATCTTACTAAGTTCGTTTCTTGTTCTAAAGAACTATATATCGCTTTTGATGGTGTTCCACCATTTGCTAAATTCAAAGAACAAGCAGAGAGAAGAGCTAGGAGTAAACACCCCAAAGGTGGAATAAATCCACATGTGTTGAGTCCTGGTACAGAATTCATCTTTGATTTCCAAATGAAGTTGGTACACTGTATGAACGACTTTTCAAAAGAGACTGGTCTAAATGTTACCATTTCAGATACATCCAAGCCTGGGGAAGGTGAACACAAGATTATGAAGCATATAAAGAAGAAGAAAGATTACAGAGTGGTAATTTATGGTATTGATGCGGATTTGATTGTACTGGGGCTGATATCACCATGTTTAGAAATTTCTTTAATTAGAGAACATATTAAGACCAAGAAATTGCCATCGGGTAAGAAGAAGTATCAAATCATGAGTGTGAACCAACTAAGATCACATATGCTGGAGGGCTATGATACGAGAAACACCAAATATTTGTTTGATATCGTTTTGGTCATTATCATGTTGGGAAATGATTTTACACCGACCCCACAGGGTATTGGCATCTATGAAGTTTTCAGCCTGCTTTCTCAAGTCAAAAGATATCACAGCGAGAAACCGGATGATCTGGTTGTTAATTCTGAAACGGGCACCATCAATTGGGGAAATTTCAACTGTCTACAAGAATACCTTTACGAGTTTGATCTTCAACAGTGGAAAGATGAATACCCAAAATATAAAGCCCAAGTTAAAACCACTTTCTCGTCCTTGCCACCTCAAGAGATACAGCATTTGTCACCAAGGGAAAAGAAGGAAAAAGTTAGAGAGATTCTAGAGGGGGAATTTGCCAAATGGAGATTTGACAATTATTCTAAATGGCAAACTGCATCAAGGGACCAAATCAACGCCATCATCAAGGATTACTTACAATCATTGGAGTGGGTTATGAAATACTATGTCACTGGTGACTTTGATACCCACTGTGTCTATGGACATGATTTTACTCCGAGAATATCGGATCTTAAACTGATTGGTGAACTCAAGAATGAACTACCAAGCGCTATTAAGATCAATCCTATCCATCATTTGGCTTTAATTCTTCCTCCAAAATCCAAAAACTTACTTCCAGAGGATTACCAAAAGGAAGAGATCCCAGAATTAAGTACCTTGAACAACTACAGTGCATTGAGTTCACTCATTATGCATTTCCTTAAACTAGATTCAGATCTTTTAACACTAGATGAAACGCTAAGAAATTTCACACTATAATAACCGATCACCTGGAATCATTTACCTTTTTTCAAGTACTGCAAAAATATATTCTCATCCACTTCATAGTCCCCATCTTCAACAGCTTTGTTGAAATCCTCATTTTTGAAAATAAATTTTTTGTCATGTAACGCTGAATATAGTCTTTCATATGCAATTCTTAATAACATCTTATTACTCTTCTCTCTGTTTTCCTTCTCCTGAGATCTAGTGGGGAAATCAAAATCACCGAATCCAGGTGGAGTCTCTGGTCTATCCCAAAGTTCCTTATGTCTTGAAGTCCTTGTTACAATATCAAATTTAGGTTGTGAGGAAATTTCATTATTCCATCTTGGACCTTCGAAATCTGGAACATTCCCAGCCATTGAGTAGAACTTGTCACAACGATCGCAAGTCTTACCATGAAGACATTCTCTGGCCTTCCCTCTGATGACCACTTCATAGGCATGTGGGATCCCATTATTCAACTTTGGGTTGACTTTAAAGTCTTCCAAGACCCACTTTCTCTCGAGTAGTGGATGTTCAGTAAGGTCTATCACCTTGGTTGTTATCAATTCCGATGATTTGCTTCTTTTTATCCTTGGTCTTTTCATTGGTGTTTCATTGTCATTAGGTGTTTGTAATTGATGGTTATGCTTTAATAAATTTATGGTAGAAGGGATTTTTGGAGTCCTGAATCTAGAAGTTGTTTGTGGTGTTGGCAAGTTGTATTTAATTTCGTCATCTTCATCAAACCCTTGGGAATCCTTGATGACGGATACTTGAGAGTCTGATTCGCTTTTAACTTTCATAGGTGAGGAATGGATTTGCGATTCCTTCGCATCTTCTTCCTCTTCCATGTGATCGACCTGTGATGAGCTTGGAATTGAAACGTTTCCAGCTCTTAAGTCAAAACTTTCTTGTATAATCGGCTGAGCATTTCTAGCGTCATAGGTCTCCATATATGGCTCACTTGGGAATTCATTCGTTTCATCAAAGACTTGTTGCTCTTCAGTCTGAGTATATGAGTCATTTGGGTCATCACTTTGACTTGAGCTGGAGATTGTATATATAGGGATTTTGTTCTCTTTGGATTCTTTCTTGACGATTGATGGTTTTGATGGTGTCATGATTGTATCATTATGTTGTAACATCGTAAGAACGTTTCTATTAGAATTTATCTGTTTCAGTGGAGTTCTTCTATGACGTTTCAGATCTTCGATTTCTTTTCTAGCGTTTTCTAATTGTGACTTGTAAGCATTTAGTTCTATGTTCATTGTATTGAAATCTTTAGCGGTTGTATTGGGGAGTTGATTGACCTTAGAAACTAGGTTTTTGATTTTAGCATCTTTATCACGTATGCTATTCTTGAGATCTTGGACTTCAGCTAGCAGCTCAACTCTGTTCTTCTGTGACTCTTTCAATTTAACCTCTAATCCAGAGATGCCTATGAGTACATTGGTTAGTAACGATCGGAGATCACAGTATTGTGAGTTACGTACGCCTTTCGTAGCTATCAAACAAGTCATTCTGCCTCGTAAGAAGTTCAGCACGGGCAGCCCACAGCTCTCTGTTTGCCATGAATCACTGAAATCTTTACGTTGTATTACCAGCTTTCCAGCCTGTATCTGTATGTTTTTTCGGTTAGCCTTTTTTGTGTTTATACAGACGCGATTGGGCTCATAAAAAGTCGGATATACGCGAAAAAGTAGAATAAACAGTCTAAAACGATTTCGCGGGAAAATTCGACACAGGTTCACTTTAACTGTAGCAACATCGATTTCCAACTGTAAAAATGCAATATAAAAAACAATTGCTGAGGTAGTCGTCGTATATCAAATTGATGTATAAAAAAACAGTCCCCAATCTGGGGTGCGTAAGTCAGATGCACTCACAACTAGTAGAGATAATTGTAAACTGAAACTGGTACATATAATCAAAGTATATAGTTTTAAATCCCGGGGGTGTTTAAGATCTACAAACGTTGCAGAGCTAATTAATTATATAGTGGAGATAAGAACCATTAACGTCCATTGTTGGAAAATAATAATAATATTATCAGGCCAGATAGACGTAGTCAAATGGGGAAGCTGTGTAGATACAGTTTCAAGTTCTGAGTAGGAACCCAGTGTGACCTGTTCATAGCTGTTACAAAGTCTTAGTTATGCGCAAAACTCCGGGACATTGGTACCGTAGACAGAGACAACATCCAAAGATCGCTACAACCCAAATAACACAAACATAAAAATTCAGCGATGGTCATTTTTGCTGGGCAGCGGAAACAGGGAGTTTGATAGCCTACGATGTCAAGTTCCAAAGAGAGAGAGAGAGAGCTGAGAGGGAGCAAAAAGAAGGCTAGACCAAGCAATAATGAATGAATCTGTCCCCCAGTTACGTTAAAAAATAGCGAAACCCCCGGCAAAGAACTAGCGGCTGCTTCTACCCAAACCGGAACTGGAAGACCAAATGTGATCCCCTCGTTATTAAAGTTAATTGCTATCGATACTATAGGCTTACAGTTTCTCCACTCTATCAAATTTTCTTTTTCCAAATCAGGGTCCGACCTCGAAGGGGAAAACGGAGACGCAAATGCAATCGTAGGGCCCTAAAAATTGTGGGGAAAGCGTCACTAGAGTGCACTATAAAGCTCTTAAAAGAAAGATAATCGAGGTATATAGTGTTATTAAAGAGATACTATTGATATAAACTCTCAAGACTTCACGAATCTCTTTATCCCACCCATATATCCCCACTAAAAGCCGCTCCGTCAACCCTCAATTGTTCTCCACAAATTAATTAATACGTCAATTCTGGGCTCGCATTATTATAAAGTAATTTTTTTATTTTGACTAACCCCATGCAGCAGCCTTCCATTTAGCCAGTGAATAACTGTATAAATTCATACCCACGTTGAGATCCTGGGAGCTCACTTGACTCCTCAAAACCAACGAAATTTTAGGGCGTGATCATTTGAGGAAACTATAAGAACCAATGTACATCCTGTACTTTGTAATCTTTAATCTGGGGTAAATTAAAACCAATAAGGTAACAAAAGAAACTTAGCATATATACAAATATTATAATGATTACCTCTCAACAGGCGTCAAAATACGCTTATACTAGAATCACATCCTTGTTCCACCTACCAGGAACCACTATATCCAATTTGAACCCAAAGTCGGGGTTAAAGGCAATGACTCTTTCTGATTGGAATTATTTCTTATTGGGTTGGTTAGGTTGGACCGTCGATGCATTTGATTTCTTTGTTTCCTCAGTTACTGCTGTTTCAATCGCTAGTTCATTCGATGTTGCTCTAAAGGATATCACTTGGGGTATTACATTGGTGCTAATGTTTAGATCTGTAGGTGCTGTGATCTTTGGATTTGTTTCAGATGCCTATGGTAGAAGACCTGCTTATTTACTATGTGCTGCTATCTTTGTTGTTATTGAAATTGGTACTGGGTTTGCTCAAAATTTAACTCAATTTCTAGTATTACGTGCCATCTTTGGTGTTTCCATGGGTGGGATGTACGGTGCCGCTTCAACAACAGCTTTGGAATCACAACCTATTGCTGCAAGATCATTCCTTGGTGGTATCTATTTACCAGGTTATAACTTGGGTTATATCTTAGCTATTGTATTTTGGAGAGCTTTTGAAGATACTGAACATCACTGGAGAGCTCTATTTTGGTTCAGTGCTGGTCCTCCTGCATTATTATTTGTCTGGAGATGGTTTACACCTGAACATCCTTTCTTCTTAGAGAACAAAGAAATTCATGAAGCTAAATTAGAAGCTGATGGTCTTGGTGATATTGCAAAATCACCACTGAAAATTTTTTGGTATGGTGTTAAAGCTGCTATTAGACAACATTGGTTATTATTCGTTTATTTAATCTTTTTAATGTCTGGTATGAATTTTTCCTCACATGGTTGTCAAGATTTATTCCCAACTTTCTTACAAAAACAAATAGGTTTATCACCTGATGCTAGAACCGTTACAGCTGTCGTTGTTAACTTGGGTGCCATGGCCGGTGGGTTAATCATGGGCCAATTCTCAGAACTTGTTGGTAGAAGAATTGCCATGATGACATGTATCGTTTGTGGTTCAGCATTTATTTATTTGGCATTCATGACTTCAGAACAAAGTAAGATCATTGCTGGTAATTTCTTCTTAAATTTCTTCGTCATGGGTAATTGGGGTATCGTTTCTGTTCATTTGGTTGAATTATCTCCATTACAATTACGTTCATTGTTTTCAGGTCTTGCTTATCAATTGGGTAATTTAGCAAGTTCAGCTTCATCTACAATTGAAGCCGATGCAGGTGCAAGTTTCCCATTAGAAGGTAAACCAGGTGTATTTGACTATGGTAAAGTTATGGCTTATTTCATGACTGGTGTTCAAATATTTTTGTTCGTTTGTGTCCTTGTTGGTCCAGAAAATTTCCATAGAAATTTAAGTGCCAATGCTGAGGTTAATAAAGATGATGCTAGCGCTGAATACGTCGCACAAGATATTGAAACAGGGTTTAATAGAGAAAGTTTAGAAAAACCTAAAGTTCAACACCATGAAGACAATACTTCTGTTAAGGCTTGAATCATGAGTTGATTTGATCCGCTTGACTATTACAGGCTAATATCAAGCTGATGTTGATTTATTGTTCTAGTAGGGTTGAGCTTATAGTTACATATACATTTTTCTGGTTTTAAAGTTTTAATGATTATATTATTACTGTAGTGACTAAACGTAGTCCACTATAGCTCTATTAGGCAGCTCTGATTAGAGGCAAGATCTTATCAAGAATTTTCAGTCACTCGGTGTAATAGAAATCACCAACGCATAACCGAAGCGCCAGTTTACGAAAAACCAGCGCATTCTTGAAATTTTACAATATGATTTAATTCGACAGACATTGCTATCACAAAGCTCTTAAGAGTATAAAACCATTCGACTGGACACCGTGCTTATTAATTAGGGGTGCAGAAACGTCATGAATTTGCATTAGTGATCTATACAATAGCCTTTTCATACAAAACTCGCAGGACAACCAATTACTTGGAGTCCTTTTAGCCTTTTTATTGTTAAACTGGTCAAGTTTGTGAACGTAAATGCTAACACTTCATCTCATGTACTTCAATGGACAGGAGATGCTTAAATCTTTACACGATATGAGAAGAGCTACAATTAGAACACATCATTTAAAGAGTAAACCGTCATAAGCAATAAAATGATATAAAAACCAATTAGAATTGAAAAGAAAGAAGTTCAAACCCATGACCTTCTAAGATAAGACTGAAAATAAAAAAAGAAAGAAAGAAAGAGTTTAGTAAACCAAAAAATAACCTAATTAAACCAATCTTGTAAAAACAATAACATATAATCCCCTTGAACGTACCAGCAACATCATTACAGCATTGAGCTGGTTGCTTCGTCTAAAATCCCATAATCCCACCATTGATGACCCAAACATTCCAAAGCTGAAATTCTTCTCATTGGGTCATATTTCAACAACTTCATCACTAAATCGATAAAATAAAACCAAAATTGAACAGTTTCAAATTCAATTTTTTTGTTCTTGGCCTTATTTACTTGATAATTCTGTGATAATGACATAGTGATATCGATGTTGATCTTTTTCAATTTGGAAGATATCAAATGATCCAATCTTTTCAAGCCATTAACAAAATTTAACGATTTTTCAGTGGTGGATGAATTTGGATAGTTAATCACGTATTGATAACCTTCCTTCTTGAAATAGTTATCCAGGATCTCTTGCTTATTGATTCTATTGATCACTGACATTGGAAGTTTTTCACCTGTAACTTTTTCCATAATGGCCAAATGTTCCAAGTTTTCATGGGTATTAAACAAAACTTCCCCGGTAACCAATTCAACAAGGATACAACCCAGTGACCACATATCACAAGGGAATGACCAACCAATCCCCAACACGATTTCAGGCGCACGGTAATGACGTGTCGAAACCAATTCAGAATGGTATTCATCATTGAAAATTGCTGAACCAAAATCAATAATATTTATCAGTGGATTCTTCAATACTTTGTTTTTCTTGAATTTCAAAAAATCTGAATCTGTTAATAGAATATTCTCAGGTTTCAGGTCTGTATGGATTAATTTCAAATCATGTAGAAAAGCCACTGATCTTATAAGTTGTCTTGTAATGGCTTGAATCTGCGAACCTGGGAAAGGTTTAAACTTGTTTTTTTGTAAGAATTCATAAAGGCTAATATCCAGTAGATCAGTGATAATACATATGTGGTTTTCATAATCCAACACCTCTCTTAAATGGATACAGTTGTTCAAATTCTCTGGATCGGCATTCTTCAAGGTCGTTAGCACACGGAGTTCAATCTTGGAAGCTTCCCTATATTTTGGAATGGCTCGAATGATCTTGATAGCCACAGTTTCATTTGTCAGTGTATCCAGTGCCTTAATAACTTTCCCAAAAGTACCTTGACCTAATATACTCAATATCTTGAAACGACCATTAGCAAAATATTCACCAGGTTCTGCAATGTAATAACCGTTGTCATCGGTGATTCTCTTTTTATTACTTATTGGAGACAATGGACTTGAGGAGTATGTAGCAGTTGATGAGTTTGAAGGCTGGTATTGATATGAGAAAGATGAATTATCCGATGTTGAAGAAGCCGAAGATATGTATCCAACAGATGGAACCAAATTTGGTTTAATTTCACCAATTTTAGCGCCTTCACTGACTCTTCTATAGCATATCTGTGAAAGGGGAAGTTGTGGCAAAGAGTTTGTTCTTCTTTTTTTCAAACCGACATGAACTGGAGCAACTTGTGTGATATCATTCGAGCTAGATGATAGTTGCATGTTAAGATTAAAATTATCGTTTATATTGCATGTATCATATTGGGGGACAGCTTCTTCACGGACGAATATTACAGAATCTGTATCATCATCTTCATCGCTTAGTACCACGACGGAATCTTCTTCTACCTGAGTCAACTCGTTCTTAAAGTTGCCCTGGAGATAGTTATTCCAATCGCTGAAGGAGCGTTGTCTCTTTCTGTTGGCCTGGACCACGGACATGGCAGCACAGGGCGTCGTTGAGCAGAGCAGAATGTGAGTGTAAGGGCAGCGTTTAGCGTTGTTTTTGTAAGTAAGAGGGTGCTTCTAGCGCTGTGTTTTATGGGATTTGTATATTTGATTTTGGTTTTTACATGTGGGCTGGCCGCTGCTGGCAGGTGCCAAAAATGCAAACAAGGAGAAATTTCAAATTTGCGGTGGGGACTGAGACTAGTTGCAGCGAGATAAGACTAAAGTCAAAAGGAAAAGAAGGAGAGATGGGAAGAGAAGAGAATAGGACTATACCAGTGTATTTGAACCGGGGAGATTCATACGCCGCAATTAATGTCCGGATTATATACTGGAAACTTTTAAAGCTTAAGATTATACAATCTGCTGAGACATGGGCCTAGCCAGTGATAAGCTGGTGGCAAATCTCGCACGATAATTTCTGTGGAAACACCCAAACACCCCGCGCCCCGCCATAGCCCGATCGGGACAATGCCACGCGCTAAGCTGCTTACCCGGCCATTTACACCACCACCGACTGATAGTTTCCGTGGAGACGGGAGGGTAAGCTATGGTGGTAGGGCCACATTATGTTTAGTGAACATACCTATAGTTACTATATACTTATACTTGATATTTTTTTTGATGGTGGAACTATTCTTCATGACACATCTAGACACTACATCCACTCAATATAATGCAACATGAATATCATAAAAGGCTATGTACAAGCATCTGGACTATATAAAATACAAACTCATTCGTACTTCCCAGTGACCTGGTTTAACACCACTCTAGCGTAATCTCTGTGCAACATCAATGCAAGTCTAGGCAATATCTTACCCTCTCTTTTGAAATCGTACTCGTGAGCACTACAGAAGTACACGTCTGTGCTACCATCGTCTAGTTTCTCCACTAGTATCTCATGGTACCCACCATTCATCAATCTCCATGGATAACCATATTGACATAGTGTGTTGAAGAATTGAGTCAACGATGGTGATTTCCAGCCCCATTTAATGATCATGGATTCGTGTTTCTTATCCCTAGTCTCCTCAATGACCTTAGAAGTTAGTAGAGATGATTGATTCCCATGACCGTTGTCAATCATTGACGAAAGCAAAGGGAATCTCAAGAACTCTTGACTCAATTCCTCTGTAGTCTTAGTTGTTTTTAGATTGACCTTGTAGTTGTCATAGTAAGCAATGTATCTATCCTTAACATTCAATCCACTCTCACTGACTCTTTGGATTCTAGAAGACTTTGGTAATTCCCATAAAGGGATCTCTGGGTATTTTTTCTTCAATGTCGTATGTAGCAAGATGTAGCCACCAGTGACACCGAGTGTACTCCCCCAGAAAACAGTCTTGAAAGCACCCATTGTGTTGATCTATGGATTCTTTCCTTTAGGCACTTCTTAACCTCATCGCATTTGTATGTTCATTTGATCGAAATCTGAATTAATTTTAAATTTGGCCTGAACACCCGAACACCACAATCTTTAAGTGTGCCAATTTCCCGCGAAGTCGTTCTATACTGCCCCAGCTATTGTGCGCCACAGTTTCAGCCACTTTTTTATCAAGAAATGTGTAACTGAAAAAAGCTGTGCTAAAAATTTATTAATAACAAACTCTCGAGATCTGGTTGCCAAAGATTTATCAGTGTCTGACATTTTTACGATGAGTGACCAAACAGCTACTACGCACGTCATGTTAAATTCTCCTCCTGAGATCGTAAACCCTGCTGCATCGCCACAGAATGTCCCAAGTGCTGCACAGAGTATATCCGAGTCCCTCGATGATGAAGAAGGTGAAGAGGATGGTGATAAGAAGTTTGGATGCCCTCATTGCTCTCACACATTCACCAGAAAACACAACTTGAAGTCACACTTACTGATCCACACGAAGGAAAAACCTTTCCACTGTTCTATCTGCTCATCCAAATTCAGAAGATTACATGATTTGAAGAGACATGAAAAGCTACATACAGGTGAAAAACCTCATCAGTGCTCCAAATGTGGTAGGAAATTTGCCAGAATGGATGCACTGGTGAGACATCATAACTCTCAAACAGGTTGTACGTTGTTAGTTGATGAAGGTTCTATTAGAAGAGATTCACTTATTAGTTTCACAGCTAGTCCACAACCTACTCCTACTCAACATCAACAGTCCATCCAAGTGCCGCAAAATCAACAACAGCCGCCTTCTCAACAACCATCACAACCTTCACCCTCATCATCTACACTTCATGACGGCTCCAAATACGAATCTTCCTGGAAAATACAACAGCTACCGTCAATAACACGTCTGAAACCATTGTTAAACACCACATCACAACTATCTCCCGAGCAAGATTTTGTGCCATACGTGAAAATGCTCGAACAAAGAGTGGCAACACTTGAAAACAAACTAGCCATTGCTGAGGGGAAGATCGCTCAATTGAGTTATGGGGGTTCGCACCATCATTAAGTTGGTTCACCCACCCATGTGTATATGCGTTGTTATGTGTTATGATTGATCAACTTTATCGAATCTGTAAGACGCAAAATGATGGAGTCTAAAATAGCTCGAGCTACATAGATTCCCAGATTCTGCCGTATACTCCAATGATTATCCGCAGTCTGCATTTGGAGGGACATCGACGATCCACAGTTCTAAGAATCTTATAATATTATGTGACAAAAGAAATTAATCGATTAGTCTTACGGGGAGAAAACTATGGCTTTCTGGGTATATAAGGTTAAATGGGGCCCTTGCTGTCCCAAGTTGCTTTCTGATATTCTGAGTACCATCGAGATACTGGAATATCTTAACAATGACGGAGAACGTGCAACGTTATGAGGCCAACAATGAACAATATGCCGCTTCTTTTAACGAAGGACACTTATCGATCCCACCTGCTAAAAACATCGCTATTGTAACTTGTATGGATGCTCGTTTACACCCTGAGAAGTTCTTAGGTTTAGAGGTTGGTGAGGCCCATATCATTAGAAATGCCGGTGGTCGTGCCTCTGATGCACTGAGATCATTGATCATTTCTCAAAGATTATTGGGTACAAAGGAAATAGTTGTTATTCATCACACAGATTGTGGGATGCTGACTTTCAATGATGAGGTACTAAGAAAGAAAGTCAAGGAAGAAACCGGGGAAAATGTCGATTATTTAAGTTTCCTACCCTTCAGTGATTTGACTACTAGTGTTGAGCGTGATGTTCAGTGGTTGAAAGATCACAAGTTGATATTGAGGGATATTCCAGTTACTGGTTATATATACGACGTTAAGACTGGTAAATTGGAGAACGTTACTTAATGCGAGCAGGATCATTCGTATAACAAAGCTAACGCTTAATGCCAATAATATGATTGAGCTCTTGTAATATTTTGTAACTCCTACAAGAACAGCATTAACTTGATCTAAAATGTTTACGTAGTTTAGAGTGGACTTCTAGCTATTTCAAGGCGACAAGAAACCTCTTTTCATCGCTTTTATTCAATTGCAACAGCATCGAAATAACAGGTAACAGCTGCTGTCTCTGCTCTCGGTGTTCAAGGAAGCCTAACAGGACATTTCTAATATATGGAATCTTTTCAGCTTCCTTTTGTTGATCTTGTTGAATTGGAATATCAACAGCTGAAACGATAGAGTTGGATCTTGTGGAGACTGGTGATGATGTCACAGACTTCTCTTTAGCCTCTTTCAATTGGTTAGATAAAGCTTTGTAATTTTTGCTCAATCTCTCTAATTTGGAGGTCAACTCCTCATTTAGTCTCTTCAAGACATTGTTCAAGTTTTCATATTCCCTAACTTTTCTCTCTGATGAGCTTAGTGAGTCCTTCAGCTTATTCAACAAATCACTAACCTCTTCTGAATTGTCAGTGTTGCTTGAATGTTGTTTCTCAAGGGCTTGCGTTTGAGATTTTAAAAAATCAACTTCCTTAACCAACGCTTGCTTCTCCTTCTCCCAGTTTTGTACAATCTTTTGCAACTCTTCATTCTTCAATTTCAATTCAACCATATCTCTATCTTTTCTAGCAATCACAATGTCTGTATCAGTCTGGATCGATTCTTTGTCTTCAATGGCGCTTTTTAGCTTTCTCTGTAATTCATTGATTTTAGTATCTTCGGTTTGTTCCTTTTCCATCAACAATCTTCTAATGGTACTTGCTTCTCTAGTTCTTTCTTGTAACAACGCTCTGTTCTCCGACAATTCTTCATCCAGCTGCTCTGATCTCTTTTTAGCTTCCTTGAACGATGAACTCAACTCTTCACATTGTTTCTTCAGTAATTCAACTTCCTCAGAATTGGAGGATTTCATCTCTTGTAATGATTCAAACTTGTCTTGTAGGATCTCGTTTTTATCCTGTAGTCGTTTGGTTTCATCCAAGGCATCCTTATGTTGCTTAGTCAAGTTGGAAACTTCTTCCTTCAACTTCGAGCGTTCCTTTTGTAATCTTGCAAGTTGATCTTGAGAAGTTTTATAATTCATATTCACTTCCCGAGCTGTTGATTTCTGTTTGGTTATCTCTTCCAATAATTCAGATTTTAGAGTCTCGTAGTCTTTAACTTGTTTCTCAAAATATGCAATGGTCTTATCTCTGTGTTTCAAGTTGTTTTGTGTGGTGGCTAACTCTTTGGTCAAATACTCCTCATTCTTCTTCACTTTAATGAAATCTGATAGATCTTGTTCTAGTTTCTGTAGAGATTGTGTCAGACTTTGCTTCTTGCCCTTGACAGTCTCCAGTTCTTTAGACAGCGCGATGTTAGTTTTTTCTAATGCGGACAGTTCCTTCGTGGTTGATGATAACTTAGCGTTAGCTGTAATCAAATCAGCTTTCAATGATTCGGTCTCCTTGTCTTTGGCTTCAATCAATTTCTTTAGCTCTTCTGCACCTTCAGAAGCTGATTTGGACTTCTTGATTTCTTCTTTCAAGCTGGTATTTTCTTTCTCTAGACCCACGATCGTGTTCTCCAATTCCTTCACAACAGACTGTTTCTCTGATTTCTCCTTCTCGTAGCTAGTAACGGCTTCAGAGTGTTGTTTTCTCAACACTTCTAACTCGTACTTATGTTTCTCAATGGTCTTATCTTTGTCTTCCAAGGATTTTGAGTGATCCTCGGAT
The DNA here is from genome assembly GCA_030557705.1 of Taiozyma odintsovae. NCBI lineage: Eukaryota > Fungi > Ascomycota > Saccharomycetes > Phaffomycetales > Wickerhamomycetaceae > Taiozyma > Taiozyma odintsovae. The sequence continues at coordinate 37,909 of JANIVH010000008.1, read as the reverse complement.
GGAACAGCGTCAATTAGTTCTTTATTCCTGGCGCTGAGCTCTTTAACCTCGTCCCTAGATGTCACCAAGTCGTCACCAACATCTTTCAACATGTCTCTCAGGTTTTGAATCTCTTCATTTTTGGCCTTCAGCTCTGCTGGTACAGAAGTTGATAATTCAGTTTTTTCTGCCAGTAGTTTAGCATAATCTTCTTTCAATTCTTTCAATTGTGACTCCAACTCTTCCATTTTCTTTTCTGATTTGTCGCTTACTACTAAACTTGCAGTTGGAGTTTCTGAGTCTGCCAATTGTTCAGTATCCTTAACAGATTCTGGCTCTCTGACTTTCTCACCTTTCTTTTTGTTCTTCATCTTTTTGTTTTTGGCAGACTTGTTTTGCGGCTCTGATTCAACTGGCTTTTCGATAACATCTTCTTTAATTGCCGTATCTACTTTCACTTGTGACTCTAGTTCTGAGAGTTCTGATAGTTTCTTTCGGTTTGATTCTCTCTCTTCAGTAAGCTGCTTCTCCAAAGATTTGACTTTTCCTTCCGCTTCAGTGCTTCTAGTCTTCAATTCTTCGATCTCAGATGATCTGTTAGACTCCTTTATTTGTTGTTCAAGTTTCTTTTTAGCGTCTTCAAGATCCCTGAGCTGCTTTAGCGATTCCTCTAACTGTTTATTGACGCTTTCTAGCTCAGTATCTTTTCTTGATTCAGACTCTTCCGCAGACTTGCTAGTGGTTTGGATCTTTTCCTCGGCAATCGTCAATGACTTCTCAGCCTTTTCAAACTTTTCTTGAATTTCTTTGAATTTTGATTCAGACTCTTCGAGTTTTTGTTCTGATGATTGAATGAATTCTTCCAAGTTATTTTGTAGACTTTCGAGTTTGATGTCTTTCTCCTTTATTAGGTTATCTCTTTTTTCGAGGTCTTTCTTATATGATTCCACCTCTTTGTTCAACTTGGAGATCGTCTCATCATCGGATTTGTTCTTCAACTCTTCTAGTTCCAGTTCGACATTCTTAGACTTCTCCCTTTCAAGTTCTAAATCCTTTTGCAGTTGCTCGATCTCATCGTGGTTCTGTACAGTTGGTACGGTTTCAATTGCCTTTGCATCCTCTAGCTCTTTCTCTAGCGCAGCGATTCTTTCTTTCAATTCGGCCTCAGCCTTCTGATCCTTACTCAGCCTTCTCAATTCTTCATTGAGCATAGTGTTCTTCACATTCAAGCTGTTCAAGTACTCAACTAGGGCCTCGCCTTCAGCTATACTTGACACTGGAGTGTTCTCCCCTAGTACCTGCTCGAAGACACCGATCTGTTCAATAGCGGCTTTCTGTGTCTTATAAGCTTCCAATAGCTGTGGGTATTTGGATTCATACTTAGCAAACTTTCTCAGCTTTGATTGCACCTCTTCTGGTAGGTCTTTATATGCCTCATCCAGCTCAGGTGCGCCATCAGCCTCAGTTTCTCCATTTGATCTGTTGCCAGTCTTCTTCGAGAGAGGAGAACCATGCTCGTCCAATCCCCGCTGAATTTCCTCCTGGAAGTTCTTCCCCATCTGCTGGATACGGGAAAACATCTTAAGCTCCAAACTAAAAGTGAATAGCTCCTTTTCGACGTCTTAACACAGACAACTATGGTATTCACTGGACTTATCGTGGCCATTTTGATTTCGGCTACTCTAGGGGAAGGCACCCGCGAAAACCATTTGACACGGGACACGGAAATTTATGCAAAGACATATAGACTACAATTAACTGACATAAGCCGATTTTCTACTTCTTTTTCCATTGTATAATTAGCCACATCATTTATTTAAACTCAAAGGGCAGGTCACATCATAGGATGGAAAGGAGTGAAATAACTTCTTCTTACTGCACCCTTATTTAACAAGCTATTGGCGATGGCTGAGCCACCAAGGCCTGCACTTGTTGATGGACTAGATGTTGCCTTAGTCGTACTGTTAGTAGCAGCGCTGGAGACACTAGCCTTTTGAGTTTCATTTTGGATCTGTTGTGAAACCTTGATTCTTGGTTCGATGACCAGTGATCTGCTATATTGTTCGTCAATGTTTAAGACGTGTTTTAGTCTATAATTGATGAAATCTTGCACTTCGTCATTCTTCTTTAAGTTGTATTTCAAGTTCTGGTAGCGTGAGATTTCTCTTAGAATATCAACAGTCTTTGTTCTCTTAGCAAAATTGACCAGTTTGGTATCACCATGTAAATGATCTGGGTTACCATTGGTTGTAAATGTTAAATCTGATAAGAACACACCCAAGAAAGGTACACAAGGTTTATCACTGATAAATCTCAAATGTTCTCTGTATTCACTGAAATTTCTCGAAGAGTTCATCAATTCATTCATTTTGGTTAGGTTGTTGTAAGTATTTGTTGGAATCAATTTCCAGGTTCTCTTCAAGCGGTGGATTGGTGATGAATATAGAGCAGAAACAATGGCAGTCATGGAGGAAAAGTTGTTGAGGTTCTTACATTTCTCAGCAACAATGACAAAGTAATTGATGATGTTAACTCTTTTCTTGACATCGGTTTGAGTGATAATTTGAGTAGAGACGAAATTTGTCAAGTCATTAGAGTTGGAAATGAACTTCTGTAAGTTCTTAAACCCACCTAGTGAGCCATATTTGTTGCTCCATGATTTGTCCAAGCATTCGAATTGGGAAATTTTTGAGTATAAGGCAGAGTCTTTGATGGTCAACTGGTTAGCAAACTCGTTAGGATCATGATCAAGCAACTTCATTTTTTTAACACGGGAAGTAACAGGTTTTTCTTGATTTTTGAGGTCCTTTTCAGCCGCCTTACTCTTGACATCTACCACTTTCTTGTTGAATTCCTTTTGCAATTGAGTAGAGCTTGGAAAATTTTGTTCGACTAACTTGAGGATAAATGGACCCCAGGTCTTTTCTAATTTCGAGTCATTGTAATTTGGAACCCAATACTTTTGTAACAGTGATTTCATGATGTTGACAACACGCAGCTTGATGGGATAGGATTTTTTTTCAACCCAGTCAGTATATTCTTCATAAGCCAAGTTTTCAGGTGGCTGGATGTTGAATCTCTTGATCAATAACTCAATTAAGGTTGAAGTCTTCATCATACTTCTGAATGTGGTCAAGAATGTCAAATTAAATGTGGCATCCAATAGATCATGATGAGTCAATCTCTGGATCAAAGCTTCTCTGGTACCACCTTTGATAGTATCATTGTTAGTGAAGATCAAGTTATATTCCTCAGTTTCCAAATACCATGGGACATCCTTTTGAGTATGTCTGTTTGTTGTGCTTGCGGGTAAGGCAAATTCATCAGCGTTGGTCAAGGTGGAATCTTCTCTTTCATTATGATAGAAATCAAACTGGAATCCATCATTCATAACTCTAGTGGCATAGTTCAACAATGAATCGCGTTCTGATATCAAGTGTTGCACTAATGTGGTGGAGATATCCAAAAGTTGATAGGATTTCAAGATGGATTCGATCAAATTCTTATCAGCATCGACGGAAACACCGTGATCTTTTTCAACGTCATGTTTTTGTAATTCAACTTCCAACTCCTTAGCAGTCTTTTCAGGTTCAACGTTGGCAAATTTGTTAGTTGACTCTAATTGATCTTCTCTGATGGATTTGAAAACTGTTGGGTCGACCAAAGTCAAATATTGTGACTCCATAATGATGTTAACCAATACATCTCTTAAATTTTGCTTTGATTCAAAGAATTCGGTCAAGACTGGGTAGATCAATTTAGATGGGTCAAAATCATCAAGTGAAGAATTTCTTCTGTTGTTTAGAAAAATACTGAAATCTAAACCTTCAATGACATCAATGAATTTGGTGGAGATTGTCAATGATTTGTAAACTTTTGATAAGATATCAACATTTCTTTGTTGTGTGTTTTCTTGTTCTCTCAAAATATCAAGAACATCATTAAGACTTTGTTTGAATTGAGCCTTCTTATCTTCCAAGATTTCAAAGGTATCTCTATCCAACACACTTTTCAGTTTACTCTTATGATGTAATGATTTGACAACTTCTTTACCAGCAAATGGATCTTTTGGTTCTGGAACGAAAGGATTTTTCCAATTACCACCAGAGAAGAACCCAGTTAAAAAACGTGGGTAGACTTGTGGCAAGTAGTTTTGTTCATTTAGATTATTAGAGCTCACTTGAACGAAGACTTTAACGCAACTTATAGCACTTTTTTTCAAATTATCAATCTCAGTTTCAACTTGACGTAGATAAGATGCATTAGTTAAACTTTGTAATTCTCTATCTTTTTCATCCACGATTTCATCTTCAGCATCAGAATCCAGTTCTGCCTTCAGTGTGTCTTGAGTTGAAGTACTAAAGTTTCTTTCACCACTTGGTTCAGTCAAGTATAAGTTACCATTAATACCAACCTGGGCAATGGAACTAGCAATTTTCTTCAGTCTTCTCTGAACACGATTTTGATAACCAGATTTTTGTAAATCATGTTGAGCCAATCTGGCAGATAAATGGATCAACACACCTAATCTTGAAGCAATATTAAAATAAGTATAATATAAGGGACCAATCTTTTTGGTCAATGCATCTTGAGTCAAAGTCAAAAAATAGATGAATGCATCACGAAGACCAGACCACGTCTTGATATCTGTTGGATCATAGTAAAATAAATCAGGTTCACAGTATAAGGAAGTGTTCCAAGGATGCACAGTGGTCGAATTGGAAGGTAACGAGGATCTTGATCTTGAATGTGCTGAATCTTTTCTACCATCAAGTGATGTTGCGGTGGAAGGTCTTGTCTTGACACTACTTCTATGAATGTTTTGATGTGGGGCATATGGTTTGTTTCCATGGGCCTGTAAGTTCACTTTAGTCAATGACACAGGGTCTTGATCCCTTGTTGGAATGGTCATCTGAGTGGAGTCATCAACTTCAGGATTTTCAATGTATGGTAATTCCCTGCAATAGATGTTTAATTCAGAGTTGTAATATATTATGGAACCCTCAGTGGTTTGAATAGGCATCCAAATAGGAACATTGGAACTACCAGTTGAGCTAAAGATATCTTCAACCTCTTGAGCGCTGACTAAAGTGACGTTTGATAAGCTGATTCGTGCCTCTGGTGCCTCTGGTGCCTCTGGTGCCGGTGTTGGTGATTGTTCAGTAATATCTGTTGGACCTCGGGCATCACTTTGATAAGAATGTTCAGAACTGGCAAAACTAACTGTGGAATTCTTTCTACCATTATCCAGGTTCTGTTTCAACAAAGATCTCAAATTAGGATATTTTTTATCATCTTGAATAACGCTCTTGGTGTAATGGCCAGGGAACCAGCCTCTAAGAGTTCCATTTTCACTAAAGATAACACCATCCCACCAACCAGATTCAGATTTAGTGAGGACATAAATGGTATCACCAATGTGCAAGTTTAATGTATTTTGTTTATCAGAGCGGAACTCAATGACGACGGTAACTGTGTCCACTGGAGTAATTCTTTGCTCTTCCAGAGAGCCAGCAGACTCCTTGGAGCCGTCTTTGGGGCCAGGGGTGATATTTGGATCACTCTCAGTCATATTGTAGTAGACAACAATGAGATTAATCCCTGGAAGACGAGCGATTGTTTCACGAGAAGAATGTGTGTGATTGCCGTGGAACGCTCTTTATTGGGCCTGTGAGTGTCAACAGTGGCAATTGTTATGCTCTTATTGGCGTAAGGTTTAGGGTGTGGATTGGGTGTGGATGAGGATCTTTTTTGACTTAGTGAGTTTGGTCAATTTCACCAAAACTTCCAATTTTCACCATTTCTGGCCCACCGCAGATCTTTTATAAAACTTTTTTCGAGAATTACTATAGTGTAAGACATTTGAGGTCAGCTAGAAATGGAAGTAAAATCCGGCTTTGATAAGGAGTGAAAAGCTATGTATGAATGTTTCCAACTTGTTTAATGGGCCTTAAGGGGCAATTGTACACACGATTACACCTTTACTTCAGTTCCTTTCCCGGCCCCTATTGGCCGATGGTAAATGGCTACCTAGACAACGCTACTGCGGGATCTCGTATACTACTCGCGTTCTGCATAAGCTACTGCATGTGGTTTAACTCTCCCTAGGATATGAACAAGAGATTGTATGTAGTTTCAAGATGAAAAGAGAATTTGTATTCAGAAATCAATTGACGTTGCATTAAAAAGGGAGTATATTTTATGAAATCTCATATTTGAAATCACTTCTTCATATCATCTTCCCCCTTGCCTTAAAAGACCTTGATGTAATCTGCACCTCCAACACATTCCGATACCTTTAACTGGTCAGAACCCAAAATCTTGTCAACATCAATGGCCACGTTAACGGTCTTAATGGCCCCATCATGTTCTAATATTAGCCCTGTAGGTTTCTTGTTCCCATCCTTGATCTTCCATTTATTGACTTCGTTTAAGATTACATCCTCTGAAGTGTCATTAGATAATAGTTTCCAATCAAAGGTATCAAAATCCCATAAGGCAGCTTGCATACCGAATTGTCTCATGATAGATCTAACTCTATTGTCAAGACCACCATAAGGGGGTCTAAACCATTTAGGAAGATGACCACCAGTTGCATTTTGAGCCCAAATGGACCATTCAATTTGTGCAATGATCTGTTCATTGCTCAGTGATGGTAAAAATTTATGTGACCAAGTATGTGAACCCATTAAGTGACCTTTATCCCTTGCATCTCTATATATCTCTGGGTATCTAACAACATTGACACCTAAAGTGAAGAAACTTGTCTTGTGAGACAAATTTTTTAATAGTTTTGGGGTAGCAGGAGATGGACCATCATCAAAACTTTGCGATAACTTGAGGCATGTATAAGCATCATCAGGTTCAACACATTTGAAACAGTCAAATGAGCAGCTGTGACGTTCACCGGGGCATATACCTTGTTGATAAGGAGGGTGATGTTCAATCTTGTTGAAGTCAATATAGTCTAATGGGATATATGGAGGATCTAATCCAGGCCATTCTGTTAATCCTGTGAAAGCGGTCAACCACTGAGGGAAAGGTTCTTGAGCTTGAGCGCTTGGGTTCCAACCAACTGCTGTGCTTGTAGAAACTTCGATTTCATTTGAGTCAGCTTCATTCGGGTAATCCAAAGGTAAGGCTAATGATGAGACCTTTGTAATGAATGATAGAAGTTTGAGGTAGTGGAGCATAGTTTTTTTCCAGTATCTTTTGATGTTTGTATATATTGTAAGCAAGTGTTTAATGGCAGTCCAGTTAGGAGCTCATACCTTGAAAGTCTCTGTCATAATTGTGGATTTAATTTTCGACTCTAATTCTGAACTACGAGTTAACTTAATTTACCTTTGTGTTAAATTTGGGGTAACTTGTTGACACAAAAACCGGAACTACAACCTTCAACAACTACATGTAAAACAGAGGTAAGTGAATAAACTACGAAATGTGCAATCCTTAAACCTGTATACTCTAAACATTGGCCCTGCCAATTCTAGAAGCCCAACTTCTGCTCCCAAACCAAAATAAATAGTGTCTGTTATTGTGTTTTTTCTCTTCTTTTCCCTATGTGTGTGTATATGTGTGTGTCTTTTCTTTCTATAAGAACACCAGAACAAAATCAAAAGCAAACGAAAACCAATCAACCCCATAATGTGAGAAAGAATAAAAATAATAAATAAAGAACGTTATAGTCCAAGTGTTGACAAACCAAGTTTACCTTCTCTTTTCAATCTTAGTCTCTATTACCTTTTGATATGGGTTAACTCCAGTGACAAGTGAATTGTATCTTGAACTATTGGTATGAAGGCTTCCAATTTCGTATTCATCACCCAGTGCTGAATTTCTTCTAGAATCAAGACTTGATCTTGAACCACCATTCAGTGCATAGTTTCCAAACCCACCGCTAAGCTGGTTAACCGTATTCATTAAGCTTCGATTTTCCTCTTTCAATAAATTGATCTCTTTCATCAATTTCATAACAATTGCGTCTTGTTCTCTTTCCATAACATCAACCAATTCTTCAGTGCTCGGTTTGGAATTCAGGCTATTATTACGTGGGCGCTCTGGTGTCATTGAGAAGCTGCTTCTTGGTGAGGTAGATTTTGCTGATGATATTGAAGTTCTTGGAGTGGAGTTTCCAAGTGTGTAATGTTGATTCAGGTAATTGCCACTAAGGGACCCCATTGTAAAAGTAGAGCCCGATTGGTTTAAAAGGGCAGCAAGTTCAGGGTCATTCGATTGACGGCGTTGAGATCCAGTACCCACATTCAACGATGGGTTTCTTAATCTGGGATTTGGATTTTGTGTAGAACTTCTAATAGGTGATCTGTTAATTGAACGATTAGGTGTTGACATTGTACGAGGCTGTCTATCGTCTGAAGTCAACGGCTGATGGTAATGAGTAGAAGATGAGGATACGTGGTGAGAATGAGGAGATTGTGGCGATTGAGCTCTTGTCTTTGTCTTCTCCATGACAAATTATATGAATTTGAAATTGTTGCTCCTTTAAAATATTTATCAAATATTAATGAGTCAAGAACAATTTGTTGGAACAGCAAAAAAAACGTTAACATAAGTTTTTTTTTTTTTTAATTGATCCGTCATGCTTTTTTGACATTTTTTGTGTCAGATAACGATAATATTTCGGCTGTGTGGGATAGGGGAATTGTTAAAAATTGATGTTTGCTGCGCCCTGTTCGGGGAAGCAAAGGGGGTGGCAAAAGTTGTTTTAGTACTTTATTATTCACAGTGTAAGAATTAGTGTAAGGTTCTAGACCATTTTAGTTTCATGCTACAATGTCTGATCTTGATTATGATTTTTGCTAAACTTTGATCGGATTGTAGATCAAATTTTGATGGGAAAAATAAATTCAACTGTAATATTGTTTTTACAGTTGGATTCCAATTTGAGACTAATTATAGTATATTATGGAATTAAGAAGTATCCTCAAATCGGAACAACTAAAGTGTAGTGGCCTTGAACCCAGGGTCTCAGTTCATAATAATGGTCTTCGAGGGGTACCATGTGGAATTCTCGGAGATTTGAAGTTGAGCTAAATATTGCTCATATTGTGCCTCTCCCCTTTTCTTTCAAAGTTTATGATGGGTTTACCCGTACTGCACTTCTTACTTGCCCTATAGATCTAGACGAATAGTCAGTCTAAGCGAAATACCCAATGCTTGCTCAATTCAAAATTTATAGTACTAGGGACTACGGACTACTCCGCGATGGTTTAAACTTTTTGATGAAATTAAGTTAGGTAAACAGCATCTAACTCATGTTCTCTGCCCATTTCCCCACTGTGCTTTGCTACCTCTCTTAGTCATCCAACTGTTTATAAAAATACTACAATTACAACATGAGCAGGCCCTTGAACTCTTTTCAGTTTGAGAAAACGTCGGTTAGGTGCTACCAGAAGTTCTTTTTTTTTTTTTGTTGGCTAGCATAGTTCAGTAGTAGAAAGCTTTATAGACGGTTAATTGAGCCCTCATGTCACATGACGCCAACCAGGCGACTAGCCTTTAAGTTCGCCTATATGCCCCTCTCAATAAGAAACTCCAAGTGGTGGGAAAGCCTCTTTAGTTGGGCTTCCCACTGTGTCATTGTGTTAAATTGAGCAGTGATTGATGACCTTATTGCTGAAGATCTCCGCTCAACATCAGCAGGAGAAAGCGGGTATACAATGCTATTCGCCAGAGTACTCGTCAAAGGAACAATTAGCTCCATTGGAATTCACTTCAAGCTAACTCACATATACCATGGATATCCCTTGTCACTGATAATTTGAAACTGTCTTCTCTATTGTGATCCCTCCAAAAAACTTTTCCGGGGTGCGTGGATGAATTTCTAATAAGCTTTGGGACCTGGAAGATCTTCCCCTGCATCGGTACGTCGAGTCGTCATCGCTAAACTGCACAAAGCACCAACGCTCAATTAGCCAGGTCAAATAGCCTATTCTCTCATGGTTCCTGGGTTTGGACTTGCCCTGTATTTTAGTTGGGCTTCCTACTGTGTCGTTGTGTTAAATTGAGCAGTGATTGATGACCTTATTGCTGAAGATCTCCGCTCAACATCAGCAGGAGAAAGCGGGTATACAATGCTATTCGCCAGAGTACTCGTCAAAGGAACAATTAGCTCCATTGGAATTCACTTCAAGCTAACTCACATATACCATGGATATCCCTTGTCACTGATAATTTGAAACTGTCTTCTCTATTGTGATCCCTCCAAAAAACTTTTCCGGGGTGCGTGGATGAATTTCTAATAAGCTTTGGGACCTGGAAGATCTTCCCCTGCATCGGTACGTCGAGTCGTCATCGCTAAACTGCACAAAACACCAACGCTCAATTAGCCAGGTCAAATAGCCTATTCTCTAATGGTTTCTAGGCTTTGAGTTTGCCTGTATGATGAGTTCTGTAACTATAAATTACTGGCAAATTCCCTTGAAGTTATCCACATAGTCAATTTGTGAGGTGATACGAACATTATGCACTTCCCAGCTCTAGCCATTACTTCACTACTGGTAACAATAGCGTCATGTGCTATCCCACACAAAGATATGAAGCCAAACGTCTTTGTGCTAACTGACATCGGTAACGAACCTGATGATTCTGGGTCCTTTGTCAGATTGTTACTTTACTCAAATGATTTGAACATCCAAGGCATCACAGCTGTCACATCGTTTTGGTTAAATTCCACAACCAGAGAAGATCTATTCACAGATTCAATTAACGCTTACGAAGAAGTTCATGAAACCTTGTTGGAACACTCTGATCTATACCCACCAGCACAATACTTTCGTGATATCATCACTTTGGGTCATCCAGTCTATGGTCTTGCTGCCTTAGACGAGCCAAACTTGAGTTCTGGTGCCCAAGCTCTGATAAAGGCAATTGACAGTACTCCAACTGGGGAATATCTGTATGTGTTGATCTGGGGTGGTGCTAACGTTTTAGCTGAGGCTTTGAACCAGATAAGAAAAACAAGATCTCGAGAAGATATAGCAATTAGTGTCTCTAAAATCACTGCTTATGCCATATCTGATCAAGATAACTCTGGTATATGGGTTAGACACAACTTCCCAAAGTTGAGATACATCAGTTCTCAACATGGTTTCAACCAATATGGCAGTGCTGCTTGGACAGGTATGTCATCAATGACAATTAAGGGGGCCAACAATGACGTTGTTAACAAAGAGTGGTTGAAGAGTAACATCCAATCAGTAGGTCCATTAGGTATGACTTATCCAACTTTTGAATACATTATGGAAGGTGATACGCCAACATTATTATTCACCATACCAAATGGCTTGAACTATCCATCAACTCCAGAATATGGTGGTTGGGGTGGTCGTTATAATTTGATTGACGTTAGTGCTAATTTCGGTTACTATGCCGATACTACTGATACAGTTACTGGAGTTGACAATAACACCTACACTTCCAGTGCTGCTACAATTTGGAGATGGAGAGAAGATTATCAAACTGATTTTGCCTTAAGAGCTCAATGGACTGTTAAAAGCTTCGATGAAGCTGTTCATAACCCAATCATAGTTGACAGTGACGGTGAAGAAACATATCATCCATACATAATATCCACTGGTATGAACTCAACTGTTGAATTTGACATCTCACAATCTTATGATTTGAACAATAGAACTTTGAAATATGAGTGGTTCCAGTACAAAGAGCCAACATCAGCTTTGAACGCTTACAGTGATCCATTTGAAACCATTGATATCGTCCCATTGAATGTTGAGGGCTCAAAAGTTCAAGTGACTATCCCAGACTTCTCTCAGAGTTGGTACAGGCAAAATTTTACGCATTATTATGACTTTAAACCATTCCATTTCATTGCTAAAGTTACAAACGATGGTACGCCATACGGTATTTCATACAAAAGATTTATCGTTAATGGGTTATTGGACGCTTAGAGTACACTAGTTGACACATCTAAGCCGATCACTACAGATAAACTCCTGGATTCCAGGAGCCCTTTTGTTTTATACTAATCTTTAATGTTGATTCTTAGACGTAGGCTACCTTCATAGCTGTAAAATGTCACAGCTCAAGTCGACAGAATGCAAGTGTGATCGAAACTATCATAAATCAGGAGGGTTGGCCGAGTGGTCTAAGGCGGTAGACTTAAGATCTACTGGACGGTTGTCCGCGCGAGTTCGAACCTCGCATCCTTCAATATATTTTTGTTTTTTGCATCTGCAAAAACTTTCGCCTTCCATGCCTTATTGTATGCATCATATTATGCCTCGTGGTCTCTAGTGCGATGCCAACTCTCGAGCAGCTATCTTCTGATTGACTCGGGTAGTGGCACTGTCGTTTGAATTTCATGTGATCCCCCTGATCTCTCAATTAACAACTCAATTAGTTACTACTGATGAACAAAATTTCAAGAAACTGAACTAAATAACGGTCTAAGAAGAACTACAGCCATGTTAGAATGGTAGAATGGCCTTATGACCAATGTCGACGTATGTTCTGGTGAGCTTAAAATGTAGATCTATGATTAATGAGAGAAGTCTGGATAGGCAGTCTGGATAGGCATGTGCTGATGGAAATCATCATCACGACTGATACTCTTAGAATCAAGGACTGCTACGTGATCCTAGGCCCCACTACACAGAAGTAAAGCTCTCATAATACAAATGATATCAACTCATTTATACAATTTAGCTAAGGAGACAGCAGCTTCATCATTCTTGTTCAACACCTTAGCCACGGCTAATTCAAAATCCTCTTGGGTGACATGGATTCTTCTTTCTCTTAATGCATACATACCAGCCTCAGTACAAACACCTTTCACGTCAGCACCTGAGCAGCCATTCATCTTTTCAGCAATCTTTCTCAAGTTAATCCCTCTGGTAAGGTTCATCTTTCTGGAGTGGATCTTCAAGATCTCTGTACGTGATGTCACTGTTGGGGCTGGGAATTCGATTTTTCTATCAATTCTACCTGGTCTTAATAAAGCAGGATCTAATATATCCAATCTGTTAGTTGCCATGATGATCTTTATATCTTTAGAGTTTTCAAACCCATCTAATTGATTCAATAATTCCAACATCGTTCTTTGAACCTCAGAATCACCACCGGAACTACCCTCAACTCTTGAAGAACCAATGGAATCGATTTCATCCATGAAAATGATAGATGGCGCATGCTCTCTGGCCATAACGAATAATTCACGAACCATTCTTGAACCTTCACCAATATATTTTTGAACTAATTCAGACCCTGAAACTCTGATGAATTTACATTCTGTATGATGCGCCACTGCTCTCGCTAACAAGGTCTTACCTGTACCTGGAGGACCATATAAGATAACACCTTTTGGTTGGGCAATACCTAAACTCTCAAATAATTCTGGATGTTTCACAGGTAATTCAATAACTTCTTTAATCTCTTTAATCTGTTTCGTTAACCCACCAACCATATCATAAGTTGAATCTGGTACTTTCTCCAACATCATTAAACTCACCAAGGGATCAACTTTATTAGGAAGGATTTTATGTAGGGTGTATGAATCTGATTTTAGGCAAACACGTAGATTTGGTTTGATATCTTTGATATCGATTTCTGGACTTAGGTTGACAATGTATTTACCTTCAGGATTGATCTTCACAAGGATTTTTTTTTTACTTAAAGCCTTAACGACTTCACCCACGTAGGATCCAGGTTCTTGAAGTAACTTCAATTCATCTTTCAATAAACGAACCTTGGAATTCAATGTGTTTCTTTGAGCTTCAAGACGACGTAAATTAGATGTTTTAGCCTTGATTTCAATCTCGGTGTCTTGGATACGTTGTTCTAGGAAGGGTTTTATCCCTAGCTCATGGGCAACAGCAGCAGTCATGCTCAATTGATTATTTTTTCGTTGGAGACTCTTGTGATGTGAAGTGTCGGTTTCTGTTGTGTTTTGCCATCGAAATTTGTCCTGACAGTTGGACCTGCGATCTTAGTTCCGAGGGTCCGGAAGTCGATCGAAGCCACCAAATGGCACCATCTCTCTTGGACTCCCTCACGTTTGTTCAATATCAGTTGTACAGGCTAGATCCAAGACTTACGGCCTCATTTACTTCTTCTGTGCGAATCTCTGACGCAATTAGCCTATAATGTTTTGTATTCGATAGGTGAAATTGAGACTTTATAATACCGAACGAACTCAATATCATCTTCAAAACTAAACTTTAGCTCAATTGACTTCTCACGCTAGTCCAAACCTTAACTGGTATTCTGATGCTGGCTCGGAGTACCCATATCGCGAGTTAGCTGATGTTAACAAACTATAATCATAGCAATTTGTTTTGTACCAAGCTAAATAACTACTTTCAAAACATATGGTAACTCAGTGACTTTAAATAAAATAAATAGCTCATAACTAATAAATAAGGACACTATTACTTTCAGAACTCACTTCCCAAAGTACCTGCCGTTATCGATACCGGAGTTCTTTTCTGCAATCCCCCAGATTCGATCCATCTTGATCCCACCAATATCATCAGCGATGTAAAACAATCCATCATTGGTCTTCCAGTTGGCCTTAATAAACCCATTATTGATGACCTGAAGATCTTTCACTTTTACAAGAGTATTGTAATACCTTCTACCTGTGAATGAAACCTTCTCAGCAACTAAAGTTTCATCAGTAGTCAAGTTTTCTAGAGTTTGCGGTTTCTCAGTATCGTATAATCTGAATAGTCTTGTAACATAATGCTGGGTCAATAAGTGAGCTGCTGGAAAGGGGATTACGGACAGTGTCGTGGCCAGGTATATCAGGGAGTCGCTGAACAAAGGCATCCCACTCATCAAGTGTGAAATGTAGAGCCCCGCAACACCAAAGCCTAGGGAGGCTCTTTTTAACAATGGGATCGAGTTTCCAGCAGGTGACACATAGAGCGGGTCATAGCCCGTGCGGAAGTTGGCAGGTAGCTCAGTGGAGCCAGCTGAGAAGGGCTGAGAGATCTTGACTATATCTTGGAGCCTCACGCGTGAAGTGTGGAGACGCCTGATGTGAAGCATTGAGGTGTTGTTTGATATCAGTGGTTAATTAATGGAGGTCCCCACAGATTCTAAATTTGAAAATCAGAAATGGCTTGAAGTCAAGTCCCTAGTTCCTAGTCTTGAATTTTTAGTCCCTAATATATTTTCGTCTAGTCCCCTTCTAGTCTCACTTTTTCCCACTTCTCGTTGTCCCAGTGATTTATTCTCTTGTTTACTTGTTTTTGTTACCCGCACCCAATTATGACTAGATCTGGCAATTTGCCGCTTTGGGCCATAAGTTATCGTTGCAAACTTCAAGAAAAAAATGGAAGAAAAAAAAAGTGTAGTTTCTTTCTTCAAACTATACCTCATAACAGCTGCCTGCAAACATGGATTCCGATTCCACCAACAAGTACATCCCAGACCACCGTCGTACCAACTTTAAGAACAAGGGCAGATTTAATGCCGATGAGCTGCGTCGTCGTCGTGAGACCCAGTCTGTCGAACTAAGAAAGGCCAAAAGAGATGAAACGCTAGCAAAGAGAAGAAACTTTAACATTACTACCGAAGACTCCGACGATGAAGATGATTTCAAAAAGAACGATGATGACACCTCTTTCCTAAACCAACTGCAGCAAGAACTTCCAAGAATGATGGAACAAATCCAATCCAATGATCTTGATTCACAATTAGCTGCCACTGTCAAGTTTAGACAAATCCTATCCAAAGAACGTAACCCACCAATTGATCTAGTTATCCAATCAGGTGTCGTTCCAATCTTGGTTAACTTTATGAATGACCAACCAGAAATGCTGCAATTAGAAGCCGCTTGGGCCTTGACTAATATTGCTTCAGGTAACTCTGATCAAACCAAATTCGTTGTTGAAGCTGGTGCCGTTCCTTCTTTCGTTAACTTGCTATATTCCCAATCATTAGAAGTCAAAGAACAAGCCATCTGGGCTCTTGGTAACGTTGCTGGTGACTCTGCTGAATACAGAGACTTTGTGCTTTCATGTAATGCTATGCCTCCAGTTTTATCCTTGTTCAACACCTCCAAAATGTCATTAGTTAGAACTGCTACTTGGACCTTATCAAACTTATGCAGAGGTAAGAACCCGCAACCGGACTGGCAATTAGTCTCACAAGCTTTACCAACTTTAGCTAAACTAATCTATTCTACTGATGTTGAAACTTTGATTGATGCTTGTTGGGCTATTTCATATTTATCTGATGGTCCATCTGAATCCATCCAAGCCGTTGTCGATGCTAGAATCCCAAAGAGACTCGTGGAACTATTAGGCCATGAATCCACTTTAGTTCAAACCCCTGCATTAAGAGCCGTTGGTAACATCGTTACCGGTAACGATTTGCAAACTCAAATTGTCATTAACGCCGGTGTTCTACCAGCTTTATTGCCATTATTATCATCAGCTAAAGAATCAATTAGAAAAGAAGCCTCATGGACTATCTCTAATATTACTGCAGGTAACTCTGAACAAATTCAAGCTGTAATTGATGCCAACTTAATTCCACCTTTAATCAGATTATTGGAAACTGCTGACTACAAAACCAAGAAGGAAGCTTGTTGGGCCATCTCCAACGCTTCATCAGGTGGTTTAACCAAACCAGATATCATTCGTTACTTAGTTCAACAGGGTTCCATCAAACCTTTATGTGATTTATTAGCTGTTGCTGACAACAAGATCATTGAAGTCACTTTGGACGCCTTAGAAAACATCCTAAAGATGGGTGATCTTGACAAGGAAGCCCGTGGTCTATCTGAAAACGAAAATGCCATTTACATTGAAGAATGTGGTGGTATGGAAAAGATCTTTGAATGTCAAAACAATGAAAACTCCAAGATCTATGAAAAAGCTTTCAACATTGTTGACAAGTACTTCTCAGAAGAAGAAGAACTGGAAGATCCAGGTCTTGCTCCTGAACAACAAGGTAACACTTTTGCATTCAACGCTGGTGGTCAAACCAACTTCCAATTCTAAGAATTATACCCTTATTAAGTTTTTTAACATTTGATGTTTGACTGTTTTCACATTATTTCATACACTCTTCCTTTGTTTGCCCTACTTTCACATTAATCTTTGTTTGCCCTCATCCTCATCTTTTATCTTAATTTTATATAGATTTGAATAATCTATTTAACGTCTGTGTTTTTACATTTGTTTCTTTGATTTCGTTTAGCATTAGTTCTTTGATTTATTTTACCTACCTCCTCTCTCTCCTCCTCCTCCTCCTCCTCCTCCTCCTCCTTTTAATTTGCATTTTTTAGTCAATCCTACAGTTTTGATTCAAATTCAGTCTTTATTATATTTCCACAGCCATATAGGTACCATTAATGACAGTATCAGTCTTGAAATTTGGTTTGAGATGTCCACGTAGATAATTTCTATATTATCGTAAGGGAAAAAAAACTCAAAATTCCTCGAATGTAAACAAAACATGCGACATAAATCAAGGGACATATACATGGACAAAAGCTGGCAGGACCAACCCAAAAGGGACATCTTGTCCCTACATAAGCGATTGCATGAGTCCAGTGCTGTGAAAGTCAAGGAAAACGAGCCTCCAGAGCTTACGAAGCCCAGAATTTCCAGACCAACTAAATTTGATATCAAGCGTTACCTTGGTGACCCACTACCTTTACCATATGCCATAGAGAGTAGGTCTCCAAAGAAGGGAAATCCAGAATCTATGAAAGCTGCAGAAGAGCCGAAACTTGAAAGCCCTCTTCTCCCTAATTCACTGAATGATATACCAAAAAGTCCACTTCGACAGAGGAAAATCAACAAGATACCCAAACACTTTGAGTTCATGAAAGAACAGAGTAATATCAGACTGAAGAACTCACTAAGGCGATTCCAGGAGTTGCAATCACAAGAAGAGCACTTTAGTCAACCAGAGGGTGATCACGAATCTGAGAAGGTCGACCATAGTATTCAAACTGAAGATGGTATCGTTACCCCAATCTCCTCACCTAAGTTGAGACAATCCTCCCCAACCCCACAAACTAAGCCTAAGGCTACACCAAAGGAAATCAAAGTTGTACACATATCACTAAAGACACTGTTTTCAAGCCCCATATGCACTGTATTACTACTCATGTTGTTGTATTATATCCTAAAGACACTTAATAAATGAATTCATGACCCTGTTAAGAACCAGATTTTAGGTGTATTGCTATTAGATAATCGGCCCTCTTTTCGCAGTACACAGACGTTCTAGGTTTACATAGCTCTCCAGTCTCTACTAGTAATTATATGTACAAAATATGTGCAAAATCCTGTCTAAACGTATATACATTAATTCATTCGTCGTAATCATCAGAAGGTGGCTTCCCAGAATCCATTTTCATATACAGATCAATGGCCGTACTGAAGGCAGCAAAGCCTGCACAGCCAATAGCAGCAGCCTGAGGACCAGACTTATAAGCTAACCCACCACCGGTGATACAACCTGCAGCGACACCATTATAAATATCGTTCTTAGCACGAAGGGATTCCACACCACATTCGACACCTGCGTAGATCATACCGATGTAACCAAAGTTTTTAGCACTGGACCAGGCTCTTTTACCCATATCTGAGAATTGTAATCTGACTTGTTCCTTGAAGGGAAGATTTGAAATATGACCAGCAGCGTTGTTACCAATAGGAACATCATAGGACATCTTGTACCGAGGTTAGTATAGTTCTGAGACTTTCTATAGTTGCGTTATACTCACACTGGCCATGAAAAGACCAAAGACACCACCTAAACCGAAACCTGTGACACCCGACATGGCAGCCTTACCTGGACATGAAGACATGAACTCAATCATCTGTTTAGCACCTTCTTCGGCCTGCTCTTCCTGTGTCATCTCAGCATAGGGCTTCTTCTGCCCGCCCTGTGCCGTATCTAGACCGAACCCTCTGTATGACATCTGAGGAAGGGATTTTCAATATGGCTAAGGTGGTTGATAGTTGATCTCATTAATGTTTTCTATCTTTTTTTTTTTTTTTTTTTTTTTTTTCAAATCTGGATATCGACTGGAAATACTATCAAGATCAACCGTTACCATTGACGTATCAACGCTACGATGTCTAAAGAATTACTGTTGTTTCTGCTGCTCACCCCACTTGTCGTATGCTACGAACAGTTCTGTCGGTGCCAGTGCGCGGGTACCTACGCGATACAACCCATGAACTGTGCCGACTGTTCGAAGAAAGCCTGCCTGGAGTACGACATTTGCGTAGGCAGCGAGCCCGAATCTGTCGTGGCCGAGTGTTTCCGTGAGTACAGGAAGACATTGAATATTAGCTACCCACTAACACTACCCAGAGAGAGAATCCTTTAAGGACCAGCTGGTTGTCTCTTCCTTCCTGTTGTTGACGCTGGCCCTGCTGGTTTACTCCTTTAGAAGGAACAAACAATAAGAGGAACCCCTCACCCCAAAATTATGATGATGTTTACGCTACTCTGTTGTTGAGGCTTACTGTATATCTTAGCGTAACTCTCAGCACTAACAATCGCAAAGACAATGTAGAATGTTCGCGGTTTTCCACATTTTTTTTTTTTTTTTTTGTTTCACGTCGAAAAATTTCGTTAAAAAAGTTTTACAGGATCAAAGACCTGAAGTTGAAAGAGCCAAACAAGAAAGGGAATTCGTCTGAAACCTCCCATTCACCACAGCTCTTGTACTACCCCACCCTACTCCACACAGACACGTCTTTTCTTGCAAAACCCGTGCCAGCAATCCGTGTGTTTAAGAGTCCCCAATCACCAATTCTCTTTGCCTTTTGAAATCAAAAGAGATCAATTTTGCAAAAGAAGGTCAATCCAAGTCTATCCTGCCCATTAGATCTACATTTTGCTATGTCAGTCAACAACCAGAACAACGGTAGTGGTAATTACCACCCGAAACGTAACGTCAACAGAAATCAACATCCTTCTGGCTATTATAATCCTGCTGCAACTGGTTACGTCGCTCCTGAGTACATCCAAGGTTACGGTGGATATGGTGCCCAAGGCTACTACAACCCTGCCACCGGTGTCCCACAATACTACCCACAAGCCGGTTACAACCCTCAAGGTTCAGTCTACAGACCTGAATACGCCCATCCAGCTCATCACCAAATCAACCTAACCACTCCAACCGGTGAAAAAGTGGACATCAAATCTCTACATCACACACCAACTTCCACAAATGCCACCTTGAAGAAAACCTCTGCCGCATCTACCCCAAAAGCCACCACTCCGCAATTGCATCAAAGAACCCCAAGTATAGCCTCTAACACTTCTGCCCCAAGTACACCAAAGCAAGAATCCAAGGCTGCTCTAGATATGAAAGAAGCTTTCAGACAACAAGTGCTGGCCAGAGCTAAGGCTTCGAAAGAAAAGAAAGAAGCTGAAGAAGCTGCCAAAAATGCGTCAAAAGTTGAAGCCAAGGTTGGACCAAAAGCTGAACCAAAAGCTGAACCAAAGGTTGAACCAAAAGCTGAACCAAAGGCTGAACCAAAAGCTGAACCAAAAGCTGAATCAAAGGCTGAATCAAAGGCTGAATCAAAGGCTGAACCAAAGGTTGAACCAAAGGTTGAAGAAGCTAAACCAGAGACTAAAGAAGAACCAAAAGTTGAAGCTAAACCAGAGGTTAAAGTGGAAAGTAACGTTGAATCTGTTCCTAAAGTGAAGAAAGAAACTGTCGTCGAACCTGTCAAAGTCGAAGCTGAACCAAAGGAAGAGCCAAAGGCTGAAATCAAGGAAGATGTCAAAGAAGAAACTAAACCTGAACCAGAACAAGAACCTGTCAAGGTCGAGGAACCAAAACCTGAATCAACTGAAACTGAGAAAGAAGTTACCATCATTGAAGATTCAATCAAAGAGGAACCTGAACCTGAAGATGCCAACCTATTCACTATTTCTAAATTGTTTACCCAATTGAAACAAGCTAAACCAGTAGAAGATCCATACACATTCCAATACCCAGCTGGGTTCATTGCTCCAGAATCTAAATTGCAAGATCCTTCTAAACCAAAATTGCCAAAACTAAGATATGATCCTGTCTTTTTATTACAATTTGCTGAACCATTGAAATTGCCAACTGATAACGAATTCAAAAAATCAATTGAATTTTTGGAAAAGAACCGTACTGATAGATCTGGTTCTTCAAGGGGTGGATTCAGAAACTTTGGTCAAGGTTCCATTGGTGGTGTCCAAGGCTCATTCTCAAAATCTGGTTCCAACAGAAAATTCGATTTGAACTCAAGATCCAACTCAAGACAAAATTCAAAGAGAAAAGGCGGTTCAGGTAGAGATAGAAAATCGAACAGAAACAGAGATAGAGACGATGAAAATCAAGAACCAAAAGAACCTCCTAAACCATTGGAAAAATCTGCCACTAGATGGGTTCCAAAATCAAAAGCCAAAGCTGCTGATGAAGTTAAGTATGCTCCAGATGGTGTTACTGTTATCTTAGGTGAAGTGGAAGTTGAAAGAAAAGTTAAACTGTTATTAAATAAATTGACATTACAATACTTTGATCCAATCACTGACGAGATTATCAAGATTGCTGATCAATCACAATGGGAAGAGCATGGTGAAACCTTAAAACAAGTGTTGAATGTTACTTTTGATAAGGCCACCGATGAACCTCATTGGTCATCCATGTATGCCCAATTTTGTGCTAAACTTTGTAAAGAGGTCAACCCAGAAGTTAAAGACGTTGGTATACTTGATAAGAATGGTGAACCATTGAGTGGTGGTCTTTTAGTTAGAAGATACTTGTTGAGTAAATGTCAAGCCGAATATGAAAAAGGTTGGGCTGATGATTTACCTACAAAGGAAGACGGGTCTCCATTAGAACCTGAAATGATGACAGATGAATACTATAAGATTGCTAAGGCTAAGAGAAGAGGTTTAGGTTTAGTTAGATTGATTGGTCATCTATACGTTCTACGTTTATTATCTGAACAAATCATTTTAGTATGTTTATACAAATTGGTCACTGCTGCCAATCCAACTGAAGAAGATATTGAAAACTTGATTCAATTGGTTAAGACCGTTGGTCAAAACTTGGATGCATCTGTCAATGAAACCACTAGACAAAAGATGAACCAAGCTTTCAAGAGTATTGAAGAAATGTCTGAAGATAAGAGAATCCCATCAAGATTACAATTCTCATTGCTAGATTTGGTCGATTTAAGAAGAAACAAATGGAAAGGTGGTGAAGCTGAAAAGGGTCCAAAGACCATTACTGAAATCCATGAAGAAGGTGAAAAGAAACAATTAGAACAACAAAAGAACAGGGAACGTTCCAGAAAGACCGACTCAAGACAAAACTCCTCAAGAAACAATTCAAGTTGGGGTGCTAACCGTTTGAACGAATCAGACTTAAAGAGAATCGGTCAAATTTCTAGTCCTTCAAGTTCAACTCAAAGTCCATTGAACAATTTCAACAAGACCAAGAGTTTGAGATCAAGACCATCAACAACAAATGTCCAAGAACAAACTTCAAGTCCATTAGCTGCTAGAGAAGGTTCTACCAATGCATTCGCTCTACTAGGTGACCATGGTGATGATGACGCTGAAGTTGAAGCTGAAGAGGAGGAGGAACCAAAAGAAGAAGAACAAAAGGAGGAAGCTTAGATTTTTCTCCAAATGAGCATTTGAATTAGCATTGTGTTTTTATATATTTTGGTTTTCAAGTTCTTTAGCTTAACTCTTTTCTCACAAGCTGTTGGCATCGGTCAGAACTAGTGTTTGTACATGTCTTTTAATTTTTTAACATTTACAACAACTTTCGATTAAGTGAAATGATATTGACGTCTGTGTCTGAGTCGTAGCACAAGCGGTTTTCGTAAAAAGATGATCGGTACTTTCTTCCTAATGCCCGTGCGTAAATTGCTCCGTCCATGGTACTCATTAGTTTACCTTATGATTATACGAGTCATAGATCATCATGAGCAGCTACGGGTTGAGCAGATCATGTATATATCGTGATAACTTAAGAAATGAGATATGTTCAGTCAGTGCTATTCAGCAGTAGGCTCGTATTATAAAGTCGCTTTTTCCATTGTATATATCTGTATTGACTCCTACATATAAGTACTCACTCTACATGTTATATTCTATCTAGCTCTAATTAGGTGTCAATATTTATCTGTCTTTCAATTTGATTGGTCCCTTCCCTTATCTTCACTAAGTTAATACTATTCAATTTCATGTCCGAAGCGCTAAGCAGCTTCAACTGTCTATTTTGGGTGTTGGTTACCGCCGGTTGGTTCGGCATATATCCCTAGTTTATGTTTAACATTTCAAAACTTGGCCAACTAAATTTAAATATCATTCTTGGTATATGTAAAAAAACTTGATTGCAGATTTTTGAAAATTGGAATTACAGCTTGCGTCACTCGCAAAAGATTATTCAGCTGCTGTGTCTCGTGAAAACACGTTTATCACAGCTCCAGAAGCAAACTCTTCGGTATTATCCCTCAGTGGAAAAGCTGTTGATATATACCGGCATGGGTAATCATTTGACAATCCCGAGACCAATTCACTTGAACGAGAGTTCGTATGCTTATGAGTTTGCTATCGCTCAAAAGAAGAGTGCGAAATGGAGACTTCGTAAAGCTTCGACATGCTGAGATGGCCGTCTTAGCTAGTGTCCGGCTCCTGGACTACTTGCACTCAGGCTTCAATTCACTGGGCTACGAGATGCACTAAAAAATTGAAAATCATTTATAATTATGAAAAATATCACTAGGAGTTGGTAACTTGAACTGCACCAACTCCAGTTGACGTCCTTAAGCAGAGACTTAGTAATCATAGGTAAGATTAGAAGTACCAGCAGCTTTAGAAACTTCTCGTTCCCAAAAGTCTCTGATTTACTTACCGAAAAGAGGCATCATAAATATAAGCAGTTCTTGAAAAAATTAGCCTCTCGTTCCTTTTTCATACTCCAATACAGTAAGATTTGGCGAGTCTTGGTTAAGGGAACCTCTCAACTGTTTCATCTGTCTACCAATATACATCTGATTCAAGGCACTATGTGGCGAGAGCTTGAATTGTCTCTTGAACTTTTCCCTTTTCTGGCGCTTAGCATCATCGCAGGGCAGACCACTTTCAAGACCTTGAAAGTCCTCGATATCCGGAACAAGTTCAGCAACGTTTTGACTGTTCTGGCAGGGCTTCCACCAATGAACTTCGTCTCTTGAATTGACCCCAGGAAGAGGTTCCATGGAGAATGGGTCTCGAGGAGCAGGGCACACTAACGTCTGAAATCCATTGCTGATCTGGACGTCTCCACCGTGGTAAAATACAGACTCAAAGCTACTGTAGTCTAGCTTTTGATAATCAAGAAGATCGTAAAGCAAGTCTAGCAGCACGAAGGCAAACAACAACGACACTGATAGAGCATTTGTTATTATCGAGTCGATGATTCTCAAAGCTCCGTCCAGTCCTCGTTTCAGCTTGAAAATGACTTTGACCGTGAGAATTGTGCAAAACACAGTAACTCTGAACAGTACCGTAGCAGCAGCATCAAGTGAATCCATTTTGCCACCCTTAGCGATTCCTTTGTAATACAGTTGTTATGACAGAATTTTTGTGTCAAGCTCTAAAAGCGCGGCCAACACAAAAACAGTTGAAAAATGAAAGTTTATCAACAGATTCACTATCGTGCTCAATGAAAACAATGGGGAAAACACTGTTCATTACGACGGGTGCCACAGTCATCTTCAAGGAGCTGCTCAAGGTGGTTCTGACCGATGAGTTTCTGGCAATGGTCTCTCAGTTGGGGTTTACTCGGTTGAAATTGCAGTTTGGGGTCGGTGATCTTGGAGAAAGCCTGTTCTTGAAGAAGTTCCCCGAAGCAGAAAGAAAAGGGAAGGAATGGACCGTCAATTGGAAAAACCTGGATATTTTGGGATTTGGCTTTACGAATGATATGAGCTCAGTGGTGATGAGCTCCGATCTGGTGGTATCACATGCCGGTACTGGCTCGATTCTTGATGTCTTGAGACTCGAAAAGAAGCTACTGGTTGTAATCAATGAAGCTTTAATGAATAATCACCAAAGTGAGATTGCTAACGTGTTGGAAGAAGGTGGTCACCTTGCAAAAACAAGTGTGTTACTTGAAGATGTCATTAGATCATTCGAGAGGGCCAACGAAATCACATTCACACCACTTAAGAAACCCGAAGATGGTCTTCTTCAAAACATTCTACATCAACTTTAATGCAAAACATCTCTAGTGTGTATAATTTTCGAAACACTAATTAATGAAACTTCTCATCAAGATTTCACGGTCTTCCATAAACTTATGTAATGACATCTTATCAGCAGTTAAGGATGATCTCTCTTCTACCCAATCTTCAACCAATGGATCGTAATCGGACTTTAACAAGAAGTTCTTTTCTAATTCTAATTCATCATACTCACCAAAGAAATTGATCAATTCACTGTGCGTGTCAAAATTGATCTTGCTGAATTCCGAACTAAAATCCAAATCTAAGGCAAACATGGTGTTGAAATTCGTGGAAAATGAATCAGTAGATGAAGCTGGAGATGGATAATCCGATTCAAGATCTTCATCCCCATTTTGCTCTGAGTGTTGGTGACGTTCGGGCCTGAAGAACACTTGTGGATAATGACGTCGCTCCAAAATTGTGGATTTGAACTTATCAATGAACACTTCATCAATCTTAGCCTTTCTAGAGCGAAATCTATTCGCAGCCAAATTCTCCGGGAATGGATTCAAGACTTTCATATACTTCCAAAAAAACTCTGAACGTCTTGAGAAAAAAGCCATTACTCTCAAGGAATAACGGCCAAGCCTCAACAGCTCCGGAGTCAGCATTTGATAGAATTGATCTTCATCGTATGGGTACATGCAAGTTGGACCAATGAATCTAAACTGGGTGAGATACCTTGTCTCTGGGAATATATTATCCAAAACTCTTGATAATGTATAGAAGAAAGAATAAAACAACAAATGAACAGGTGAAGTAGTCGTGTCCATGGTGAACACTTGAGAAGGAGTGATCTTGTAAAATTTATGGAATATTCTGTAAAGCTGTGCTGGTGGGTATGGAACAATGAAACTTTTGTTGTAACTATTTCTGATTTCTGAATTTAAAAGGTCATTCTTTAAGAATTCTAACAGGGCATAATACCGATCGATCAGATATACGTCATTTGTCTTTGTAATGAAAGGTTTCAACTCCTGTACAACTCCAAAGATTTCATATAGGATCTCAAATGAATAGTTGGGAATGAATAGTGCACGTTGTGTGGTGAAGGAAGATTGAGCGACGAAACTAGCTATTGGAGAACTGTCAACTGTGGAGGCATAGAATTCTTTCAAAACCGTCATAGAACCATTTATGTAATAAAGTTTCAAATTTTCTTGTGTGATGATATCTGCACATTGGAGGCAATACGTGGGAATGGAGATTTCGTTATATGCCGTGAATGCTTTGTTATAGTCCTTGATGTTTTGATAGTTCATGATTTCTATGATTCTGTCTCTAAGATAGATCAACCCTTCCGATTTGTATTTAGTAGTTGTCAATTGAAGTAGTTTTAAGTCCCTCTCATAATCTTCAGTTTCTTCATCATTCAGTAGATTGTTCTTTGATAATGCTTTGAATGTTTTCGAGAGCTGAGAATGCAGCCAAACAGATGCAAGTGTCAGATGGGATGACAACATGTTGGTATTGAAAAATGAATCATTGATCAATTTGACAAAATAAAGTCTACCACCGAGTGAAATCCTAGGTTCTTGAAAGAAACGATGATGTTGTGATTTCAGGGTCGAGTTTTTGGTATGAGGAACTAAGGGAAGCCTGAATCCGGTTTCTATGGAATCCTGTGGGGTAGGCAATTTAACATAGTCTGGTGAGTTCGGATTATCATATTCGTTATCATTATCGTTCTCGTTGTCATTTTCATTCTCAGCCTTCTTTCTCTTGAACTCTCTCTTTTCTTCCTCAGTGAAAGACAGATAAGAGCAGGGTATCTTGACTTGTCGTATACGACAATTTCTGCACTCTGGAAGCTCTTCATTACACTTCATACGTCTCTGTTTACATTGTTGACACCCTACAAGCGCTAAAGTTAGTAAATGGAAGATTTAGATGCTGATTGAGTGAACCTAAGGCACTCTACGGCTGACACATACCAAGTTTGGAGTTCTTGTGCTTTCTTCTTGGTTTCTTCGACGTGGTGCTGCTCTTGGCCTCCGAGTTGGAGACAGGTGTGGCACTGGACTCCAGCGATTGGCTCCTGACGGGCCCTTGGTCTGCAGAAGAGGCCATCCTTTGCGATTGTTCTGTTGCAGCTAAAAGTGTTTACATTACAAATTTCATTCAAATTTCAACTGTTCCGATGGTCACGTGAGCTTCCGTTTTCCGTTGTGTCATATAGTTAAACACTGAAGAAGTGAATCATTCTGCTTCCATCAAGAAGACACTGATAATAGCGATACTAGAGAGAGAAATATGTGCAGATTCCTAATATTCAAGGGTGAGTCTGCTCCTATCTGCTTTACATGAACTTCACTAACACCGTAAATCCAGGGAAGGACCCTATTCTTTTATCGAATCTCCTCACAAGACCTGCACATTCCATCATCAAGTGAGTGTTTATTTTATTCGAATGTCCTTGAAAGACTACTAACGCCCATTTCAGCCAGTCGTTTGACTCAAGACTTAGACTAGACAAGAGAAGACCTATCAATGGTGATGGGTTCGGTGTTGGTTATTACTCGTTAGACCCAGAACTGGAGTCCGGTCCATGTGTCTTCAGAGCTATAACACCAGCATGGAACAACATGAATTTGGAAAAATTGGCAGAGAAGACCAAATCAAATTTGGTGTTCGCTCATGTGAGAGCCTCTACATATGGTGTTCTTTCTGAAACAAATTGTCACCCATTCACCTATCATAGTTTAATGTTCATGCATAATGGTGGGTTATCAAATTTCAACCTAACAAAAAGAAAGCTTATAAATCACATCAAAGATGAGTACTTCTTGTTTCTTCAGGGATCTACAGACTCAGAATGCTGCTTTGCATTATTTTTGGATACATTGGATAAGATGGGTGTTGACCCGAAGAGTTCCAAGATAAGTCATGTCAAATTACGTGAAGCTTTATTAAAAACCATCGAATATATCAAAGAGTGGACCAATGAGACTAATGAACCTTCACTGCTGAATTTCGCAGTCACTGATGGCGATTCAGTTGTGGTCTCGCGCTATATCACATCTAAGACCGAGGAAGCAGCTTCATTGCATTTCAGTTGTGGTTCAAGTTTTGTCGAGTATGAGCCTGGTCAATATAGAATGGAAAGGTTGGATAGAGGGCAAAATGTTATAATGGTCGCATCTGAACCGTTGACTTTTCAAAGAGAAGATTGGATTGCTGTGCCAACAAACTCAATTTTAACCATCAAAAACCAAACTGTGTTATTACATCCTATCAAAGATGAATTTTATCAAGAAGATCCTCTTTACTCGAGATCATCTCAATTTGCAGAATCCAAGGGTCTTATGGGTTCAGTTCCAGTATCGTCAGATCCTGATACTGATGTGCCGCCTTTGGAGAGAGAAGGTCGTTCTAGAGTGGTTCAGACTTTAAATTAATTTCGAGTAATTTATGATTGCCTTCTAATGATTTGTAGGTTATCTTAGCCGGTGCTCAGCAAGTCAATATCTTCTGGGTTCTGTAATTTGCAACGATAAATTGTATAGGTCATGTTTAAAAATTCATATATTGACATTTCTAGCTATTTGGTCATCTCCAGTTTTTGGTTGTCGGGACAATCGTACAAATATTGAAATTTGAAAAGTTACTAAATGCTACAACACACCAACGAACCCAACGACAAAATGTCTGACTCTATGGAAGTTGATGTATGTCAATCAGGCAAAAGTGGAACCGTGTCCATTACTAACCCACTGGCAGCAAGAAGTGATCGTGAGACCCAATTCAGTGTGGCTCCACGGCGTCGATAACTTATCAACGAAGGAAGTGAAAGCATACGTGAAGCTATATGTTGAACATGATTTCAAGGTTGAATGGATCAATGATTCTTCGTGTAAGTAGACAAGTTAATCACAGCCAAATAAATAACCTAGACTAATGAAATTAAAGTGAATATAGTTTTTGAAGAAGAGTCGGAAGCTCAAGAGGCATTATCCAAACTATCAATCACCGAAGTTACAAATATAGAAGAGGAAAGACCAATTAAAAGCATGGAGGGTCAAAAGGATCAAGAACTAAGAGGAAGAATAAGCAACATTAATGATAAGAAAGTCAAGAATGCAGCACAATATTCAAGATACTATTTGTTCAATCCTCATGAGGAGAAAAAATTCAAAAACAGAGATAACTACCGTGATAGAGAACCAGTTAGAAGAAGAAGATCAAACGTTGATGAAGAATTGTTCCCTACCAAGATATCAGAGCTCATCACTCCAGAGGAGAATGTTATTGATGAGGACAACAAGGATGAAAAGAAAGACGATCACGAAGAGGATTTATTCTCTAGAATAGGTACCAATGGCAATTTTGGCTCCAGGTTTGAGAAATCTGAAAAGATACACGATCAAAAGACTTCTCACGGTGATCTGGGCTCTAGAATTAGTAGCAAAGATGATGGAGAAGATCTATTTGCAAGAATTGGTGAGAAAAAGAGAGAGTCTTCTGATACTAAAGGCCTATTGGATAGACTATCATGAACAATGTTGTAACTAACTTTCAGTGTACCAAAACTGAGATATGTACTATAAATCCTTACAAATTGTACAAAGTAATAACTCTATTAATGAATAACTGGCGTCAAAACGTAATAAAAGTAAAAAAAAGTATAAAACGTCACAAAATGTACTCCAACACTCCTTTAAACTTTAGTGTAGATAAGGATTTTTGGGTATAGGGATGAAGAAAGGTAGAAGAATGGGAAACACTGGAGATGCTGCAATTGACCAGCTTATAATAATAATGCTAAACCGGCAACTAAAGCAGAACCAACACCGGCACCGTAAACACCGACAGCAGCATTGGCGGAAGCATCAGTGGTGGCTTTTGTCTTATCGAATCTACCATATCTGTGAGTACCAGTGGAAGTAGACTTACTGGAGGCTTTTGTCTTATCAAATCTACCATATTTGTGGGTACCCGTGGAAGTAGACTTTCTGGAGGCTTTAGTCTTATCAAATCTACCGTATTTGTGAGTACCAGTGGAAGTCGACTCTCTGGAAGCTCTGGTCTTGTCAAATCTACCGTATTTGTGAGTACCAGTGGAGGTTGACTCTCTGGATGCTCTAGTCTTATCGAATCTACCGTACTTGTGGGTACCAGTGGAAGTTGGGGCCTTTGACTCTTTGGTCTTGTCGAATCTACCATATTTATGAGTGCTGGTGCTAGTGACATCGGCAACGACTTCTTCTTGAGCGACAACAACAGAGGCAGCTAGGGCAGCTGCACTGACCAAGGTGGAGAACTTCATGATTGGTAGGAGAGTGGATTGAAGGTTGGATGTGAAGGGATAAATTGAAGTTTTTTCTTTTTAGTTCTCGGTTTGTTGATTTTTTCTTGGGACTCATTTTCGTTCGCTTCCATTCCAACCGATGACGGAATTTTGTCCCAAAACGGCAGTACTGTGTCCCAATAGGGAAATCGGGCAGCCTTTTTGATGCAGCTCTGCGGGATTTTTTCGCTTCTCGGTTATCACAGGCGCGAAATGGCGCAAAAAACCCCTGACCAGAGTCCTGATTAGGAAATGCTAGCAAACGCTTAGACGAAAACGAGTTTGCGCAATTGCCTAATGAGGCAATCCATCCAGAGTGGGTTCTTTAACTAGTTTTTCGGTACTCTGGCTACAATAGAGGGACTCACTAATGAGCGAGAGTGTTGAATTTTCTTTGCACGAATTGATAGCCTGAAAGTCGACCAATTATCTCCCAATTCGCCCTTGTCTCCAATTCCAATTTGTCTGCCATTTCTGAGCGTGCCAGCAATCCCTTACAAAATCTAGCAAAAGCTAAAAAAAATGAACAAAAGGCGCATTTTGGATCTAAATCAGAGCTCGAAACCTTAGAAATTGGACTTAGCAGCTGTCGCAATGAGCAAAGCCGCGCTGAGTAAATACAAGATCGTGTTCCTGGGTGAACAAGGTGGTAAGTGATGGGTTAGGTGCTATTGGAAATAAAAAAAGTATTCGGACACTAACTATTTTCGCAGTTGGTAAAACATCTTTAATAACGAGATTCATGTATGACACGTTTGACGACAACTATGCTGTGAGTATGCTGCTTTTATCATTGATTGAGCGGAATACTAACACAAAGATAGGCCACTATCGGAATTGACTTTCTTTCTAAGACAATGTACCTTGATGATAAGACTATAAGATTACAACTTTGGGATACCGCAGGTCAAGAGAGATTCAGATCATTAATACCTTCATACATCAGAGATTCACATGTCGCTGTTGTAGTGTATGACATCACATCGA
Source organism: Taiozyma odintsovae (assembly GCA_030557705.1). NCBI lineage: Eukaryota > Fungi > Ascomycota > Saccharomycetes > Phaffomycetales > Wickerhamomycetaceae > Taiozyma > Taiozyma odintsovae. The sequence goes on along the minus strand of JANIVH010000008.1, from coordinate 6,427 downwards.
AGAAGTCATTTGAATTAGTTGATAAATGGATCGAGGATGTTAAGGCAGAAAGAGGTGATAATGTGGTTTTGTGTTTGATTGGTAATAAGAATGATTTTGTTGATAAGAGACAAGTTTCGATTGAGGACGGTGAAAAGAAATCTAAGGATTTGGGATGCCAAATTTTCCTAGAGACAAGTACTAAACTGGGTTACAACGTCAAGACCTTGTTTAAGAAAATTGCAAAGACTTTACCAGAATTTGAAGAAAGCAAAGATGATAAACCCGAGAGTGAGTACATTTTTAATTACCAGACTGAGGAGATTTTACTAACTATTGAAAGTGATCGATATCACGGTAGACAAGAACGAGGATGAGTCCCAGTGTCAATGTTAATGAAATATGTTTACAACAGCATGAAATGACCTTTTGAACGTTAATAGATGTTTTTCCCTTTAAGTATGCGTAGTCTGTCAATATTCACCGTGTCAGAATATCTCCACATCAATATTCGTGAAGTTACAAAAAAATGAAAAACATCAATTAAGGAGAAAGAGAAATCATAAAGACCAACTATCAATAGCACCATCTGATAGCCTAAAATATAACACTTCTAACTGTGTCATGTTTAGAGCCACTGGGATACAAAGCTTCAAATTGCTAAACAAACCTCTTGTTAATAGACAACTGATCAGAACAGTGGTCACCAAACAAGATGTTACTCCAAGGGACTTACCAATTAACCAACCTTTAGGTTCAAACGATAATAGTCCTTCAAACGCAGTGGAACATGTTGTAACAAGCTTGGATAAGATCGCTAATTGGGCAAGAAAGTCTTCCTTTTGGCCTGTGACTTTTGGGTTGGCTTGTTGTGCCGTTGAAATGATGCATTTATCTACTCCTCGTTATGATCAAGATCGTTTAGGTATTATCTTTAGAGCTTCTCCAAGACAATCAGATATCATGATCGTTGCTGGTACTTTGACCAATAAGATGGCTCCAGCTTTAAGACAAGTCTATGATCAAATGGCTGAACCAAAATGGGTCATTTCAATGGGGTCTTGTGCCAACGGTGGTGGTTATTACCATTATTCTTACAGTGTCGTTAGAGGTTGTGATAGAATCGTTCCAGTTGATATCTATGTTCCAGGGTGTCCTCCAACTGCTGAGGCATTGATGTATGGTGTCTTTAGATTACAGAAGAAGATCTTGAATACCAGAACCACTAGATTGTGGTACAGAAAGTGATCAAAACCTTTATCACTCTCAACTTATTTATTCCTATTTATCTTATTTATTACCTTATTTATCTTATTTATTGATATGATTATTCCATATATCTGGATGTAGAATTTTCTTCATAGTGTTGATGTCTCTCTATTTAAGGTGCGATTACATAATTTTTCTAGGCCTATTTGTTCTCTCTTGCTTGTGACAGGTGCTTGCTCGGGCAAAAAAATAATGTCCGGGGAAATTCATTTTTTTGGAACTAGTAGCAAACTTAAAAAGTTTTATTTCATCATCATTTGTAAAGACTGGTGAAGAGTTTTGGCATCCACCAGTAAGCCAAGACTCTCAAGATGCCAGTAAAGAATGCAGCTGAATATGAATCGCCCGGGTTTGTTCATCCTTCCAATGAATTTCTCCTAACTCGCTTAATAGCTTATTACATGGCTCAGACCCCTAACGCAGATCATCGCAAAAGCGTACATCCAGACAACAATGACGCACAAGAATTAAATCTAAAACAAAGATTAAACCTATATCATAGCACTACAGAAGCATTGCAAGACTACTTGGACTCACATAGGCTATGGACAGCTAATTTCCACGTAGATGAACGCAATCCTTCAAGAAACAACCAGGAACGTTCGTTGATATCTTACCAGTTGGACAAGTTCATCAATTATCTACATGTGCCAAAAGTATTGGGCAAACAACCACCACCTGGGCTAGTACATCATACGTCTGCACATATTGGAGATGAAATTTATACATTTGGTGGGATCATCAGTTTATTCACCACTCAAGCCTCTGAGAATATCGATGTTTCTAAGTTTCATATCAAATGCAATGCTAAACTTCCCTTCCCATTAGATGACAAGATTCTACACAATCCTATAATGGTGCCCAATAATGATCTTTACGTGGTTTCTAGTGAGACAAACTATTTGATTAAACCAGAAGTATCTGGTGAAGTACCACCTCCATTGATTTGCATGTCTTCTTCTCCAATTACTCATAGACATATCTTTTATTATGGTGGGTTTCAATATCATGATAGAGTTGAGTACCGGGATGGTGAATTCTTCATTGATAGAGAGGTTGAATTAAATAATCATGGTTATATCTTGGACATTATTACCCTTAAATTCCAAAAATTTGAGGTTGTTGCCTCACCGACCGTTGCTACTAAAGACCCAGTGACAATTCCAAGATTCGGTCATACAAGTGTATCAATCAATATCCACAAAAGATTGGATCGTACACTGGCAGGGATGGCAATTCCAGCTACTGTTTTCATTATGGGGGGATTTGAAACCGATGGTAACAATAAGAATCGGTTTAAAGCAATTGGTGATCTTTGGAAAGTTGAATTTTCAATCAGTTATAGAGGGAAACATGATTATTTGGTCTTCAAAGATACCGTCTTGGCTACACCAATTTCAAATGTTTTACAGTCACCTAACTTCCCAACTCCAAGAGGGTTTCATGTTACGGAATTGATTGATTCCAAATTATTGAGACCCGATGCTACAATAATTTCAAATTCTAGAGAAACAACGTTAGAATATAAGGCACCAGATGTTGATCATAAATTGAAAGTTGGATTAGCAAGACCTGTGTCGCCAGACTCTTCGATTTCCCATCTTTCCTTTGATTCTGATATGTTTAACAAGAAATTAGAACTTAAATTATTGATTCACGGTGGTTCATCTCAAGGCGATATCCTTGGTGATGTTTGGTATTTTGACCTTGACAATGAAGTTTGGACTCAACAAATCACATACTTCCCAAACTTTGATGAAAACTTTAACTTCCATAAAGAAAAATTTAGATGTCAAACGAAAAAGACGAGCCACCATTCAGCAGTCATTGACAAGTATTTGTGTTTGTTCAATGGGTGTATCCCAGATGATTTCAAAGGGTTTGATTCACAAACAGATTCGATTCCAGATATTACACCATTAGCCGTGAAAATGGCCAACAATGATGGTGAGATTTACAGAAGGTTGTTTGTGTTGAATTTGTCCAACAATACTTGGATATTGATAAAAATGCATCATCATATTGGAGATTTACAAGAGGATAATCCTATCTCGTTTATGGGATCGTTGGGATCTACAGTGACGTACTCAGGGTCCAAATTTATCTCTATTGGTGGTGTTATCAGACCTAATACAAAAATTAACGCCGATATGGACGGTGTACAACTTCTGAACTCAGCCATGTCTGTGCACGAGTACCCATTGGGAAGCTTCACCCATGATCAGTCAATGAGGATATAATGATGAGAAAAGATAATTTTTTGTGTCACTTGAGTGGAAATCGGAAATTAGAGGTTGAATTAGATCGTGCAATATAAATTTTGTAGATATCCGACTTCCTTTCCTCTTTCTTTTCTAAGAAGGCCCATCTACTGAGTTAGCGTGTAGTAGATAGTTGATCATAACCCAAAAGAGCGGTCCAGGTCCGCTACTACTCGCCTTCTCTGCTATCGCTTTGTGCGCTGTAATTGGCTGAACAGAGGAGGGGACCCGCCCAAATTTTCGGGACTTTGCGCCTGGATCTGCAATTTTAAGCTAGTCGTTAAAGAATAGAAGTCGCCGTTGGAGGGATGTGACCCAAAAAATTAACCAGCGTCACCTTATCTTTGTAACTCTTTATCGGCTCCCACCGAGCGTGCACGTATCGGATGGAACGTTCATCGATGTCCAGACCATACTCGAGAGTATAAGTCTGTGGAAGTTTCCTGGAGTTCCTGCTCTATTTGAAGTTCAAGATTACAAGCTCCCCAGATCCCAGGTCACCAAGATCCCAAGCTACCAAGATCCCAAGCTACCAAGATCCCAAGCTACCAAGATCCCAAGATCCCAAGCTACCAAGATCCCAAGAAATGACCAACTCCGACGAGATCAAAAGAGAAACATCCGCAAACTCATCACCAGAGAGCGGTGAAGTCTTGAACACATACATCTCACCATCAGGTAGAAAGATCGATGGTGATGTCGCCTTGAACTTTGTTGCCACCAATGGTGAAAAGATTGAACTAGATGCAGAGACTGATAGGAAGTTATTGAGGAAGATCGACTTACATCTACTACCATTGCTATGTTTCTTATATGCTTTACAATTTATGGACAAATCTACCAATTCGTATGCTTCTGTCATGGGGTTGAAGAAAGATCTGAACATGAAAGGTGATGATTATTCATGGACCGGTACTGCCTTTTACTTGGGGTACCTTGCTTTCGAATTCCCAGCAAACATGCTTCTACAAAGATTCCCATTGGCTAAGACCACTGCAGTCTTCATCTTCGCTTGGGGTATTATCTTATGTTTACATGCCACTCCAAACTATGCTGGGTTTATCACTTTGAGAACTTTGCTTGGTGTCTTTGAAAGTTCAATTTCCCCTGCAATGGTTATTTTGACTGGTCAATGGTATAGAAAAGAGGAACATTTCATTAGAACTGCCTTTTGGTTCAGTTGTAACGGGTTTGGTATCATTATGGGTGGTGCTATCGGTTATGCTTGTGAAAAACATTCTGCCTCGTATTCAATTGCTGCTTGGAAAGTCTTGTTTATTGTCACTGGGCTAATGACCATTGCCCTCTCCATCATATTCGTCTTACATATCCCAGATAATCCAACACAAGCTTGGTTTTTAACTGAACGTGAAAAATTATTGGTTGTTGAAAGAATCAGAGTTAATCAACAAGGTTTTGGTAACAAACATTTCAAGAAATACCAATTATACGAAGCTTTAACCGATCCAATCACATGGTTATGGTCCATCTTTGCCATCACTTCTAACATTCCAAATGGTTCATTGACCAACTTCAGTGCTATCTTATTAGCTGATGACTTCAATTACAAACCTGCTCATGCCCTACTGATGAACATGCCAACTGGTGCTGTCGAGTTGATTGGTTGTCAGTTGATCGCCATTTCTTCTAAATGGATTCCACAAAGATTGATCTTATCCTTCGGTGCAATGCTTGTTTCATTAATGAGCGCTTGTTTACTAGCTTTCTCCGATGATAAACAAACTAAGTTAGCTGGTTACTATCTACTATACGTGTATCCAATCACCACTATTTGTGCCCTATCATGTTTCCAATCGAATACCGCGGGTCACACCAAGAAAATTGTTACAACTGCCATTTTCTTCTGCTCTTATTGTGTTGGTAACTTGGTGGGTCCTCAAACTTTCATTTCATCGCAAGCTCCAAGCTATGTCGGTGGTAAAATAGCCATTGTCGTCTGTGATGCAGTTACATTAGTGGTGATTCTCTTGATTTATCTAAGATACAAATGGTCCAACGTTCAAAAGGAAAAAGGTATGTCCTCCATCACGGGTGATGAGTTTGAAAATATGGAGTTTGCTGACTTAACGGACAAGGAGAACCCACACTTCAGATACTCCTTGTAAACTTCCATATTGGTTTTAACATGTATAGCGTAAAATAATAAAATATTCGATCTTTGTTTCTTGACCGAAGTATTCCTTTGTATCCAGAATCAAGAGCCCACGAGCAAGCAACGACACCAATGCGTTTAAGCTGACTTAACTTGTGCCCACCCCCCTGTGTTATCTACGCCACACGACTTGGGCTACAAAATCCATCGAGCACAGAGGTGAGATTACATAATCACCTGGTACCTGGTTATGTAATCACCGGGCACGTGAGTATCCCGTGACGATAAACAAGTTCTCACATCTCAAGAGTAAGACACATTATACAGTTTTTAGTTCGTATTGTAGTATTTCCCGTCACTGCCCTAGTGACAGGCACTACTAGATCGGATAACAAAGAAGTGGTATAGAGGTAATTTGGAGTTTTTTTGTATTAAGCTTGTTAAGAAGGGGATGTATACATTTGTAATAATAATTGAGAAATTCACTTTCAAACAACAAGTAAAAATTAAAAAGGTCAAAAATGGTAGAAGTTATAATCGGTAATGTGTCTCTAGAGCGTGAGAGAGAGATAGCAACTGTTTTGAGAGACGTTTGAGCTCTCTGAGTGCCGTTTAGAAGCACTTAACTGATTACCGACGGGCCGTCGCTAACGTGTGGGTGTATGTGTGGTGTCTGGGTGTATGTGTGTGGTGTCTGGGTGTATGTGTGGTGTCTGGGTGTATGTGTGGTGTCTGGGTGTATGTGTGGTGTCTGGGTGTATGTGTGGTGTCTGGGTGTATGTGTGGTGTCTGGGTGTATGTGTGG